>CM073735.1:78211055-78637137 GCA_037113605.1 Calophaca sinica | reverse complement strand
GGCAAAATTTGAAGAGGCACGGCTTTTGCCAGTGCCCTATGCCACTACTGTCTTTGTGGTGGATGTGAAGAAACTCAAGATTGCTCAAAACAATGCATTCCACGGCAGGTAGTGTTATGCTCAATGGTAGTGCCTACGCTTCCCGAACAACACGACTAGCCGTGCCCACCACCACCACCCTTGATGTCGGCCTGTGACCTTAATTACTGTGTTTTAAGAGCGTACGACCTAGGCCGTCGCGAGGCTCCCACTCACCGTCTTTGCGACTCATTCTGACTTGTTTTTGCGCGTTTGACTTAATTTTTAGAGGCATTTTCTATTCTTTTTGGGCCTAGAACTATAAATAGGCTTGGAGAACATTGACCTAGGGTTGACTTTTTGTGAGTTTGAATCAAGAACAAGTGATCCTAGGCAAAATTGAGGAATCAATGGAGTCTTTTGCTATTTCTACATCTCAATTGCTTGGTTCCTTCTCTTCCATGAGGAACTAATTCCTTTGTACTAGGGTAAGATGAACTTTGTGGATCCCTTTATGTAATTGAATTCAGAATTTTCAATGCAAGTTTGATGTATGTCATTTGATCAACTATCTCTTTTCTTAATGCGATTCTATGCTTGATCACCCGTAGAGGTTGAACTAGGGTTTGGCATCAATTGGAAAGTTGAGGTTTTAAACTTGCTTTGGGATATTTTAACATATCTATAGGGTTATAGGTATATAATTCTCTTTGGTATGAGTTTGTATGAATCCATATCCTTTATGCTTGATTTAATTAATTGGAATCTAAGGGATTAGGGCTTATTAGTTGAATTAAAGGGATTAAGAGGAAAGGAATTTTCGTTAATCTAATTTAGAGGATTTGAACTTCAAATACGTGATCATTGCTTGCATTGGAATAGGATTCAAGAGCGTAAAGGGTGAGACAAAGGGATTCGAACCCTAGTCACTTTATTCTCCTTTATATCTAAATTATTTATTTTGTTAGTCATTATCTTATTGTTGAACACGAATTACACAATTCAAACACTACTCGTTTTCGTCTGATAGTTCAAATAGTACATCGTTGATATAGTTAAGAATTGGTCACAATCCCTGCGGATACGATCTTTTATTACTTAACGACGAAATCGTACACTTACGATTTTGCCCAACACGTAGACACCCCTACGTAAAAGTATATACATATATTAAGGAATCTCGTAAAAACGAGGAACACATTATACTAACTCTTGTTCATCTTCATTTTCTCAATTCTTTAGACAAATCCTTGAGGTGGCCTGTCTCAATAATTCATAAAAGGAACTTAGAAAATTCAAACTCACAGAAAAAACTGACACTTCCTAAACCAGATCACTTCTAGACACACTTGACTCACAGTTCGAGAGGGTCGAACTGCTCTGATACCATAATGTAAAGCCCTGACTCTAATTGGTGAATTACTTACTAATATAACTGGAATTAAATAAAATGTAAAAAAAATTTGCATTATAGAATAATAATAAAAAGTGAATCCTTTTTAAAATACTATACTTTGGCCAAATAAAATTCGTGAATGCATAGGGCTTCATACAAAAATACGCTACTAATAGTCCTTGGTTCAAATTTCATTCTAATACTACTAGAACTAGTGAATATAAATCAGAGTTTTGAAAAGCGGAATTAATTCTTAATAAATACAACCCTTTATAATCAGAATAATAGAATAAAACAATTACAATTTATACATTATCCCCTAACGTTACAAGAACACAACCTAATGAGTAAGACAATGACTCATGATCCAGTGACTCGATGTCTCGCAGGAAGGTAAGACCGAGCATAATTCATGCTTTGTAACTCTCCAATAAGCTTGTACCTGAAAACAACACCCCAAAATGTGAGTTTATAAAACTCAGAAACATGGACTTGAAATCTTAAATACTTTTACCGTTGTTTTCATCCTTATGTGGTGTGCTAGGTATGGAAAAATCCTCCCAAACCAGTATAAACACAATTATTTAAGAATATCTCAATCTACTCTTACTCACTAACTTCAATCATTCAATTTAAGCTTCATTGTTGAAACATAAACTTAGTTCAAGAGCAATCACTCACAAGATAACATAATTCTTAATAAATCCTCAATTTCTCAAGCATTTTTCAAAATGCAACAATTCACAACAATTCCTCAATTGTACTCCCTTGGCCTAACTTAATTGAAATTGAGCTAAGACGCCATTACAGTTAATCAACTAAGGGAGTTTAATAGTTAAAACAGTTCTTAAGCATTATTAACAATGCAACATCATGCACAATGAGTTCCTCAATGTACCTCCTTGGCCAAAAGCAATTGCAATTGAGCTAAATTCCCATTAGGGCTAATCATCCAAGGAGGTTCCTGCCGGTAAACGTTGCAACAATTCACACCCAATGGGCTTGCCACCGAATCATCATCCAAACAGACAAACATCAATGCATATGCCATGTCAAACAATCAAAATGTACAATTAATAAGGTAATTCATCTTAATTCTCATTAACCAATAACAAGGGTTGAAACCCTCTAATCAGTGGCCAAAACCATAGAACAACTACGCTATCACAAGCATGAATCTTAAAGTAAGTTTATCAATTTAGCCTTGCCTTCATTATAGGATTGAAACCCTCTTCATTAAGGACCCAATTCATAGGTCTAAAACATCAAAAACATAGAAAAAATAAACATGAGACTGCAGGGATGCACGACCAGAGCGTGCTACAGAGCACAACTGTGTCCCCCCCATTTTCCCTCAAATTAACCTCAGGCAGAACAAAACACAGCCTGTGTAGGTGAAAATTCTGCCTTTTTATTATAATGTCCAATTTTCCCTACCATTCAAATGAACCCTAAATCCAATCAAATAATGGTTCTAACAAAATTAACAGGTTCATATTGGGAAATCAAGGCACTTATCGAAATAACAATAACCTCAAACATGAAGATGTATTTTTTAGAGCATGCAGGTCCAATCTCAAATATCTTATAACCCAAATTCATTTTTCCATTTTTGACAACGTGACAAACAAAAATCAAATATTTCAATTGGAGCTCAAGGGAACTCACAATGGGCAAACATCACACAATTTTGTGGGGGGTTGGGGCAGCCATCCAACCCTATTTATACCAGTCCCACAAAATATCACAATAATCTACTCAACAATAATTTGTTTCAAGAATTAAAACAATAAATCCTAGAGGGGAACCTATGTTACCTATTGATCCTTAAAAGCTTTGGGATGAAAACTCCAAATCCTAGGGTTTTCCCTCCATTGAAGCTTGAATCAAAGCTTCCTCTTCAATCAATCTTCTTATTTGGGTCTTGATTCATCTTCCATTTCTTCCATTACCTCCATTTCGAGCTCTCTTTCTCTCACTATCTCTCTCGTTCGATCTCTCTCCTCTCTCGATTCTATCTCTCTGCGCTGTCTCTCCTCTTTGTCTCGTTCTACTTCTTCCTTCCCATGGAGTGCACCACCGCGCCAGAGCTGGAGCTGTCACGCCGTCCTCGCCTCTTTCTCTTCACCGTCGTGCCCTTCCTCTCTTTCGCCTTTCTCTTCTTTCTTCTTTCCCTTCTTTCTTTCTTTTCTTTATTTTTCTTCTTTTTCTTCTTTCTTCTTCTCAGCTTATTTCTCACGCTGGAGGGAGTAAAGAAAGGATGAAAGGGTTCTAAGGTGAGAACAAGGAAGATGTGGCGTATGGTGGGACAAGGATTTGATTAGTTTAAAAATTAACTTACAAATCTTATTTAAACCCCTAATTAACCCTTTGATCCTTAAATCCACCTTTGGTAATTTAATCAATTAAAACCACTCATAAATAAGTAGGCCCACATTTTGTTAATCCTAGGGTAATTTTGCCCCCCAAGATCCAAATTTGTTTTAAAGCACTAATTTAAAGGGAATTTAGGATGTTACATTACTTGTTTAGTTGATTGGTTTCTGACCCTTTTATATGACATTTTCTTTCTTTTTATTCCACTTAAAATTATTACCTTGGCCCCATTATAACCCATGAAAGTCCCTTTCCTTTTTGCATGATAAGTGATTTTTAATAGTAGAGTTTTGGGTAATGTATAAGCCTATGACAATGTTACTTCTTTGGAAAAATTTGAGCGTTCATGACTATACCTTCAAACACTTTGAGTGGTGAGAAGAGTGACATATAAATAACAGATTAATGACCTTGTTAAGCTTACATCTCTAATTAGGCATTCTATTTCATAGCACTTCTTATGATATTACTTTGTTGTCATATAACTTGTTTAAGCCTCTAATCAGTAAAAACCAGTTTTCTTTTAATTATCTATGTAGTTTGCTTGACAACAAGCAAAACTCAAGTGTGGGCAGGTTGGTAAACCCAAATTTTGTCTATTTTTATGGGAACTTTTGAGTACTTAATTGTTTCATTTTTGTGCTATTTGAAATATAAAAGTACTTAATTATGTTTCATTTTGCAGAAATATCACAAAGACAACACCTTGTGATTTTGGACTCTCAGTATGTATGGCCTTACATAGATCCAGAACGGTCGTACCTAGCTGCATACAGTAGTAGGGGAGTATAGATCAGTAAGTACGGGCCAGTGCCAAAGTTTTCCAGGTGTACAGCCGCACATCCCTTCAGTATGGCCGAACATAGTGACGAATTCATCTTCTATGTAGTTATGGTATTTTGACCATAACTAGGGTTAGGAATGTGCAATTAAGGTGATCTTTGTGGGTTGAAAAGCTCTCAAAAGATCTACAAGGCTGCATATGTTTAAATAGTATGTACGTCGTACATATGTATGGTACGGTAGCGCTGAGGAAATGCGAAGTACGACCGTACCGAAGCTCAAAACGCACAGATTTGAAGCCAGTTGACGAAGTGCACACTAGAGCCTATAAATAGACATTCTAAACACTTTTTGAGGGCTTTTTACTACATTGCTCATTCAGTTACACCGTTTTTCTGCTAGAGCTCTGGAAAAGAGGAGAAGGACCACTGCGATACCAAAAGGGTGTCCAGGTTCTATTTAACTCAGTCTTTTATGGATTCTTATTTGGATTCTTGTTATTTGATGTTATTGTGTAACACCCCGTTCTTGGAGCGCTACTAAACTGACTGTGACTCTTGAAATTTCAAATACTCTTGAAAATGGAATATGCTGCTTGCATGGTTCCCAAATATATGGGTTTATTTTTATTTATTTTTTTCTTTATCAAGCTTCTTAAAAATAGCAATTAGAGTATTGCAGCATTTTCAAAAGGTGGTGAATAAATTAGACATCATGTTCAAATCACAATAACCATGCAACTTGATTATTATAATCATTTCACACAACAATCCTAATCTTGGAAACATAGTATATTTATTATGTAATAGCCCTAATTTTTCATCCTTCAAGATTAGGATATGTCTTAGGGTATTAGAACATGCTTATTGTTGCTTGGGTTGGGTTTCATATGTTTTACCGTTCCTTCAGCAGATTAAGTGTCCAGATGTACCTTTATTCCTATATTTAGCTATTTCGGTCATCATATTCCCCATTTTCGAACCTCTTAACAACTCAATTGGATTTAAGTCCCTTCAATAAAGTTGTAGCATTATCTCTTATCTTTTAGTTGGCTTTAGTTCGACTCGATTTCGATACCTACAACTCTAGATATGCTCTCTGGAGTCAACACAACGCAAGCGTAACACTTAGGAATATTATAGTATATTTCAACTGCATTTTTGATCCTGTTAGAGTCCGAATTTGGGTAAGCCTATTAGAGATAAAATTGTAGGAAATTATCTTAGGTTTTCAACGACACCAAGAACACCTCAATCGGACATCTGTAGCTCCAGCTACGACCAAAACAAAGTGCAGAGTGTCGGACTCGAGCGCAGGCGCCCAGGCCGGCTTCGGGCGCCCGGACCTCACCGAGGCGGTAGGCGCCCGAAGTCTGGCGCCGGCGCCACAGCTGATAAGTGACTACGCCGCTGTTTCGCGTTTTAACTTCGTTTTGGGCGGTTACGTGACCCGGTGTGACCCGTTCTCGACCTGAAAGGGCAACCACGACCCTAGACTTAACCTAGCCACTAAGCATCGGTTCTAAGACCCTAAACATGATTAGGAGCTGCTCATAAGACCAATCCAAACAGAGAAAAGCTCTTCCTTCCCTTCTTCCAATTTTGTGGTGTCGAGGGCTCTAACTCGAGACTACGCTACGGGACTCGGCCAGGGAGCATCGTTATTGTAACTCGTCTGACCTCATTGGGAGGAATAGGAGGTGGTAAGTCTTCTAATGATAAGTTTTGTCTTTTAGATCAATGTTTGGGTTCTAAACCATGATTTTTCCTTTCCTAAACCCTTGCTCTTGTGTTTCTTTGAGGAAAGCTTCACTAGGAAAGGAAAAGCTTGGTGTTACCTCATGCCATCCTAGGAGCACGAAATTCACTTGAGGTAAGGGGTAGTTGTTCTCTTCTAGTGAGTGTATGGAACATGTATGAACAATAGGGGTGTCCCATAACCCCTACGCCTCATGTGATAGCAAAGCGAGCATTATCACCACCGTGATAGGGAGACATCCGAACTCCTCAATTACTATTCTTGACTAGTGATATTTATTGTAACGTGATGTGATAATTTTATTGGTTGTTGAAATTGGCGGGATGATTGGGCTTTGGTTGATAGATGCTTGATGTACTGAAATTGGTTGTTAACAAATGACAATGTAAGGAAATTAAATAACTAAATAGTAGGCTTTAGACCACTATGAAAGTGTAGCCACTAAGTATGAATCAAAGAACTCGAGTCCCATGATTATGTTAATATTGTAAAGCTTAAGTAGAATGTCTAAGGTTCATTAATGATGCCTATTGATTTATTAGTATGTTAATCTGAGAGAACTAGTCCTTCTATGCCAAAGTTTCACTTGGATGTATGTGCTTAATCAAAGTTGCTAAGATTATTAAATGTTCATGTTATTGGTAGAAGGCACTAGCTAACTTATGAATTGTGTTCTGTTGTTGTTGTTGTTGTTACTCAAAGTCGAAAATATGGCGATAGAGGATGTTATGGTTAGACAACTGCGTTTGGTCATGTTCATGTATCTTGGTGTCGTCATTGTTGTTGTTGTTGTTGTTATTGTTAGTAGGCGTATCGGGCAAGGTATCCGTGACGAGGCGAGTTTCCAGTCCTCACGGTTAAAAAGGCGAATCGGGCAAGGTATCCCGTGGCCAGCAAGGTTCGGTCCTTTGGTTAGTAGAGGCGAATCGGGCAAGGTATCCGTGGCGGGCAAGGTTTCCAGTCCTACGGTTAAAAAGAAAAAAAAGAGCGAATCGGGCAAGCGTATCCGTGACTAGGCGAGGTTTCGGTCCTTTGGTTAGTAGGCGAATCGAGCAAGGTATCCGTGACGGGAAAGGTTTCCGATCCTACGGTTAAAAGAAAAAAAGAACCGTCGGGCAAGGTATCCGTGACGAGCGAGGTTTCGGTCCTTTGGTTAGTAGAGGCGAATCGGGCAAGGTATCCGTGTGAGGCGAGGTTTCCGATCCTACGGTTAATGGGCGAATCGGGCAAGGTATCCCGTGACGGGTGAGGTTCGATCCTGTTGTTATTGGTACACTACTGACACGGTATATTCCAACGGGGGCAAGGTATCGGCTTCGTTTTAAGTGGATCCACATGCATATAGTTATGGTTCTATAAATACATTGTTTTACATGATCATGTGCCTGGTTGTTTAGTGTTGGTAATGTACCTTGTTGTTGTGGTTGATGCCGTGGCTTGTGATATATAATTGTTGTGGTAATGTCCCTTAATGTTGTGATTGATGTTGTAGCATGTGATATTTGGTCGTTGTGGTACCATCTTATGCGTTAACGCTAGTGATTAGATGTCCTTATTGGAATTGTTGTATATTGCGCATTGTTCATTAATTTCCTCACATTTGTATGCACTATCTGAGGTTATGATGACTAACCCTCTTGTGGCTATGCATATCCCACGGGGTATGTGTAGATCTTTGAGGCTGCGGTATTGAGGATATAAATGCTGGCAAGTAATCACGATAGCTCATTGTGATAGATAGAAGACTTGTGTTTACTTGTTTAAGTTATTGTTTTCTTAGATGTAATGATTAGGGAAGAGCTCTGAATTATTGTGACATCGGGGACTTGGGTTATTTTTAATAATTGTATTTCATACTCATTTTCTATTTCCGCATGTTGTGAGCGTGACAACTCTATTTCGTTTCAAAGGAAAGTTTTATCAGAATGAATATTTTTTTATCTTGTGTTATTTTCTTTTTACATTGCTAAAATGCCATGGCGGGGTAGTGGGTGTCACAATTAGTGGTATCGAGGCGATTCGGTTCTAACTTAGGGCTTGTGTGTGGTCTATTGTGTTTGGTCGTGAACTACGAGTTGAGTTACATGCATTACTTGTTTAATTTTGTTTGTTCTAGTACGAACAATTCTCGTGAGCTAAGTTCACAAGTATATGATAGATAGAGCTAAGATAGTAGGTACCTGAACCATTAGCTATGAATCTTGGGTTAGCAATTTCCTAAGTTGTTAATTTCTTAGTATCTTGTTTAAAATTACGCTTAGTGAATTGAGAAGGATCAACCAGGCGAGAGATGCAGGTTAACCCTTAGTTGTTGCACTTAAGGTGCAAGACTTTTATCCATTACCTTAAAGGAATTCTAGTAAGTACAATGGGCTAGTAAGCTTAACTAGAAAGGATAAGCTGACCTTATGTTAGATTTCTGACATTGTTAGGTGAAATATGTTATCGAGTAGCGCTTGGATTCGTGGCTATGCTATAGGAAGGATCTTTTGTAGAGCTTGAGGGTAATCATGTGGCGTCGACATCTTTACGCTTAAGCCCCTATCGAAGAACCTTATAGAAGAATAGGTGATTGTTGCACATGGTTATTATTGCTTGGATTACCTGGTGAACTAGTAGGAGGGACGACCCGATCAACTCACCGCCAGGTGAGAAAAGCAATGATAATCAGTTTGGTGGGTAGTATTAGTTTTTAATTACCTTAGATACTAGAATTAGTTATGGGCATAGATTATCTACATTGCAGTTAAATTCTTAAGGGCTTGGATAGGCATAAGGCTTTGAAGCCGTAGATTCTAAAGGTGGAAAGTCATTTTTAAGTAGGAGTAGACGAGCTTAGAGTGAGGATAGAAGTAGAGCGTAATAGGGGACATTAGTTAATCTTTGGGAAATATATTGTTTTGCCTTACGATAAGACCACCAAACCGATTTTTGATGTTCTAACTTGACCGAGTCTATTATTGTGTAGCACCCTATAGAATGTTTTCCTAGAGTAAGTTGAGCAGTAGAAATAATAAAGGTTTTGCGTAGGGTACCTTAAGATAAATCTGTAGTTAGTCATGCCTTAATTTGCGATAAACTTCTTTTGCTATATTGTGTGCTTAACTTTAATGACTATGAAACATTGCATGCAAACATGTATTTCTTTTAGGGTAAATAGGTTTCTATTTTTTTATGGAATAAATAGATTAAAAATGATGAATACTTTTTTTATTCATTATATTTTAACGTTTTAGTCTAACATACTCTAACCTATAATTTTTGTGTGGGCATATTGCTTAACCAAGACTAGATTACTGAAATATTTTTGATTGATATTAAAAAAATTAATTAGAATTTATTTTGTTACATTCAACGACATGCGGTTAATTGATCTTTCTATATTTTATGATTCATTTGACTCTCTATTAAATACAAGCGTGTTATCTCTTTCAAGGAGACTTGAGGTTATCTTGAATATTTATATTGAAATGTGAAAGCACTACGTTATATCTGTTGCTTAGTTTGCTTTGAAAATGTTACATGCTTGAAGCGAGGTAAGTTTACGAACTCTGTTAGATAATTATATGATTGTGTTGCATTACTAAATTATTGATTTCTAGTTTAAATGCACGATGCCTTTTGATCGACTTATATATTTAGCTCGTGATTAATCTTGTTTGCAATATAAAATGCCTTTGATAAGGAAATTGTTTTGTTTGTGTTTCATTTTTTTCTATTAGTATTAATATTTATGAAAAAAAAAATGTTATTTTCTCTTTTAAATTGATGCTTTAGTCTGTTGTACTTTGGTCGTTAACTTTTGTATATTATGTTTAAGTGAATATTGATTGTTGAATTGTTGTTTATGATATGTTGCTAAATGTGTGTATATATATATATATATATATTATAGCTTTCATTATGATTTGGTTTTATAAAGGTTGTACGTCTAGCTTCGCATGATTTTACCCTAAGATAGTTAACCTCAATCTCGTTTTAGTTCCACCTGACCTTAGTTGACCCTCTTAAGAAAGAATTGTGTGGAATATATATAGCAATAGTGAAGATGGTTGCATGATGTTTTAGGGACACGAACCGTGTCGTTTAATAGCACCTAGAGAAATTTCGAGGACGGAATTTTTTTTTTAGGGGGGTAGAATTGTAATAGCCCTAATTTTTCATCCTTCAAGATTAGGATATGTCTTATGGTATTAGAACATGCTTATTGTTGCTTGGGTTGGGTTTCATATGTTTCTGGATTCCTTGGTTGATTAAGTGTCCAGATGTACCTTTATTCCTATATTTAGCTATTTTGGTCATCATATTCCCCATTTTCGAACCTCTTAACAACTCAATTGGATTTAAGTCCCTTCAATAACGTTGTAGCATTATCTCTTATCTTTTAATTGGCTTTAGTTCGACTCGATTTCGATACCTACAACTCTAGATATGCTCTCTGGAGTCAACACAACGCAAGCGTAACACTTAGGAATATTATAGTATATTTCAACTGCATTTTTGATCCTGTTAGAGTCCGAATTTGGGTAAGCCTATTAGAGATAAAATTGTAGGAAATTATCTTAGATTTCCAACGACACCAAGAACACCTCAATCGGACATCTGTAGCTCCAGCTACGACCAAAACAGTGGCACCGAGTGTCCAGACTCAGGCGCAGGGCGCCCAGACCTCAGAGCGGTAGCGAGGGCGCCAGGAGTCTGGGCGCCGGCGCCCACGGTGATAAGTGACTACGCGCTGTTTCGGCGTTTTAACTCGTTTTGGGCGGTTACGTGACCCGGTGTGACCCATTCTCGACCTGAAAGGGCAACCACGACCCTAGACTTAACTCTAGCCACTAAGCATCGGTTCTAAGACCCTAAACATGATTAGGAGCTGCTCATAAGACCAATCCAAATAGATAAAGCTCTTCCTTCCCTTCTTCCAATTTTGTGGTGTCAAGGGCTCTAACTTTCAAGACTACGCTACGGGACTCGACCAGGGAGCATCGTTATTGTAACTCGTCTGACCTCATTGGGAGGAATAGGAGGTGGTAAGTCTTCTAATGATAAGTTTTGTCTTTAAGATCAATGTTAGGGTTCTAAACCATGATTTTTCCATTCCTAAACCCTTGCTCTTGTGTTTCTTTGAGGAAAGCTTCACTAGGAAAGGAAAAGCTTGGTGTTACCTCATGCCATCCTAGGAGCACGAAATTCACTTGAGGTAAGGGTAGTTGTTCTCTTCTAGTGAGTGTATGGAACATGTATGAACAATAGGGGTGTCCCATGACCCCTACGCCTCATGTGATAGCAAAAGCGAGCACTATCACCACCGTGATAGGGAGACATCCGAACTCCTCAATTACTATTCTTGACTAGTGTTATTTTTTGTAGGGTGATGTGATAATTTTATTGGTTGTTGAAATTGGCGTGATGATTGAGCTTTGGTTGTTATATGCTTGATGTACTGAAATTGGTTGTTAACAAATGACAATGTAAGGAAATTAAAGAACTAAATAGTAGGCTTTAGACCCTATGAAAGTGTAGCCACTAAGTATGAATCAAAGAAATCGAGTCCCGTGATTATGTTGTTATTGTAAAGCTTAAGTAGAATGTCTAAGGTTCATTTATGATGCCTATTGATTTATTAGTATGTTAATCTGAGAGAACTAGTCCTTCTATGCCAAAGTTTCACTTGGATGTATGTGCTTAATCAAAGTTGCTAAGATTATTAAATGTTCATGTTATTGGTAGAAGGCACTAGCTAACTTATGAATTGTGTTCTGCTTTGTTGTTGTTGTTGTTACTCGTCGAAAATATGGCGATAGAGGATGTTATGGTTAGACACTGCGTTTGGTCATGTTCATGTATCTTGGTGTCGTCATTGTTGTTGTTGTTGTTGTTATTGTTAGTAGAGGCGTATCGGGCAAGGTATCCGTGACGGGCGAGGTTTCCGGCCCTACGGTTAAAAAAGGCGAATCGGGCAAGGTATCCGTGGCCAGACAAGGTTCCGGTCCTTTGGTTAGTAGAGGCGAATCGGGCAAGGTATCCCGTGGCGGGCAAGGTTTCCGATCCTACGGTTAAAAGAAAAAAAAGAGCGAATCGGGCAAGGTATCCCGTGTGGGCGAGGTTTCCGATCCTTTGGTTAGTAGAGGCGAATCGGGCAAGGTATCCCGTGACGGCGAGGTTTCCGGTCCTACGGTTAATGGGGCGAATCGGGCAAGGTATCCCGTGGCGGGTGAGGTTCCGATCCTGTTGTTATTGGTACACTCGACCACGGTATTCAAAGCGGGCAAGGTATCCGGCTTTGTTTTAAGTGGATCCACATGCATATAGTTATGGTTCTATAAATACATTGTTTTACATGATCATGTGCCTGGTTGTTTAGTGTTGGTAATGTACCTTGTTGTTGTGGTTGATGCCGTGGCATGTGATATATAATTGTTGTGGTAATGTACCTTAATGTTGTGATTGATGTTGTAGCATGTGATATTTGGCCGTTGTGGTACCATCTTATGCCTTAACGCTAGTGATTAGATGTCCTTATTGGAATTGTTGTATATTGCGCATTGTTCATTAATTTCCCTCCGCTGTATGCACTATCTGAGGTTATGATGATTAACCCCTCTTGTGGCTATGCATATCCCACGGGGTATGTGTAGATCTTTGAGGCTGCAGGTATTGAGGATATGAATGCGGCAAGTAATCCACGATAGCTCATTTGTGATAGATACAAGACTTGTGTTTACTTGTTTAAGTTATTGTTTTCTTCCGATGTAATGATTAGGGGAAGAGCTCTGAATTATTGTGACATCGGGGACTTGGGTTATTTTTATTAATTGTATTTCATACTCATTTTCTATTTCCGCATGTTGTGAACGTGATAACTCTATTTCGTTTCAAAGGAAAGTTTTATCCGAATGAATTTTTTTTTTTATCTTGTGTTATTTTCTTCTTACATTGCTAAAATGCCATGACGGGGTAGAGGGTGTCACATATTACAATATTGTAATTAACACATCAACACCCTTTAGCTTATCGGCACACTACAACACTTACTAGACCTTTAGTAAGTTTCAAACAACCACATAAAGAAGATAGCCACACAGGACTATCCTCAACTACGCCTATCAGTAGCCTCGAACACTTTGTAGTCTTCATTACCTGGGTTACATTCATTAATTGAAAGAACCACGACCAAGGGTCAATTTCATACACAAACAAATACAATAACAATAGCATGTACAACATCAGATGATATTATAAAAATACAATAAAATCTGAAACCAAATATTTAGCACAATCAAATTATCATGTCATTGACCTTCAGAACAATCAATAAGGATGCACTTCATACCATATTGATGCGACTATATGCCAGTGCATATGATTCTGGAATATAGAAGATACTAAATTCCTTCACTGTACTATTCAAGTCTAGGTCTGGCTTAGTGACACCGAGTCCCTTCACTGTACTACTCAGGTCTAGGACTGTCCTAATGACACTAAGTCCCTTCACGGTACTATTCAGATCTAGAACTGTCCTAGCGACACTGAGTCCCTTCACTGTACTACTCAGGTCAACACTGAATTTCTTCACTGTACTATTCAGATCGAAGTTACCATAATGCATGTCAGTGTATTTCACATACTCAATTAACACATATCAATGCATATGATATTCTAAATATGGCATAATTAAATAAACATTTAATTATCCAACACAAGTATCAACATCATATATCTCAAAATATAATTAAGTATACATGCAAGCACGTCATATTATCAATTTCAGAATCACAACAGTTCAGCAACTCACAACAACCCGCTTTTACATATCAATAGTTATCAGACATAAGCATCCAATAACAAGCATACAATAACAAGTATTCATCACTAAGCAATATCTAGAAGAAGCCCTTACAAACAAACAATATCAATTAGTGAATGTGAAGTGCCCTTACACGAGCATACAATAACAAGTGTTGAATTTGAAGCGCCCTTACGCACAACCACATGTAACATCCCAATTTTTATGAAAATTATTTTATAGTTTCTGACTACTTGGAAATAAATCATAGAGATTGATCACCTCAATGGTTTGTTAAAAGTAAGAAGAACAACAAAGATTTATTGTAAACAATGGTTTGTTAAAAGTACGAAGAACAACAAAGATTTATTGTAAACAATTTACTATTTTAGTAATTAATTCAGATTAACAGACAGTGTAGACGTATGCTGTTTTAAAATGAATTAATCCCGAAAAATGTGAAAGATTTTTTTTGATTAAAGAAAATTATTTTATTGAAAGAGAAATAATTTTCAGGATTTAATAAATATTTTCAAGTCATAGTTTGAATTTTCATGGTTTAGTTATTGTATTAATTGTCTGTTTTATGTCATATTTAATATGACTATTATTTTAAATATTTTGTCTTGATAATCTTATTGTTTGATTAATATCTATATGATAAGAGAAATTGAAATTAGTGATCCTCACTAATTTACAGTTTTTATTACGCTGCAAGAATTCTATCGAATTCTGCCAAAACTAGGCTATTGTGTATGTTTCTGACTGAAACATGCCCAAACGTGATCCAAATTTTATAAAATTTGAGATCTTAGTATTTTCCAATATTTAGGATTTATTGTAATTTTTCTAGAAATTTTGGGCATTAGAAAATATTTAGTGTATTTTCTATGGCCAGAGACTGCCTAATTGCGACGTTTCGGTTCGCATTTCGAGAAAATGAGATACGTGCATACTTTTCTCATGCCACTAGGAACATTTGTAATTTTTGGGTGTGGGGTTATAATTAGAATTATTTTGGGAGATTTTAGTATTAAAACCTAATATACGCGTAACGTCGTGCACCCGATTGAGCGAGAACGCGATGAAACGAAATATCTAGATATTTTGGGCTAAGGGGAGATGCATCCAGCCACTAGGGGAGCTGAACCTCATCCTTAGAAGGTCATTTACAAGTGTTGATGTGTGATTGGTGGTTAGGTAATTATAGTTAGTTAGTTTAGTTGGTTTGGTTAACTTAGAACTAGTTTGGTTAGTTTGGAACTAAATGAAGAAATTTATTCCTTCCATATCCCACCTGAATTTCGTGGCCTCCTTCCCTTCCAAGAGCAGCACCTTCATTCTTCCATTAGAGAAAAAAAAATCAAGCGAGTTTTAGAAAGAAAAAGTGTTGAGAAACTTGAGAAAATAGTGATTTTGGAGTTCAATCTTCCATCCTTGTTCTTGATCCTTGTTTTATCACCTCTAATCTTCTTGGTAAGGATCCTAATCCCTTCTCATTCCTCCATGGCAGCCATGGATGAGTTTTTAAGATTTTTATTTCTCATAATTTTGATATTGATTCTTGAAGAAAAGTGATGTTTAAGCTTCAATCTTCCATCCTTTCTTCTTAATCCTTGATCCATCACCTCCAAACTTCTTGGTAAGCTCCACATCCATTCCTTTTCCTCTCTTGAGTTTCATGAATGGGTTTGGTTGGTTTTAGAAATTATTTTTGGGCAAAAGTGTTGGATTTTGCTAGATATGCATGATTAGTCTTTTAGCCCTTTGTTTCCTTCCAAGATTAGCTTTGTTCTTGATTTTTAAAATTTAGGAACCCTAATTTTTTGATGAGGCCGAACCCTAGGGGCTGTTCTTAGGGTTTTATCTTTGTGTTTTTAAGTGATTGGAAGTTAGATTTTTGAGGGTTAGTAACTAGTATGCTTAGGACTAGTCATATATGCATGCTGAACAAGTTTTGCAAAATTAAATTGGTTAAATTTAGGGGCTGTAATCGTGGCACTTGGTCATGATTTTGATGATGTTTTGATTTGGTTTTAAAGTGTGTTAAGTGTTTAAGAAGTTGGTTTTTGGTTAGAACTTTAAATCTATAAAGGTTTGTATGCTTGAAGCTTTGAAAAATTGTTTGAAACAAAATGAATTTGGGGCTGTTTTGGGGCTTCCAAAACAGTGATTTATGAGCATGATTTGAATGAGTTCTAACTTGTTTTTAAGTGCATTAAAGTGGTAAATAAGTTTGGTTTTGATAAGGAGTTTTGATTAAGCAAAGTTTGTAAGATTTTGATGTTAAAAGGTTTGAAAATTTGGAGTTGTAATTGGAGCCTTGAAACCGTGGCCTTCAAAAGGATTTTGTGATTTGTTCTTGACTTGCATTTATGCTTAAAAATAGTTGTAAAAGTGGTTGATGATTTGATTTAGCAAAACAATTCAAAGAAGCATGATTTTGGAAAAAGTTTTAGTTTATGTTTCAAGAATTGTTTTGAACTTGTAATAGAATTGTTTCTAAAATTTTGTGACATGTTATAGTGCTTTGAAAAAAGGTTCAAAGTTGGCAAAACACTATTCATTTGGTAAAAATACTATTCCAATTGGTAAGTTTTGGGTTTTGGTATTTTCTAAGTGTGTAGCTTTTGAAAAAGTTGAAAACTTGCATGGTTTGAATTTGTTTCATGGCACATGATTAGGTGTGATCCAAATAGGTTAAGTTAGAAAGATTTTAGGCCCTTTTTAGGACTAAAACCGTGGCTGCCCTAGAGTCTTAGGACTTGGGTTTTTGGTTCTAATTGGATTAAGTTTACGTTGTTAAGGTTCGTGCATAAGGCTTGTGTGGGGAACGACTTGACGATAGTTCGAATTTACCTTGCTTGGATTGTTAAAGCGCCCAAGGTAAGGAAAATTCTTACATAATGAGTTTGGGTTTTTCGCCTTGTGTGTTGTTTTCTTGGTTGTTGATTGATTGTGTAGTAGTACTTGTAGTATTACTATGTGCTGTTGAGCTGTTGTAGCATGAAATGTTGTGTATTGATTTGGCCCTGTGTGGCAAGACTGAATTGTATTGTGTGACTTAAATTGTACTTGATTGATTTAATTGGACTTGAAATTGATGATAATATGTAGCATGTTCTTAGCCCTGCATGGCATTATGAGTTGTGTTGTTTTCCTTGAATCACCTTGGATTTCATTGGAACTTGGCATTGAATTGGAATATGAAAAATGTTATTGTTGATAATGGATTAATTAACAATGCGTTAATCGACTGCTATTGGTTGACGATTTACATCGATAAATCTGATGCGATTCCACAAGCCGAATTCTGATTTCGTAAGCAAATTGTTAAGGGCATTTTGATTTAAAAGTAAGTGTGAGGGTTTTAGTACAACTAGCCAAAGCTTGCAAGGAAATTTCAATGGAATAATAGTAGAGAAAAGAACTTGAAATAAATAGTACAATTTGCGAAAACGGTTGAGTAAATGATGCGCCTGGGAAAATTCTGGCTAGGAAAACTTGGTAATTAAGAGTGTTCGCACCACCTCTCTTTCCTGGGAATTCTTCCAGTGTGTTATTTAGCACAACTAGGGTTTCAACTACCTAGAACTAAAAAGTATTTTCAGATACATAGGAGTGATACAAGAACTGAGAAAGAGATTTCAAAGATCGAGTTTTTGAAAGAATAAAACATAGGGAACCTAGCGTTCCTATTGAGCATATGGGCCATGAGTCCTGTGCTGGGACTTAATGTCCTACTTGCGTGCGCATTTTCTTGATTAAGGATTGGACCTAGTGTTCCGTATGGCGTGCCTAGTATCTCAACCTAAAAATTGAGCCTAGTGTTCCGCATTACGTGCCTAGAGTTCTGATCTAAGATTGGGACTAGCGTTTCGCAATTGAACACCCGGACTTTGTGGCCTGTGTTGAATTCTTAGTTAATTGAGATTTGGAAACACACTAAGTTGAGTGAGTGAGGGTTCATCGATCCACATCGATTAATTAAAACATTATTCGGGTGTTCACTACGGTGAGCATGCCATATTGTACAATTTGTTGGATATCACTCGGGTGTTCACTAGGGTGAGCATGCCATATTGTAGAATTTGTTGGATATCACTCGGGCATTCACTATGGTGAGCATGCCATATTGTTGAATTTGTTGGATATCAATCGGGCGTTCACTACGGTGAGCATGCCATATTGTTGAATTTGTTTGGATGTGTACTAACCATTGAGCATCGACACTCGGAGCGTTTGATTGGTCTTAAAGACTTCAAAAGACGAGTTGTGATGTCACTCGTAGCGTTTGATTGGTCGTACAGACTTTAAAAGGTGAGTTGACACTGCATTGCCTAAGTAGAGGCATGCCAAAGTAGTGGCTAGCCAAAGTAGTGGCAAGCCTAAGCAGAGGCTATTTTGTTCGAACGTTGGGAAAGTAGTCCCCGTCATACTGCTGACCTATTAAGGCTGCAGGTGTATACACAACTTGCCATACTGCATTGACATGCATAGCTAACCACATTTATGATATGTGATGACCTGATCACTGATCTGTTGATAGATTTGCCTGCTCACATGTAATAGTTTGATATTGTAGTGACTTGATTCTTGATCTGTTGGTTGTTTCGTTTGCTCATATACAATGCTTGATATACCATGATGATGCGTGCGGTCTATTAAGTATGTATATGTATATAAAAGCATGTTGTTGTATTATATATGTATACATTGTTTGCATGCGACATAGCCTATGATAAACTTGTGGACAAAGGATTTACCCTTGCACTGTTGTTGGATTGGATGTCCTTATGGATGTCACTTCCAGATGGAGTTCGGTAGCTGTTGCAGCTTTGTCTTTCAGGAGCATTGAAGATTGAGCCAGTGGAGGAAGATTTCCTCTGAGCACTTCGTGTTTGGTCTTGCTGAGCTATTTCTCAGTAAGAGTTATAGTTGTTGGCCAGCTTAGCTTAGGGTTTTGTATTTGTTGTTTTGTAATTACTCTTTTCAGAAAACTTCGCCTTAGCGCGAAATGATTATGTTATGTGAAGTATTATTTTGTGATGCATTATACTCTGATATTTGCGAAAGTCTGAATCGGCATCATTTAGAAAACTGTAGTACTCTATGTCTCATTTTGAAAAGGGTTTCAAAGGAAAGAAAATGAAAAAAAAAATTACTCATATTTTTCCATTGCGAAATACATAAGAGTACTCTTTAATTGAAAGCATACAAGGATTAAATGTTTTTAGCATCAGATTGGGTTGCACAGTAGCGCTCCGAAAACAGTGTGTTACACCACACAAAACCTATACACATATAATTTGAAAAACCCTTACGTAAAAACTATTTGTTCACGTGACAATAATACGTCATAGCACTCGTCCACATGTAATCGATACCTCAAAGATCCTAAACAAAATGCACTAAGCTTAGAACACTTTCTAAGTCACCCAAAAGTGATTCCTAGGTTATGGTTTTAATCCTAAACCCCTAGGTTACTCAAACCAAAAATTCTTTTATTAATACTCACACTTAAAAATACTGAAACAAAGTTTAAAATAATATTTTAAATACTTTACAACTTACTCAAATCTTTAAAACCTTCTCAAGAAATTTTTAATCAAACTTTTAATTTTAAAACACTAGAAAAACACTTTCTTTCAAAATCAAAGCAAATATTAAACTCCAAATGTAACATCCCAAAAATCCCTAAGTCTAATTATTAGCAATCCTAAGTGAGATATGGGTTTAAATCCTGAGGATTTAAAATAGCCCATAGTCTTTATTTAGCAATTTAAAACAAATTAGAACTAAAGGGTAAAATGGTAATTTTGCCCTGGAAGTAGGATTTATGAGACTAATTAATTAGGAGTGGTCTTAATTAATTAAAATTACTCAAGTTGATGTTTTAAACCAAAGGTTGAATTAAGAAGCTAATTAAGGGCTTGATTGCAATATTTTTTAATTAATTTAAAACCCAAGGGACCACCATACACCACCTTTCATTTAAATCTACCCTAGCACCCCTTCTTTAACCCCAATACCCCCTCCCTTCACGTTTTCCAGCAGACACAAAAGAGGGAAAAACAGAAAAGAAAGAAAGAAAGGGAGAAGAAGAGAAAGAAGGAGAAGGAAGGAAGGGGCTCGATGGAGAAGAGGGAGGAGGTGGCCGCGATGGCCACCACAACGGTAGCTCACGGCGACGAGGCCACCACCGCGGCAGTTGGAAGGAGGTGGCGACGCCACTGTTCTTGAGGGGAGAGAGAGACGAACTGAGAGAAAGAAGGAGGGAGAGAAATCGAGAGAGAGTAGAGAGTTGGGAGAGCCATAGAGAGCTCGAAGGAAGCTGGAAATGGAAGGATGAGGAAGATTCAATCTTCAGTTTCAGCATGGTTGAAGAAGATTGGGAGCTTGGTTCAAAGCTTCCATGGAGGTTAGGGTTTTTAGACAAGAAGAAAGGAGCTTGCATGTGCCAAATTCGTGATGAGGATGAGGAATCTAAACTCAAAGGATGGAAGGAAGAAGAATGGGGATTTTTGGAGCTCAAATCCCTAACTTGGGGTTGCTCAGGTAACATATACTTCCCCCAAAACCTCCCTTAGAGTGTGCTAGGTTTTATTATGAATTTTATTAGTTCAATAATTAGCTTATTAGTCATACTGAATGGTCTTGTATGGGGTTTGACTGAAATAGGGTTGGACGGCTGCCCCCAACCCCCCTAAACCAATGTTTGATGTTTGTTCTGTTGTGAGCTCCATCGAGCCTTATTCGGATTATTTATGTGATTGCTATGTTTGCTAAAATGTATGAATTAGATTCTGAAATGGCTCGACACCCGAGCTAGCCTATTTGTATGAGTTTGGGCTCCAAGACACTTATTTTAGGTGCAATGAATGACATATGATGAATTTAATCTTGTGTTGAGCAATGTTAAAGATATAGATACACTGATCTAATATATGTATATGTGTATTGCAGTCGCTAACCATAAATTCAGTACCAAATAGTATGTGTTTTGTTAATGTGTAAAAACAGCACAGTAATAAGAAATAATAGCATTATAATATTAAACCATTATACATATATGCCAATATCACTTCTATGTTAATGTAAAATGTGTAACACCATGTTAGAATGCAATATTGTAGTGATATATATACAGCCTAAGTATTAACTTAAAACATATGTGAAAGATTATGTAATTATAATATACATATATTTGTTTACTGAGTGTATCACAAGTACAAATGTTATAGAAAAATCTATCTTTGATGTGTGTGTGTAGATCACGTGATTTATATCTACGTAGCTGCATATCTATATGATGTTGTGAAAAAGTGTTGTCCTAGGTGTGAGGATTATTGTTGATGTTCTTTGTTGAACCTAAAAGAGTTTGATTCTGAATTTGTGAAATAACATGTTAAAAGTTCTATTAGTTTGGTCCCTTGTTGTGCCTTTGATTCATGGTGCATTTATATGTAATTTTGTCTTGAAACTATTCCATTGGCGTTAGGATTGGTTTGGAAAAGATTTAGAATGAGGAACAAAGTTAGAAATGCAGGATTTTTGGATCGACAAAGCAAAGACTACTGCTGTTTACTGCACATAATTTTAATTACAATTTATCCATATTCAATCTAAGTACGATTCTGTCCGGAATTCAAACAGAGCTCTCGAGTTTGATTCTACATGGATTCAAGTGGTCCCAGTGGATAAAATTTAGAGAATTTTGTCTAGTTTAAGTGGCCACAAGAATCACTCAATTCCCGTAAATACACATTGAGTTATGCACATTTTAATAACAGGGGTTCAGGTGGGCTAACTTTATTCAACCTGCCACTTGTGACCCTAGGAGTCATATCGTTTCTCAGTCAATTTGAGTGCTTATGAATGCTTAGTTATGATGTTCTTGTCTATTCCTTGGCTTGACTTTGATTTTTCTATGGTCTTGAAATTATGATCTGATTCTCCTAACCATTTGTGAAGGATGAAGGAATCGCTTACATTATAACATAGCATCCAAATCTTAGGATAGTCTATGTCCGAAGAAATACCATGTTTCCCGTTAAAGGCTAGCTATCATGGGCCACATATATGTGGGTGAGACCCAAACTGTTTTGGTAAGTCCTTTCTATTTGAAAGGCTAGGATACGGTATTCGCGGTTTAAAGAGACGTCTAACCGTGGTCACCGAGCTCTGACTGCCGTATCAAAATTTTTAAACTGGTGTGGTTAAGTTTCTCACGCTTAACTATCTAGTGAGTTTTCTTAAAAGATTGAGGATGCCTATGCTATGATGTATGATGAATAAGGTTTGATGTCATGTATTACGAATTACGTGATGTGGGATTGTGGGCTCACCAGTGGGGTAAGCCACTGGGCTGGACAATAAAGTCCAGTAACCCGGGTGTTGCGATAAAAGACTTACAAAGAGGCCCATTATGTTTGATTTGAATTATGTGATTGTATGTTATGTGTATGAATTATGTTACCTTGCAAATGAATGCTCTTGAAGCAAGTTATGTTTGAGTTTGACTAAATGAATGAAGATGATGTTAAGATTAGGCCATAGTATTAGTATATGTTAAGTATATGTTGTCAGGGAGGATTTTCCATATGTAGCACACGCGTATGGCTGGAAATAACGGTAAAAGCATTTTTCTTCTAAGTCTATGTTACTGAGTTTTATAAACTCACCGTTGGGGCGTTGTTTTCAGGTACACTTGATGGAGGAGGTTTAGAGCACGAAGCGTGTTCGGTCTCGCCCTCGGCAAGACATTGAGTCACCGGATCAGGAGTCAGAGTCCTTATCTCTAGGATGAGTCCTTTGCAACTAGAAAATAATGTATAGGTTATAATTGTTTTATCTTGTGGTCATTTTATGAAATGAGATGTAAATGAAAAAGTTATTCCGCTTTTGAAACTCTGATAGATATATGTGTCATGTTTGGGACTTTGAAATATTTCTTCCCAAGTCAAACAGGTCTTTTAAACAAGGTTTTATTTATATCTTAAGGTTGTTATATTTGAGAAAATTTTCCAGGAGAAGTTTTCAATCTTTAATTAGTAAGTAATCTCCTAATTAGAGTTAGGGTGTTACACCGAAAATACCTAATTAACAAACACTAACATATTAATCAAGTAAAAAATTTTAAACAACAATAAAACACACAAAATACTCCCACGGTTTTAACAACAAAACAATACCTAAAAATTTTCTTCTTCCAAAACTTTTACAAACATAAAACCAACACTAAAATCAAAAGACTTTAACACTAAAAATTCTAAGACTCCACCTTGTTCAAGAAATACAAAGATTTCTTTAAACAACTTTAACTCATATCTAATCTTTCCAAAAATTCCTAAACTACAACAACAACCAAACCATGAAAGAATCAAAGTTTTTAAACACAAAATTTCTCTACTTTTCTTTCTTGAAGCTCACGGCTTCACAACAACAAAAATTAGGGGAAAATATTTAATTTTCTTCTAAACAAATCTTTGGTAATAAATATACTAAAAATCATTTCAAAAACTCTAAGAAATCAAAAAAAAAAACTTCAGATCCTAAAAACTCTTATCCAATCCTAGCTTGAATCAAGCTCAAGGAGTACTAAAAATCAAATCTTTTCTTAATCAAGCTTAAAACAACAACAACAACAAAAACATCAACTAAAAGTAAGATTCACATGAAACAATCCTTCCCCTTTTTCCTTTCTTAACCCACGATTTATGGCTTCAAATCAAGGGGGAAAAATTTGTCATCTTGTCTTATGATCATAATCAAAACATAATGGAAGAAATAAGTAAGAAAATCAAGAAAACAATACCCAAAACCCTTACTCAAGGCCACGGTTTTGACAACGAGAAGGGGAAAAATCTTGGCTCAAAACCCTTACCCTCTTAATCATGAAACCAGCACTAAAATGGAGAAGGAAATCAAGAAGCTAATAGATAAGATCAAGCAAGATATTTATCTAATACCCCACTAAACACTTGACACCTAGCACTAATCCAAGATATTATTCCAAACCCAATTAAAACATGACACCTATTTCTAGTCCAAGCTTACTCACTAATTCTCATCTAATCCTAGAGTTTTTGTGTCCAAAATTACGGCGTCGAGTAATAGAGTTAACAATAATTCGCTCGCCGATAAACCGTGCAAATTAATTTACTTAAAAATTAATTCACCGCGTGATAATTAAATTATCTATAAATAATAAAATCCATTAAAAACACTCAAGCATCATCACAAATAGTTACGTTTCCATAACATTAGTATTTTCAGGATGCGTTATTTTACATTATTCTAGTATAAATTGCCGTATTTATGCTATAATAAGCAATTTCTTGTTCTCTAAATAAGTGATTTAAATAAATCAAGATCAAAATAGAATTGAGATTTAATATTTTATATTAATTCATGGTTCAAATATCGTCAAAAAATTCAAACGATATTTCGTCGCATTTCGGATCATCGGGCAGTCTTGTCGCAGATAAAATTTTAAATAAACCTCGAATTCGATGAAAATCGGATCGTAACTTGTTGAGATTATTTTTGAGTGTTGATATGATTTTTATTATTTATAATAAAATATTATCATGCGGTAAATTAATTTCTCGCTAAATTAATTTTTGCAAATTTATCGGTGGAGAATAAATCGGTAACGCATTTATTCGACGCCGTGTTTTAGTACTCATAGACTCTAGAATTAGAGGGTAATCATGAGTGATGTGAGATTAGATGGGTAGGATTAGATGATGTGATTAGCATCTCATAAAGTGGATTAGGTGTCACATTGTCTGTGATTAATTTGAAAATTACCTTTTTACTTAATTATCTTATAATTAACTAAGTTTTAATTATTTTTAAGTAAAATAAAAGGAGAGGAGGACCCCTAATCAGCCCATTTTCGTGACCCCTCCCTCTCTCTAACTTCATATCATCTTCTTCCTCATTTTTTAGAAAGAGAAGCTCTCCAAGAAAAACCTCCATGGAAGCTTCATGAAACCTTGAGTTACGTCAACTTTCTACCTACATTTCTTTGCTATTTCTTCTACTACAACCTCATCCCTACCTAGCTCATCATCAAGCTCTTGGAGAAGGATTTTCCTCCCCCATTTTGCTGTCAAAACCGCGCCCCCCATCCTCTTGCTCTAGGTTGTATTTTCTTGCTTCCTAGACTTGATTCATGCTTAGTTAAGTGTTGTTTTGTGTTTGTTTACGATTGAATGAAAGAGATGAGTATCTAAGTCCCTATTCTTGAAAATCCTAGGCGTAAGTCAAAGGGGAAAAGAGGGGTAATGTGATCTTGAGGCTCAATTTTGCAATTAGTTGTTTAATTGAGTTTAATTTATGTTGTTGATTGTTATTTGAAGTAGTAGTTTGGAACTAGCATGTTAAAGTTGTTGCTTTAGGGTTTGAACCCATTCTTGAAGCGGTGAAAATGTGGGTTTTGGTGGTTAAGACTTGTAATTAGTGGTTGATCCTATCTTGCTATGTGTTAATCTTGTTGTTGTAGTTGAAAGTTTTGTGTTAGAAGCATGATTAGGTATTTTATTTGGAAAATTGAGACTCTTGAAATTTGGTAAAGCATGGCTAGACTTGTTAGTAATTGGTTTCATGGTGTTTAATTGTGGTTTGATGAGGAAAGAATTGATAGAAATTGGTGTTGTGAATTTTGAGTAAAGAATTGCAAATTTTTGAAAAATTGGAGAAGGCGTCGTGAGCCCTAGGTGGGAAGTAGGAGAGAAAAAATTATTTTGAAACTTTCTTTTAATTGGTATTGAAAATTTGGTCTTTCATTGAATTTGATTTGGCGAAAAGGATTGGGACTCAAGTGTTAGCTAGAAGTTATTTGAAAATCTTTTGGTTATGAGAATTGAGAAAATAGTTTGTTGTTTGATATAAGTTTTCTTATGTGTACTAAATGCTACTTGATGTTATTTGAGTTTGGAAATGATGCTTACTTTAAGGTTTTCAAGAAAGTAAGGATATGTGTTATGTTAGCTTTTCAAGAAAATATTTTAGTTTCAAAACCTTATTCTTTCCTAGTAGCTAGTAATAAAATGCTTGAGTGAATGCTTAGTTAGGAAAAGGGATAGGATGAGAGCCTAAGGTTTTAAGCTAAGTTGTAGAATTGTGCTAAGCTTACCTTGTGGTGGTAGGAATTGCGAATTCTGAGATCGTGTGACGCGGGATCGAGGCGAGCAGTACCACACTTACAAACAACTGTGGTAAGGGCAACTTTTAAATATGAATAATATTTAAATTTTGTTTTGCATATCGAAGAAGTCTGAGAGCCTCAGGGTTTGAAGTGAAGGTCTCATACCCCTTCGTTTTAGTATTTAAGCTTATGTTATTATCTAGTGGGCTTGTCTACAAGTGGTTGGCAGCTATCCCCAACCCCCCATACTTGTATGATTACCTCTCTGCCAACCCCACTGAGTTGCAGAGGGATGAACTGAGTTGTCAATGTCGTTGCTTGATGAAATATGATTAATTGTGATGGATTGCTTATACTGTTGAACTGTGTTGCATTGTATTAAGCTTGGCATGAATATTTATTTGATATACGGTTGAATACTTATTCGAATTGCTTCTCGAATTATCGTATGCGGTGATTTATTCATTGGAGGGCAAAAGTTTAGTCGTGACGTTTTTTAGCTTCGATCCGATTAACCTAGGGTGCTAGGATCTCCTAAAAAGCTCCGGTTGGTTTTTTGGCAGCTTAGCTAGACGTCGTAGCGTCAAGGAACTTGATTTGAATATCCTAGGGTGGTCGTGGATCCCAAGGCTAATGGCTGGAATTCAGCAGCTTGTTCGGCGTTACTTTCCAGAAAACTGTCGAAAGTGTCGCAAGAGAGAGTCTTGAGTTGCGTCTTGAGAACTATGCATTTTTGTTGCCTCTTGCTTTATGATTTGCTATTTCTGGATTATTTGAGAAGTTGACCCTTTCCCGTGGTGCCTTCAACCAATGATGGTTACCCAGACGATGACGAAGACCCTACTGATACCGGCGATGGCGATATCGTCGGAGATCATATTTGACTTTCCAAACATCGAGATGCCCGCAGCGATGGAGTTCGATCCCATCTCCCGTCTCATTGTTTATACAGGGGATGTTGTACAGAGCTTTTGAGTGGATGGTGTGATTGTGAGACAGGAGACGTCGAGACGCACAGTTAGCTTTCTGATCGGGATGATGCAAGTGGTGGACGCCTGGCGCAGCATCCAGAGGGAGCAGGCAATGCCAGCATCATCTTCCTCGCCAGAAGGACCTCTCGAGATCCCGAGGCGCACTGCTTCCCGACTTGCTTCCCGACGACGAGGACCGATGGTTCGATGGACCGCTCATAAGAGCGTGAATAGACGCGGGACTGCAGGAGCATCTACTTCTAGGGCAGCTGTTATTCAGAGTTCTCCAGCAAGACCTGAGCCCGAGGCAGAGCCAGTCTCTCCCATGTTATTCAGGACCCCTGCCCCATTAGGACACCTCTCACCTATCTGTAGAGAGTGTGGTGAGGCTGGGTGTAGCGGCAGGCGATTCTTGGAGGAGGCAGTGATAGCAGAGGATGTGTCGGAGGGTGTGCTTGCGACGACACCTTTTATCGATTTGACTGGAGAGGACCCGATGGACGATGATGAGGAGGAGGATCCATCTGAGGAGGAGGATAGTTATCTGTAGTCATCGTGTTGTCTGACTGTCTGTTTATATTATTTTGGATGACTGTAGTATTTGCTTTAGGTGTACAGTTTGTCTGGTAGCCAGTCGGGCTTAGTGGATGTTTTTTTTTTGTATCACAGGGTAGACTGGTGGTTTACTTTTGGAGCAGCCCCTGCATGGGTGTCTGCTGGGAGTACCCGCAGGGTATGATTGCTCTCACGAGGGTCTTCATACCATAGGTGTATTCTCTCGTACATTTTCTGCACTATTTTATTTTATTATGCATGTATGTATTTTCAGTACATGTGTCTCGTGTCCTAGATTGCACCATGTTTCGAAACGTTGTAGTTACTCTGTGTGTGCCTTGCGAAAACTATTGTTTTTTTTTAAAAAAAATAAAGAAAAAGTAGCACATTTTCTAAAGGGCACAAGAGTACCGTTTTAAAAACGCGTCGCATATAGGTTTATTTCTAGTTTCGTAGCGGTCCGAAAACGGGTCGTTACAGTTTCGATTTTCGTCGAAATTGGAGTTCATTTTAAATTTTTATTGCTGATAAAAATTACCTGGCAATTCAAAATACGGCAAAAATTCGTTAGAATTATTCGACAATAATATTAAATATTAATTCTTAAATTTAATTTCATCTTGATTTAATTCAATCACTTTCTTAGTCAACAAAAATACGCGTTACCGCGTCAAACAGAAAACTTATATGAAGTTTAATTGATGGATTCACATTAAAAACAGCATACGTCTACGCTATCTATTAATTTGAATTGACATCATAAATAATAATTATTTATAATAAATCAATTATTTAAAATAAATCAAAACAATTTCTCGTACTCTTAGTAAATCATTGAGGTGATCAGTCGCTACGACTTAAGTTCAAGTATTCCGGATTTATTGCTAAAACATTTTTTCTTAAAAATTGGGATGTTACGTTACCCCCTTAATATAGTTTTGTCCTCGAAACTAAGTTGATATGAAAATATGAAAAAAAACTATTTTAATCAAATCCATAAAATAGTTTACAACCCATAGCCTTTCACAATTTATATACACACACACACACACACACACACACACAAGTAGTACTATAATATTTACTGGTACACCACAACACCTAATATATATATAAATATTTCACACAGAAATACATGTGTAATATAATAGACGAAAAATTCCTAAAGATTCACTGACGCTTTATTCCAGGGCCACAATCTCTGCTTTATTCACGATCACGAACACGATTACAGCTATACGCCATCACTAAGAAAATATTACTAACCTATTCACACACATAATCACTGTTACACATTCCAAAATACAAGGATCACTTAAAACACTTTCCTTAAATCAACATTTTTCATACAAACAACTCAAATCTCCTAAGGCAATATCAAAACAAAGAACTAACAAAACACAATCTTTCTCTTAAAACTCAACCATTCTCATGGATACTAGAGTTCCTTTGAGATTAGGTTTTCATCGTCTCAAAATCCTTAAACACACTTCAATTCAAAGATTAAAACTAAAGCCGCAATTTAAAGTCACTAAAACTACCAACAACAATAAAATCCCTAATCACTAAGTGTTAAAACTTGAATTCCATTTTCTTTTCCCTCAAGAACCCTTGGTATTAGTCACCCACTCCAAAAATCATTTCTCAAAACCATTCTAACTCACACATAAATATTTTTAACTAAAGGATTAATACAAAAATTCTTATCTTACAACTTCTAAACTACAACTAACACAAAATCATCAAGAATTTAAATTAGAAAAACTTGAAGTCAAACCTCACACATAAGTATATGTGGTCACGGGTTATACCCCCTAATTAACAACAAACTTTCAAATCTTTGCTTCAACATCACTCACACATGAAAGTTGATTTTCCAAACAAAACAAGATCAAAAATCTCTTTTTCAACACAAGATCAACTAGAAAACCTTGAAATCATTCTCATTTTTTTATACAAGAAAAGGAAGGAAAACTTTTTAAATCTTCGCTACTAAATCATAATTAACAAGATCATCCACCATTAACACAAAAATTGAAAGTAAGAGAACTAAAATACTCACCTAAAACTTCCAAGAACTCGTGGTGTTAAGACATCAAAAGGGAAGAAAAATTCTCAAAATCACTAACCAGAAAATCACAAACAACATGATCCACAAATGCCAAGGATAGGGAGAATCCTTATCCAACATCCTCTCAAAGCTCACAGTTACAAGGAAGGTAAAAGAAGAATACTACCCTCAAACTCTCCAAATCACTCACACCCAACCTACTACCTCACGGTTTAGCATCACTTAAGGGGGGATTGAAGAAAAATTGGGGTCTTTGGAGCTGAACTTGTCCGCAACGTATGACAGGAGGAAGAAGAAAAGGAATCTAAGTTTTCTTTTTACCCACAATAATACTCAGCAAGACAAACTATTCCCCTTTTTCTCTTTTTTGAGGATGGCCGACCATGTAATTAAAGGAATCCTTCAAAAAAAAAATTCACTTAAAGTGGTCGGTCAGATCCAAAATAAGGAAGGGTAAAGTCTCCCAAAATCTTGGTCCAAGTCCTTATCCTATCCTTTCATGATCTAAAGAAATAAGGATAAGGTTTGGTAAAAATTTTAGGTACTACACAGTACTAGCTAGACAACTCGTTATGCTCTAAACCACTACCAGCAACTCCCACTAACACTCTAGATTCCATTTAACTGAGTCAAATGGGTCTCGCATAAATTAAATTGTCAAAGACATTTAATTAATGCTTGCTAGACAATAATTGCGTATAATGTTTTCATTGGAAAATATGGACACGCTCATAATAAATAAATAGTCACACAATAGACCACATATAGTCATAGCAATATAAAAACTACCACTGCGAAAACATAGATGTTAGTGACAAACATGTCACATTCTCAAAATCATGAAATATTTTTGATTTTCAAATCTAGTACATATCAAAATACTTGAAACAACAAGCATTGTGGTTTATACCTAGAACCATTAATACTTCTAAGATCATACTAAACAATAGTAATAATGATGTCTCCTACAGACGATCCCTGAATCTCATCTCTTATTTTCCTCAAGGACTTAAGAGGTTCATGGTGACGAAATTCAACAAATCCTTTAGTCTCTCTAGCTTGCTCTCCTCCCTACTGTCCTAGCAATCCACATTGATTATCCATAGCAGTCTGTTGAGCAACAGCAATTGCTATCCCTACCACAGCTTATGCCATCTGCATCCTCTGATCCATCTATGAATTATCAGTTCTAACAGAAAGAATCGCTCGTCTCGGAGGTATTGGAATCCCACAAGGTCTTAAAACCTAGTCAGAACCCCATAACAATTTTGTGTGTCAGCACACTTTCCTTCAATTAAGAAACAATCAAACTAATTTCAAGCAGAATTACTCCACTTGAGAAATAGGCAAAACACAAAAGCACAATTAACTCACAATAAAACACAACTTGACTCGCAACAATATGTTATCTACAAAACTCGACACTTGACCAGCTATAGTTACCCAACTCACAGTCTGGTTAGAACCGAACTGCTCTGATACCACCATTGTAACACCCCATTCCAGGAGTGCTACTAAACTGACTGTGACTCTTTAAATTTTAAATACTTTTGAAAATGGAATACATTGCTTGCATGGTTCTCAAATATATGGGTTTATTTTTTTTTATCAAGCTTCTTAAAAATAGCAATCAGAGTATTGCAGCATTTTCGAAAGGTGGTGAATAAATAAGACATCATGTTCAAATCACAATAACCATGCAACTTGATTATTATAATCATTTCACACAACAATCCTAATCTTGGAAACATAGTATATTTATTACAATATTGTAATTAACACATCAACACTCTATAGCTAGTCGGCACACTACAACACTTACTAGACCTCTACTAAGTTTCAAACAACCACATAAAGTAGACAGCCACACATGACTATCCTCAGCTATGCTTGTCAGCAGCCTCGAACACTTTGTAATCTTCATTACTTAGGTTATATTCATTAATTTAAAGAACTACGGGCAAAGGTCAACTACTTACACAAACAAATATAATAACAACAGTATGTACAAGATCAGAAGATATTATACAAATACAATAAAATCTGAAACCAAATATTTAGCACAATCAAATTATCATGTCATTGACCTTCGGAACAATCAATAAGGATGCACCTAATACCCTATTGATGCGACTATATGCCAGTGCATATGATTTCGGAATATCGAAGATACTGAATTCCTTCACTGTACTATTCAGGTCTAGGTCTGTCCTAGTGACATTGAGTCCCTTCACTGTACTGCTTAGGTCTAGGACTGTCCTAGTGACACTGAGTCCCTTCACGGTACTACTCAGGTCTAGAACTTTCCTAACGACACTCAGTCCCTTCACTATACTACTCAGGTCTACACTGAATTTCTTCACTTCAGATCGAAGTTACCATAGCGCATGTCAATGCATTTCACATACTCAATTGAACATATCAATGCATATGATATTCCAAATATGGCATAATTAAATAAACATTTAATTATGCAACATAAGCTTCAATGGCATATATCTCAAAACATAAATAAACATACATGCAGGCACGTCATATTATCAAATTCAGAATCACAACAGTCCAACAATTCACAACAACTCGCATTCACATATCAATAATTATCAGACATACACATCCAATAACAAGTATACAATAGCAAGTATTCATCACTAAGCAATATCTAGAAGAAGCCCTTACAAATAAACAATATCAACTATTGAATGTGAAATGCCCATACACAAGCATACAATAACAAGTGTTGTATTTGAAGCGCCCTTAAGCACAACCACACAAAACCTATACACATATGATGTGAAGAACCCTTACCAAAAACTATCAGTCCACGTGACAACAATACGTCACAACACTCGTCCGCAAGTAATCACGACCACAAAGATCCTAAACAAAATACACTAAAGCTTAGAACACTTTCTAAGTTTCCCAAAAGTAATTCCTAGGTTATGGTTTTAATCCTAAACCCCTAAGTTACTCAAAACAAAAATTCCTTTATTAATACTCACACTTAAAAATACTAAAACAAAGTGTAATATAATATTTTAAATACTTTACAACTTACTCAAATCTTTATAACCTTCTCAAAAACTTTTTAATCAAACTTTTAATTTTAAAACACTAGAAAATCATTTTCTTTCAAAATCAAAGAAAATATTAAACTCCTAAAATACCTAATTAACAAACACTAACATGTTAATCAAGTAAAAAATTTTAAATAACAACAAAACACCCAAAATACTCCCTCGGTTTTAACAACAAAACATTACCTAAAAATTTTCTCTTTCCAAAACTTTTACAACCATAAAACCAAAACTAAAATCAAAAGACTTTAACACTAAAAATTCTAAGACTCCACCTTGTTCAATAAATACAAAGATTTCTTTAAACATTAAGTGTTTCATAGCCTTATTCCACTAAAACAACTCTTAAAACAACTTTATCTCATATCTAATCTTTCCAAAAATTCCTAAACTACAACAATAACTAAACCATGAAAGAGTCAAAGTTTTTAAAACAAAAATTCTCTTCTTTTCTCTCTTGAAGTTCACGACTTCACAACAACAAAAATTAGGGGAAAATATTTAATTTTCTTCTAAACAAATCTTTGGTAACAAATATACTAAAAATCATTTCTAAAACTCTAAGAAATCAAACAAAACTTCAAATCCTATAAACTCTTATCCAATCCTAGCTTGAATCAAGCTCAAGGGGTATTTTCTTAATCAAGCTTAAAACAACAACAACAACAACATCAACTAAAAGTAAGATTCACATGAAACAATCCTTTCCCTTTTTCCTTTCTTAACCCATGGTTTAGGGCTTCAAATCAAGGGGGAAAAAATTGTCATCTTGTCTCATGATCATAATCAAAACATAATGGAAGAAATAAGTAAGAAAATCAAGAAAACAATACCCAAAACCCTTACTCAAGGCCACAGTTTTGACAAGGAGAAGGGGAAAAATCTTGGCTCAAAACCCTTACCCACTTAATCATGAAACTAGGACAAAAATGGAAAAGGAAATCAAGAAGAATAGTGGTGCTTTGATGAGGAGGGGCTACGGTTTTGAGGAGGAGAAAAGGAAGGAAGTTTTCTCCAGGTTCATAACTTACCAACACCAAAGCTTATCTAGCACAATTGATGGGCAAGAAAAGCAAGAAGTTTAGATCACAAAATGGGGGGTGCTCACCTCTGGCGACAAAGAAATGAGGAGAATAAATTTTTTCCTCCAAATGAACTCACTCTTAAACAAATCAAGGAGGAAATGAAATTAAGAAATGGATGAATGGGAGGGGGAGAGTTACGGCTGGTCATTAAAGGAGAAAAGGAGAAATAATTCTTGAACACAAAATCACCCACACAAGCATTTTGGGACAAGGAACAAGAAGATAAAAAAAATGAATAAGTGTGGAGGAGAAAGGGGCTACGGCCTGGTTCCTTAAAAGAGAAGGGAAAGAATTGAAAAAATATTAATCCAAATAAAAGCAAATAGATAAGATCAAGCAAGATATTTATCTAATACCCCACTAAACACTTGACACCTAGCACTAATCCAATATATGATTCCTAACCCAATTTAAACATGACACCTATTTCTAGTCCAAGCTTACTCACTAATTCTAGTCTAATCCTAGAGTTTTGGTATCCCAAAATTACGGCGTCGAGTAATTGCATTAACAATAATTCGCTCGCCGATAAACCGCACAAATTAATTTACTTAGAAATTAATTCATCGCGTGATAATTAAATTATCTATAAATAATAAAATCTATTAAAAACACTCAAGCATCATCACAAATAGTTACGTTTCGATTCGAAATCGGAGTTCATTTTATATTTTTTTTGTGGATAAAAATTACCCAGCAATTCAAAATATGGCAAAAATTCGTTAGAATTATTCGACGAGTTTTGAACCATGAATTAATATTAAATATTAATTCTTAAATTTAATTTCATCTTGATTTAATTCAATCACTTTCTTAATGCGTTACCGCGTCAAACAGAAAACTTATATAATTTTAACTGATGGATTCACATTAAAAATAGCAAACGTCTACGCTGTCTATTAATTTGAATTGACATCATAAATAATAATTATTTATAATTAATCAATTATTTAATATAAATCAAAACAATTCCTCGTACTCTCAGTAAATCATTGAGGTGATCAGTCTCTATGACTTACGTTCAAGTATTCCGGATTTATTGCTAAAATAATTTTTCTTTAAAATTGGGATGTTACATATTGAGTAGCTAAATCCATCATTAGGGGTGACATGAAATCTTTTGATATGTTTTTGATATTTGTTTAATTGCTATTATGAGATTCCCATTATCATGTTGAATGTATTTGTCGTACTCTAATTTTGTCAGACCTCTTTTTTAAATTTATTTTTGCCTACTAAATTATTAGTAATAATATTAAATAAATAATAAAAAATAAAAATAATATTTTTGGTCTTGAAATAAGAAAGAGGAAGAAAAGAAGAATACAGAGAAGAAAGAAAAGAAAAATAAAAGGAAAAATGAAAAAAGAAGAGAAAGAAAAAGGATGCAAATGGTAAAATAGGTGGTGCAAGTAACAAATTACAAGTGGGCTAATGACAGCCCAGCCCACATCCACGCGCACCCCCCAAATTACTTGCTCACACTCCCTTCGTGCCACCGCTATCCCTCTCGCCACCTGCACCTCCCTTTATTTCCCTTCACACGCCCCTAGCCCAGCGCCTAATATACATGGATCCGGCCCTATGGCCCCAAGCTCTAATCCAAGGTCATATAATAGCCCTAATTTTAAAAAAGCGCTGTAGCCCTCATTCCTTCCCTCTTTCCATCAGTGCCTATCCTCCTCCCCATGTTTCTCCCTTCTTTCTCTTTCTCCTATTCTTTCTCTCCCACAAAAAACCCTAATCCTTCTTCTTTCTCCTTCTTTCTTTCTCTAACCTTAACCCTAATATGGCCAGCCGCACCACCTCCTCCATTTCCACATCTTCTTATCTTATCTTTTAACCCTTAATCCCATCCAATTCTCAATCTTAATCCCACCAAATCCGGATCTATTTTCTTCTTCTCATCCAAATTCGAAACTCTATCTAGTCTCATCTTTTCATAAACGCAACCTAAGGAATGAAGGGATTCGAGTTCATCCCCCCAAGAACCGGCCTAAAACAGGGAGTATTTAGTTCTTTTTTCAAAAATTCTTATCCTTATCTATTTTATTAATTCATATTTATGTTTCGGTTTTGCAGGGATAAGAACGAGAAGATAGAGTTTCAGATGGTGAAACAAGTTCCTACTGAAGGCTATAGATACCCACCGCCAGGACTACGAAACGACAGAGGGAGAGAGAGCAAGAAGTCCAAAGAAGAAAAAAGCAGAAGCAAGGCGTGGAGAAGAAGGGAGAGATCTGAAAAAATACAATCACTTTTTTCTTTTTAGAGTTTTTAGTTCTGCTTTATTTTTCTTTGTAATTACGGATTGGGCATCCTGAGAGAGCATTCATCAGGTTTTTGCTTCCTTTCCTTTTTGTATCATATGGTTTCAATTGATTAATGTGCCTTTGGTTTCTCATGGTTATTTAAATCTCACACTATTTTTTCTATCTCTCCTTTTTTACCCATTTTTTGCTCTTCTTATTAATGTTGTGATTGTGATGCATGAATTATAAAGATCCAAATTGATCTTTCTTTCCTCATTCTCATTTTTTTCGTTTTTTTCGTATTGTTTTGGCCGCATATTCGCTCTCTTTTTTATTTTTGATTAAAATTCATTTTTTCACTTCTGTTTTTACTATTTTCAGATTTTCAGATCTAAATGAAAGAATAAAAATATATAAACCACATTTCTCTTATTAAAGTAATTTATATACCTCTCAGGGAAAAATTAAAATTTTTGAGCATTAAGCGTTACGATCTTACTTATAATTTATAAAAATTAAGTTTTCAAATTCATTGTCCCTCATATTATTTATTAAGAAATTGTTAGGGAATTCTAAGATAGAATTTCAAATTCATCTCACTGTTTTAGCCTTGTTTTTTATTTATGGGGATGACAATCGTAAAAGATATAATAATGGAATTGACTATTTTTAGTTCTAGGATTCCCTTTTTATGATAATAAAATAAATAGTTTCTTTTTTTGGAAAATAATTCTTGATAAGGCAAACATTTTTTATTTTCAAATAATTAAAAGTACCATTTTTAAGGGCGTCTTAGGGGGTGCTAACACATTCCCTAGACGTAACTAACTCCCGAGCTCAAATTTGATTGTGGCGGCTCCATTTAAATTTTAGGGTGGTTGTCACAACATTGTTCTTAGTATGCTAAATCCCATAGGGTCTGGCCAATCTTTGATGAGTTGGTTAATTGTAGGCGATCGTACCACAATCAGTTAATGAAACTCTAGGAATAATTGAACTCGTTAACTATGTCGGATTAAGGACAATTGTCTATTTCCAATCAGTTATTGAATTGATAAACTCACTGTTTCTTAATGCTTTTTCTACTAATTGCCTTGCATGATCATTGGGAGCAGTTCCAAGGAAGAATGTTAATATTGTTTGATCATTGGGTATTAACAATATAAGAGTAGGTGATTGGCTTTCAAATAGGGAATATAGCTCATAATAGTAAATTGGTAAATTCAAGGACAAAATATTAGTGAACCTGGTTCCCCTAGGCTTTCCATAACTAATCTCTATTCCATTCTTGCGTATTTGCTTTATTATTATTATTATTTAGTTTTTTGGTTCTCTAAATAATAACGAATCTCTATTAATTTAGTACTCGCGCATTCCATGTGGGCTCGACATTCAGATCTTAAATATACTCTTTATTATCAATTGCGACCAGGTGCACTTTCCTGCGACGAAACAGGGTGTTGAGCAAACGTCGAAACAACGCAGTGACGACCATGATGAGCTTAAGTTGGCCTTGCAGGTAGCAAACCAATAGGGGTCTTACATAAAGGCAGGGGCACTGCTAGGGCATCCTGGAACACCCCCTCGATGTCACATTTCATAACCCAAATTTTTGTGGTTAATTAAAACTTTGCTTTTCTGAAATTTACCTAATAGAATAGCTGCGGAAAATTCTGATACCAAAGGAAACCTTCACAACCAAACAAATACAAACTGAAAAATCATCAACTATAATAGAAGATCGACTTTGCCATATGTAACACCCTAACCCATATTAGGGGATTACTGACGAATAAAACCTGAACTAACTAGAAAACGATGTATAAAAAGTTTCGAATACCAATGATACTAAGGATCAAGTCCTGTTTACAAAATATGAACCATACTTTAATTAATAAAGTCACTGGATATTTAAGCATTATAAAAGATATGCGGCTAAAGCATTAACATAATTCAGAGTCTCGTAATTGCTGAAGTTACCTCTAATTATTACAACATCTTTCTTTAAAAAAAAATTATAATGAGTAGAACACGTTACAATTACGCCTCATACACATATACTACTAGGACACAACCTAATAGCTACGACTCCGACTCGTGATCCGGTGACTCGAAGTCTCGCCGAATGGCAAGACCGAGCACGCTTGTGCTCCGAACCTCTTCCATTAATAGTACCTAAAAACAACGCCCCAAATGTGAGTTTATAAAACTCAATAACATAGACTTGAAATCAAAATATTTTTACCGTTGTTTCCAGCCATACGTGGTGTACGACGTATGGGAAAATCCTCCGCTTATTACATAAGTATATTTAATCAAACTATATACCTTAACCGAACCTCAACATAGCAGTGCCAATGAATGTTCAGACATAGAGCATGTATCAAACACACAGTCTAATCATATTCACTTAGACAATTACTATTTTGCTAGGTGATTCACAAGTTCAAGCCTCAAATCATATTATGCAAACAACCAATTAATCGATATTGTTTACAAGACAAATCACAAATCATAATTACAATCATAATGGCTGTACCCACTTGGTGCCACTCAATAACCCAAGAAAAGAGTAAGAGCTATTCATTTATATACCGCTCCACCAAGGGATCCCCGTCATTGGAAAAACCCTCAAATAACCAAAGACGAGTTTGCATTATTACGCAAACACCCTCAAACACAATCAAACTTATTAACAAAGCATTTTCAATTAATGCATTGTTATTTCACATTTGTCATAGCCTCATATTATCCTTATCCTTAACCAAACTCAATCATAAATCATTAACACACAACACATCACAATTCATTATCAAATAATGTATAGCTCTAACACATTCCTTTTAGCCTCACACCATTCATTTAAGCATAGGAAAATGAGACTTAACACAAGGTTTAAGAGTTTGGGAAAGCATTAGAAAGGAACCAAACACACGAAAATGGTGCTATTGGTCACCCAGCAAAGGGATCTGTTTGCCCAGCGAACAGTGGCCGAGAGTTGCACATGTTGGTGCACTCTAGCTTCGCCTAGCAACCCAGGGGGTTCGCCCAGCGATCTGATGCTGAAAAATCTGCATAATTGTGTTTTTCTACACTTCCAAATTCCTTGTCACATTCCAACCCAATCCTAATCACAATGGATTAGATCCAAGGCAAATTCACACATATACATACTAAGAATCAAAGGCGCATTAAGAATCAAAACAATAGAATTCTTAACATGCTTAGTCGCAAGGTTATAGTTCAACACTTTGATTCTAACCATATACATCAATAACTCATTACCAATAACAACATTCATATGGTTAGAATCAACCAATAGCATTCAAGCATGTGACTCAGCTCAATCACTTTTCACATTCCAATTCAAACCAAGATAATTTCAACAAGGGTTTCAAGGCAATTATATGCATACACCACTAGGAATTCAAGACATATCCAAAGCCAAGACAAACATGGAACTTAGCATACCTGAAGCACAACCACGCCAAGTGAACACATACATACATCATGGTGCATACAATTTCACATTCAAGTAACTTAGAGCCCAAACTTGTAACACCTGATGACGAGATCGACCTCGTGTCGAGACCTCGTACCGAGACCTCATGTCGAGATCCCGTGCCGAGATCGCGTGCCGAGGTCATATGTCGAGCTGATGAGGTCGCGTACCGAGCTGAGGACGTCGTATGTCGAACTGAGGAGACCGCGTGCACGAGCTCGTGATAAAGCCTTGTGCGTTTGCACAAGCACCCTGATCGACCTCGTGTCGAGACTGTAACACTCGTATTTTTACGAACGTTAGTTAGCGTTAATTAGTATATTTTGTTGTAATTATGCTTTAATAAAGCAATTACTTGTTCCCTAAGAAAGTGATTTAATTAAATCAAGAGCTAAAATAAATGAGAATTAATATTTTAATATTAATTTATGGTTTGAATGTTGTCGAAATATTCTATTGAAATTTCGTCGCGTTTCAAATCGCTGGCGATTCTCGCCATGAGATAAAATTTAAAATGAGCCCCGATTTCGATGAAAATCGAATCGTAACTTATTTTGAGTGTTTTTAAGTGATTGTGATGTTTTTATTATTTATGATATAATATTATCACGCGGAGAATTAATTCCTCGCGAGTTAATTTTTTGGGATTTTTCCGGCGAGGAACTACTCGGTTTTCGGTTTCTCGTCGCCGTGTTTCTAAATCTTAAAACTTTAGATTAGAGGGTAACCTTGAGAGAAGTGAGATTAGATGGGTAGAATGAGTGATGGGATTGACATCTCTAAAAGTGATTTTTGTGTCATTTGATGTGTAGTTTTTATTTTAAAGCTATTACTTAAATTATTTTTATTATTACTAATCTTAGTTGTTAGTCATTTATGCCAAGTGGAGGGTAAAACCCCCACCGGCTGCCTCACGAGACCCCTTGCCAAACCCTCTTCAACATTTCCCTTTTCTTCTCCATGAGTTTACAAGTGCCATTGAAGACAACTTCACATCCTTTGGGTTTTGAGCAACATTTCTTCATCAAAGATACTTCAAATCTTCTCCTCAACATAGTTCTTCCTCTTCTCCACCATTTGGCGTGACAGCCCCCACCTCTCTTGCTCTCTCCATTTTTCTTTCCTTCTTCCATGGGTTTCCAGCTTCCATTGATGATTCCTCTTCATCCTTTGAGTTTTTGAGCAAGTGTTCTTCACCAAAGTTGGTCTAGATCATCTCCTCTATCTATTGCTTCATCATCTACACCATCCAAGTAAGGAAAAATCAATTTTTCTTTCCCCTTGGTTCTGTTTTAATCGCGACAGCCCCCTCCCCTTTTGAACTTGATTTTTGTTTCCAAACCTTGTCAAATGTTAGGTTATTCTCCCTATATCATTACCTATGTTTCTAACCAATTAAATGAGCATGAAATCAGAATTTTCTCACCCTCATTCAAGCCCTAAAACAGCGCCCAACAGCCCCTCCTTGGTGTTGATCTAAATTGTTGTTTTAATGTTAATTAATTGTTGATTGTGTTGTTGTTTGTTGTTGGTTGATGACTAAGAAGAAATGAGACATCATTAATCCCTTTTCTTGATGCTTTAGGGCAAAACCCTAAGTGGTGAAAGAGGGGAAATTGTTGTGATCTTCTTGAATCAACTAAATTGTTGTTTAATTGAGTGTTTAGAAGTATTTTTAAGGTTATTGATATTGATATGCATGTGTTAGTATAGGTGTTAGCCTATGTATATGCAAAATTGCTTCTTGAGGGACTAGAATGGCATGTAGGGAATTGATCATTTTGGTTCTTTAAATTTCTAATATGATTTGTTGCTTTATTGTTTTAAAGCATGATTGAAAAAGAATTGAGAAAAATGACACTAATTTAGTTGAGGAAAATGTTTAGAAACATAACCTTTGATATGTTTAAATTGTGCTTAATGTATTACTTGAAGTTGATGCTTGTATTGATATTTAGAAAATATTTTTGGGACTTTTGAAAAGGTTTGAATAAAAGAAAAAGTTGCTTTACATACTTTCATGACTTGAATTTTCTTACGTGGTTAATTGTTACAAGTATGTGAATTAATTGTATATGCTTAAGGTTTTTAAGTAAGTAAGTGTTTTACATTGATAAGTGATAAGGCTTTGAAAATTATGAGAAAGGGCTATTAATTGGTGTTGATTGAATGTTCGAGAAAGGATTTTAGTTTCAAAAACTTTATTTCTTTCAAGCAAGTTAACATTCCTAAATTGCTAATTGTTATGCTTATGTTACTTCCTAGAAATGTTTAAAAAAGAAAAAAAAAACTCCATTTATTTCAAGTACGTTAATAATTTGTAACGCTTGTTTGAGAGTTGGTTAGGAAATGGATAAGTTGAGAGCTTAAGTGTAACTAGAATTCCTAGATGGTACTAAGTTGTATTTGGTAATAGGAAACGTGACTTCGGAGACCGAGCAATGTGGAACCAAAGACGTAGGAGCGACGGTAGCAACGGCAAGAGGTAAGGGCACTTCTAGACATTCTAGGATTTTATTTTATGTCCCTGTGTAAGGACAACTTTGGATATGCTTAAGCTATTGTTTTGTTATTTAAATTGCCTTATTTAAATACGAAGAAGTCTGAGAACTCTACGAGTTCGAAGTCAGGGTCTTCGAACCCCTTCGTTTTGTTGTCGTGCAGTCGAACATATTCCGAGTCATTCGTGGGTGAAAACTTTGTGGTTGGTCTGTTGAACCCAACCCCCCACTTGTTTGTACCTCTCTGTTAATTCCATTGAGTTGCAGAGGGATGGATTCCTTGATTTGCGTGTCAAGTATGTAATGTTGTGATATGATTGAGTTATGCATTATTTGATATGAGATTGAATATATCTTTGCGAATTGCGTGTTGCTGTTGAATTGCGTTTCTTCATGCAGGGTGTTTTTATTGCTTAAATGATTGAATTGCGTTTCTTCATGTTGAGCCTGCTATTTTTATTTGACATGCGGTTGAATATCTTGCATATAACTCTTTGAATATCGTATGCGTGGTGTTCATTGGGTGAGAGAGCTTAGCGAGTCGTTGGCGTTTGAAGTTGCGACCCGGATAGCGGAGAGGGTGCTAGGTCCCCTTTTTCCGTTTATGGGGACTTCTAAGCGTCGCCACGCTATGGGACCTGAGTTGACTGTCCTAGGGAGAGCGAAGATCCCAAGGCTTCGGCTGGACTTTCCAGCATACGGTACGGTGTGTGCATTCCAGAATAATTATCGAGTCGAGAGAAAATGGACAGCGAGTTGAGTCGAGTTTAGAGTGAGATGGTTGAGTCACATTTGGTGAATGTTATACATTGTTGTTTGGCTAATTTCTTTATGCCTTGATTATCTTGATTTGTTGAGAAGTAGACCCTTTCCCGTGGTGCCTTCAATCAATGATGGTTACCCAGGTGGTGGCAAGGATGCGAGGGACCCGACAGCGAATGGCGACTAGAAGGAACTCTTCGAGGATCCGAGCGATGACTTCTATTTGTCGTGATGGACTGTAGGTGTTGCGAATAGTTGACTGTTGTGTGATATTTCCTTTTTGATAACTGTTATATATATCTTATGGATGACTGTAGTTGTGTCTCTTTTGGAATAGTATGTCGTGACCAGTCGGGCAGTTATTATTTTGAGCTCGAGGTAGGCTGGTGGTTTACTTTTGGAAGCGGCCCTGCGTGGAGTGTCTGTGGAAGTACCCCAGGTATGATTGTTCTCTTGAAGGTCGCCATACCGTAGGTGTATTTCTTTGTACATTGACTACTCAAGATTTTGCATACACTATCATTCGACTTGTATATTTATATATTATGCCTGTATGTTTTATTTAGGAATTAAGTCTTGTGTCTTAGTTGCACCATGCTTGAAAGTCAGTAATGACTCGGAGTGCGTGTCTGGGAATCATTCTTCTTATTTAAAAAAATACCGCATTTCTCATACCAGGCACAAGAGTTCATATTTAAAGCATCGCATACAAAGTTTAGTGTAGCTCGGTAGCGGTCCTAAACGGGTCGTTACAAAGGTGGTATCGAGCAATTCGGTTCTAACCTGACCGTGAGTTAGGTATTTGGAACCAGTCACCGTGTGTCGGGTTTTGTTTTGTCGGGTTTTGTAGAGTTAGAGGTCTAGCTGTGTTTTGTTGAGAGTCAAACCATCCTTGCTTGATTGCTCCTCAAGTAGGGTAACTCTACTTGCAATTTGTTTGAATTGTTTCTTAATTGAAGCGATGTGTGTTAACACATCATTAGAGTGTGAGATTCCGGCAATGTATTGAACCTGGTGGGAATTTAATGCCCTTGTAGAGACTGTACATTTGAACCGGATAACCTCAAGATGGAAAGAGCATTTCAAAGCGGTGATGGAAATGGCGGCTCTATGACTCAAAGAATCACCGCTATGACTCAATAGTCTAATGCTATGACTCAGCAGACTGCAGTTGACCCAGCTAAACCTGCAACAGCAACAGAGAGCTGAATGGAATGCGGAGGCGAGTGGATTGGCGGACTTCCGTAAGCAGGACGCACCGAAGTTCTACGGTGAGCCAAATCCGGACAAAGCTGAACTTTGGATGCGGGAAGTGGAAGAGATCTTCGAGGCACCCCACTGCCCAGAGAATATCCAGGTGGACTACGCAACCTACTTGTTGTTGGGAGATGGTGAGTTCTGGTGAAAGGAAGTGAAGTAGACTTTGCCGGCAAAGCGTCGTGAGATCACTGGGGAAGTTTTCCACGGGAGGTTCTTGGATAAGTACCTTCCTGATATCGTACGCGCAGAGAAAAAGCACAAGTTTTTCCAATTACAGCAAGGTAGCTTGACGGTGTCGGAATACACCGCGAAGTTGAATCACTTTCAAGATACTCCATTCCGTTCTGTGATCGAACTGACCAGAGATTGTTAAGTGAAAGATTCCAGCAAGAGCTGAGGCTCGATATTCGTAAATCCATGGTGTCACCGAGGATCGTGAATCTGCAGGGCGATTCACGAGGTGTCAAGTGGAAGGAGTGAGAGACCACGAGAAGAAGAGTGGTATAGATGGACCGGTGAGACCCGAGCAGGGGCGAGGTTGCTCGGAAGGAAACCAGCGGGAGAAACCGTATAGTCGACCCAAAAGGAACAACGGCGGAGTCGGACTAGTGCCAGCGTGACTTATTCTTCGCGGTAGGCCAGGAGCACTATGCACGATCGGTGCCCAAAGAGAAAGCAGCGTATGCTTCAATCACGACCAGCCAAGACATTATGCCAGGAGTCAGAGCCCAAGAGGGAACCGAGTATGATCACAAAGACGAGCAAAGGAAATGCCCGACATTTCGTGACAGAGTCTTCTGCATGGGCGTGAGAAGCGAAGCGATCAGGAGATCTAATTCAGCGGAATTATGAAATTGAGGGTGACTCTCTATCCATAATCTTCGATTCTAGTGCCGCACACTATTTTATTCCCTTGGATTGTGTGGTGATTTAAAATTGCTTTTGATTATTTTATCTTTTGGCTTAGTAGTGAATTATTTCAATCGCTAAGGCTCTTTAAAAATCTTACCATTATTCTAAGGTCGGATTGGTTTTGAATTACCATATCCTTCGGGACTGTGCCCAAAATTGCAGTTTCCAAATTTTGGAGTCTTCACATACCTTTCGTTAATTCTATTGAAGATTTTTGTAAGAGAGCTCGAGGATTTTATATTCCCTTGCAAGTTTTAGCGGCCAGAGTTGAAGAGTATACCGATTAGCGATGGTATCTACGGACAACATCTTGATTTACTCGGGAGCGAGAGAAGAACACGAAGAGCATCTACGCCAAATCTGCATATACTACGAGGAAGAAGCCTTATGATGGCCGGCCTAAGTGTGAATTCTAGCTTGAAGGGGTGCATTTTCTCGGACATGTGACCACCAGAGACGATATGGCTATGGATCCGACTAAGATTGAAGCGGTATTAAGATGAGGACAGTGAAGACGAGGTGATGTCGATGTTTTGTTGGATTAGTAGGCTACTAGGAGATTTATCGAAGGTTTTTCAAGATTGTCACGCCACTTACACGACTCTTGAGAAAAGGTCAACCTTTGCGTTGGTGAAAAGCACAAATCCAGCCAGAGATTGAAGGAAACTTCGGCGACAACAACAACGCGTTAATTTTGCCTCAATCCGGAGAACCTTATGGAATTTACTGTGATGCGCCACACCAAGGATCAGGATGTGTGCCACTGCGACACCAGAAGGTTGTGGACTATGCTTTGAAACAGCTTAAGATTTACGAGAGGAACCACCCTGCACACGATTTGGAACTCATTACGGTGGCTTTTGCATTGGAGATTTGTAAGTATTATCTGTATGGACGTAAGTGTCAGACACCTCTATGTTGGGGTTAGGACGATGAGAGCTCTGTTGTCAAATCGGACATGATTTAGTGGAGAGATGACTTGTTTATTGAAGTATTTCTTGTGAAGATTGTCGATAGAAAGATTAAGCAACCGAGGAATAAGGAGATTCGGCTAGTCAAAGCCGTTGGAACCAGAAGCGGTGATGCAACTTGGGAGTTAGAAGAGGAGATCTGAGGACGATGCGCTTCATTTTCCCAACTCGTACACGACCGCAGCTTTCGAGGACTAAACTTTTTGAGGGGAGTATTGTAACACCTGATGACGAGATCGACCTCGTGTCGAGACCTCGTACCGAGACCTCGTGTCGAGATCCCGTGCCGAGATCGCGTGCTGAGGTCATATGTCGAGCTGATGAGGTCGCGTACCGAGCTGAGGACGTCGTATGTCGAACTGAGGAGACCGCGTGCACGAGCTCGTGATAAAGCCTTGTGAGCTTGCACAAGCACCCTGATCGACCTCGTGTCGAGACTGTAACACTCGTATTTTTATGAACGTTAGTTAGCGTTAATTAGTATATTTTGTTGTAATTATGCTTTAATAAAGCAACTACTTGTTCCCTAAGAAAGTGATTTAATTAAATCAAGAGCTAAAATAAATGAGAATTAATATTTTAATATTAATTTATGGTTTGAATGTTGTCGAAATATTCTATTGAAATTTCGTCGCGTTTCAAATCGCCTGGCGATTCTATGAGATATAATTTAAAATGAGCCTCGATTTCGATGAAAATAGAATCGTAACTTATTTTGAGTGTTTTTAAGTGATTGTGATGTTTTTATTATTTATGATATAATATTATCACGCGGAGAATTAATTCCTCGCGAGTTAATTTTCCGGGATTTTTCCATGAGGAACTACTCGGTTTTCGGTTTCTCGTCAGTGTTTCTAAATCTTAAAACTTTAGATTAGAGGGTAACCTTGAGAGAAGTGAGATTAGATGGGTAGAATGAGTGATGGGATTGACATCTCTAAAAGTGATTTTTGTGTCATTTGATGTGTAGTTTTTATTTTAAAGCTATTACTTAAATTATTTTTATTATTACTAATCTTAGTTGTTAGTCATTTAAGCCAAGTGAAGGGTAAAAACCCCCCACCAGCAGCTGCCTCACGAGACCCCTTCCCAAACCCTCTTCAACATTTCCTTTTTCTTCTCCATGAGTTTACAAGTGCCATTGAAGACAACTTCACATCCTTTGGGTTTTTGAGCAACATTTCTTCATCAAAGATACTTCAAATCTTCTCCTCAACATAGTTCTTCCTCTTCTCCACCATTTGGCGTGACAGCCCCCACCTCTCTTGCTCTCTCCATTTTTCTTTCCTTCTTCCATGGGTTTCCAGCTTCCATTGATGATTCCTCTTCATCCTTTGAGTTTTTGAGCAAGTGTTCTTCACCAAAGTTGCTCTAGATCATCTCCTCTATCTATTGCTTCATCATCTACACCATCCAAGTAAGGAAAAATCAATTTTTCTTTCCCCTTGGTTCTGTTTTAATCGCGACAGCCCCCTCCCCTTTTGAACTTGATTTTTGTTTACAAACCTTGTCAAAGGTTAGGTTATTCTCCCTATATCATTACCTATGTTTCTAACCAATTAAATGAGCATGAAATCAGAATTTTCTCACCCTCATTCAAGCCCTAAAACAGCGCCCAACAGCCCCTCCTTGGTGTTGATCTAAATTGTTGTTTTAATGTTAATTAATTGTTGATTGTGTTGTTGTTTGTTGTTGGTTGATGACTAAGAAGAAATGAGACATCATTAATCCCTTTTCTTGATGCTTTAGGGCAAAACCCTAAGTGGTGAAAGAGGGGAAATTGTTGTGATCTTCTTGAATCAACTAAATTGTTGTTTAATTGAGTGTTTAGAAGTATTTTTAAGGTTATTGATATTGATATGCATGTGTTAGTATAGGTGTTAGCCTATGTATATGCAAAATTGCTTCTTGAGGGACTAGAATGGCATGTAGGGAATTGATCATTTTGGTTCTTTAAATTTCTAATATGATTTGTTGCTTTATTGTTTTAAAGCATGATTGAAAAAGAATTGAGAAAAATGACACTAATTTAGTTGAGGAAAATGTTTAGAAACATAACCTTTGATATGTTTAAATTGTGCTTAATGTATTACTTGAAGTTGATGCTTGTATTGATATTTAGAAAATATTTTTGGGACTTTTGAAAAGGTTTGAATAAAAGAAAAAGTTGCTTTACATACTTTCATGACTTGAATTTTCTTACGTGGTTAATTGTTACAAGTATGTGAATTAATTGTATATGCTTAAGGTTTTTAAGTAAGTAAGTGTTTTACATTGATAAGTGATAAGGCTTTGAAAATTATGAGAAAGGGCTATTAATTGGTGTTGATTGAATGTTCGAGAAAGGATTTTAGTTTCAAAAACTTTATTTCTTTCAAGCAAGTTAACATTCCTAAATTGCTAATTGTTATGCTTATGTTACTTCCTAGAAATGTTTAAAAAGAAAAAAAAACTCCATTTATTTCAAGTCGTTAATAATTTGTAACGCTTGTTTGAGAGTTGGTTAGGAAATGGATAAGTTGAGAGCTTAAGTGTAACTAGAATTCCTAGATGGTACTAAGTTGTATTTGGTAATAGGAAAGCGTGACTTCGAGACCGAGCAATGTGGAACCAAAGACGTAGGAGCGACGGTAGCAACGGCAAGAGGTAAGGGCACTTCTAGACATTCTAGGATTTTATTTTATGTCCCTGTGTAAGGACAACTTTGGATATGCTTAAGCTATTGTTTTGTTATTTAAATTGCCTTATTTAAATACGAAGAAGTCTGAGAACTCTACGAGTTCGAAGTCAGGGTCTTCGAACCCCTTCGTTTTGTTGTCGTGCAGTCGAACATATTCCGAGTCATTCGTGGGTGAAAACTTTGTGGTTGGTCTGCTGAACCCAACCCCCCACTTGTTTGTACCTCTCTGTTAATTCCATTGAGTTGCAGAGGGATGGATTCCTTGATTTGCGTGTCAAGTATGTAATGTTGTGATATGATTGAGTTATGCATTATTTGATATGAGATTGAATATATGCTGCGAATTGCGTGTTGCTGTTGAATTGCGTTTCTTCATGCAGGGTGTTTTTATTGCTTAAATGATTGAATTGCGTTTCTTCATGTTGAGCCTGCTATTTTTATTTGACATGCGGTTGAATATCTTGCATATAACTCTTTGAATATCGTATGCGGCGAATTGTTCATTGGGTGAGAGAGCTTAGCGAGTCGTTGGCGTTTGAAGTTGCGACCCGGATAGCGGAGAGGGTGCTAGGTCCCCTTTTTCCGTTTATGGGGACTTCTAAGCGTCGCCACGCTATGGGACCTGAGTTGACTGTCCTAGGGAGAGCGAAGATCCCAAGGCTTTGGCTGGACTTTCCAAAGATACGATGCAGCGTGTGCATTCCGGAATAATTATCGAGTCGAGAAAATGGACAATGAGTTGTGTCGAGTTTAGAGTGAGATGGTTGAGTCACGTTTGGTGAATGTTATACATTGTTGTTTGGCTTATTTCTTTATGCCTTGATTATCTTGATTTGTTGAGAAGTTGACCCTTTCCCGTGGTGCCTTCAATCAATGATGGTTACCCAGGTGGTGGCAAGGATGCGAGGGACCCGACAGCGAATGGCGACTAGAAGGAACTCTTCGAGGATCCGAGCGATGACTTCTATTTGTCGTGATGGACTGTAGGTGTTGCGAATAGTTGACTGTTGTGTGATATTTCCTTTTTGATAACTGTTATATATATCTTATGGATGACTGTAGTTGTGTCTCTTTTGGAATAGTATGTCGTGACCAGTCGGGCAGTTATTATTTTGAGCTCAGGGTAGACTAGTGGATTACTTTTGGAGCAGCCCCCTGCGTGGGTGTCTGCCGGAAGTACCCCCAGGGTATGATTGTTCTCTTGAAGGTCGTCATACCGTAGGTGTATTTCTTTGTACATTCACTACTCAGTATTTTGCATACACTATCATTCCGACTTGTATATTTATATATTATGCCTGTATGTTTTATTTAGGAATTAAGTCTTGTGTCTTAGTTGCACCATGCTTCGAAAAGCTGTAATGACTCTGGGTGCGTATGCGGGAATCATTCTTCTTATTTAAAAAAAAAAAAAAATACCGTATTTCTCATACCAGGCACAAGAGTTCATATTTAAAACGCATCGCATACAGGTTTAGTGTAGCTCGGTAGCGGTCCGGAAACGGGTCGTTACAAAACTCATGCAAAAGAGCTAGCTCACATGCTGAGCCACTTCAAATCTGAAATCACACATATTTTCACACATGATAACAATTTGTATAATTCCGATTGGAGCTCAGTGGAACTCGCAATGGTCACAAACAACACACATTGGTTTAGGGGGGTTGGGGGCAGCCGTCCAACACTATTTCAGTCAAACCCTATACAAGACTATTCAGTATAATTAATAAGCTAATTATTGAACTAATAAATTTAATCTTAAAGCCTAGCACACCCTAAGGAAGGTTTTGGGGGAAGTCTATGTTACCTGAGCAATCCCAATTTAGGGATTTGAGCTCCAAAAATCCCCTTTCCTCGATTTGTCACCATTCTGAGTTCCATTCTTCTCCTTCTTCTTCAAGAAGCCCACATGCAAGTCCTAACCTCCATGGAAGGGGGTTTCAAGTTTCCATCTTCTTCCTTTAAGCTTCAATCTTGTTGTTCCTTCCATGGCTCCTCTTCCTTGTTCCATTTCCTCTTCATTTTCGAGTTCCTTCTCCCTGAAACTCTCTCTCGCGACCTCTTCCCTCCTCTCTCTCTCTCAGTTCGTCCCTCTCTCTCTCCACACCGCGTGAACAGTGGCGCGGCCACCCTCCACGTCGCTGTGCGTCCCCAGCAGCCACCACCACAACCGTTCTTCCTTCCTCTCTCTCGATCGCAACCATCCTCTCCTCTCTTCTCCTCTTTCTTTCCTTCTTCCTTTCTCTTCCTTTTTTCTCCTTTCTTTCTCCTCTTTTCTGTTTTTCTGTAGGGAGTCACGATGGGGAGGGAGACATAGGGTTTGTAAGAGGGCTCTATGGTACACTTAAGCGGATCATGGTGTATGGTGGTCACTTGGGTCTAAATTTAATTAAAAACTTTGCAATTAAACCCTTATTTAGCCTCTTAATTAAATCCTTGATTCTTAATAATATTCTTGAGTAATTTTAGTTAATAAAACTACTCCTACTTAATTGGTCCCACATTTCCTAATTTATTGGGTAAAATTACTATTTAACCCTTTGGTTCCAAATTGGTTTTAAATTACCAAATTAAGGCTATGAACTATATTTAATCCTCAAGGATTAAATCTCTTTTTCACTTAGGATTCCTAATAGTTAGGCTTAGGGGATTTGGGATGTTACACCATAAGGCATACATCTTTCCAGTCTTTCGAATACACAATACATTTAATCAAAGTCAAATGACTGGCTAAAACAGCAAAAGTTCTAAGAGCTGGTCCGATCATCTAGATAACCAGTCAGAGACACAACAACGAAAACCACACTTTATAGACAATAGTAAAGTCTCTTACCAGATGCGTATCTAGTAAGTCTAAAATGTAAATCATTTCCATATAACTCTCTGCTTCAGAGCTAGTCTAAATACTAGCAGTCTACACCGCTTCTTTCATGCCTTTACATGATCAATAACTAGATTCCTCCAGCTTTCAGGAAATTCTCCCGCAGTTCCTGAATGTACTAAACTCAACCCCAACATAAGGCATGCAAATAAACTGACAAGGGTAGATCTCCCATACACGAGTTCATCATAAGCTATCACATAAGTAAAGAGAATAAATAATATTGTTTAACATGAAGTTCTAGATTAACATATTGCTTAACAGATAAATATTTTCAAATCTTCATAATTAATTTTGAAGCAAACCTTTGCAAGCACTAATTGATCGGTATATATTTTGCAAGGGATCACTTGGAAAAATCCACCATTTTGCCTAAATTCTACCTTGACATTTTGTGTACATGGGGTGGATAGCAACTTTAGCTACGTCTATCGGAAAGATTTTTCTTTTTTTTTTTTTTACAAAATAGCAATTGTGCAATGAAAGATAATTATATTAAATTGGAAAAATGAACTGTGAAGCAAGCAAATGAATTGGAAAAATATATAAAATTGAGATTTGACAAAATAAAGGAAAATCTCCTTTATTTGTATTATTATAAATAAAAAACAACATATTAAAATTTTTAATTTATTTATTTGTTATAGATGAATAACAACTTCAGGCTTTAAGCCATGTCTTCCATCTTAGGAAACCAGAATATTTCTTATACCACTTTGTTTCTTTCTCAGAATAATAATAGATTCCATCTTAGGAAACCAAGAATATTTCTAACACTTCGCCAGCATTTTTGTAAACACTCTGCCTGATCATAGTCAGCATTGTAAATTTCCATGCTCTTTAATTGCCACATTGTTCCATTTCATAGTGCACCAAAACAGAGTACTTTCAAAATAATTGACTTTGAAAGACCATCTTTAGGCTTACCTGTTTGCTAGATTTTGCGGGCCTAGATCATTATCTTTTGATTGACAATGGATAAAAAGATTGATACCACCACCCAAATCATTTTGAACAGCCACATTTGTGTCGTAAAAATGAATACCGTCTATTTGACCTTGCACAGGAACCATAAGCATGTACGTTGTCATAATCACCAAAAAAGCACTTGTAACCAAAGGCCTAAACTTCATGTTGCTTTCCTTTTCTATTGATCCTTAGGAGTTAAGGTTTCAATTGCTATAGGTGATCCTGAAGGTTACAAAATCATATGGTATTTACGGTGAAAACCTTAACGATGGTGGTTGACCGAATGCAAAAGAAGTATTTTATTATTATCTATATGGTTGTTGTTTGATTGTGAACACCTTTTTAAAATAACATTTTTTTTTACCATCTAGACGGTTGTTGGTTGACTATTGAAGTAAAAGCATTAAATTAAATTAAATACATGAGATGGTTGTTGGTTGACTGTGTCATAGACACACACACACACACACACACACACACACACACATATATATATATATATATGTATGTAGAATTCCTTTATTATTATTATTATTATTATTATTATTATCAAGGGGGTTGTTATTTGACCGTGAACACCTTCTTCAAATAACGTCTTTCTAGATAGTAAGAAACATGTTTTTTTTCTTGTCAAAAATAATAATATCTTTCTTACTATCTAGATGGTTGTTGGTTGACTAGAGAAAGAAATGCATTAAATTAAATTATATACATGAGATGGTTGTTGGTTGACTATATATATATATATATATATATATATATATATATATATATATATATATATATATAAAGGACTGTTGTCTATAGGAAATATTGGAAATTTTATCTGTCCAGTTATGAGTTAATTAGTAATCTTATAATTTAATTAATAGTTTTAGAATAAAAGAAATAGGCCTATTTTTAATTAGTCTCTCCAATAGGTTTTTATTGTATTGTACAATTTTAACTAATTTATGTAATAAGTGTTTCAATTAATTTATGAATTAATAGCTTTAAAGGAAAAATATATATAAATGATTCTGTAAAATTTTTTTGTGAAAAATTTAATTTATTTATATTATTATAAACACCTAATGCTTATTTACATTTTTTATTGCTTCAAAAAAATTTATATTTTTTTTTTACAAAATGTATGTTTATATTATATGTTAGGTCAAAAAACATTTTTAAAATTTGTAAAAATTATTTTAGTTTAATATAACAATATAAGAATTTTTAAAACATTTTTACTTTTTATTTATTTTATTTTTTATTTGAAAATCATAAGTCAAATAAATATTTAAACACTAATTGAAAGTGTTGGTTGAAGATGTTAGTTACGAAATTTCTACAAATATATATATAATAAAATGTTAAAACAAAAATGTATTGGTAGTTGAATTTGTTTCATCTTCTGTAACAATTTTCTATTTAATTACTTTTACCATATATAAAGAAAATTATTATAAAAGGAAAAGAAAAAAGGCATTTGAATATTCAGTTATAAAATGAAGATAATCCATAAGAGAATGAGCAAAATACTATCACTAATTTCGAAGAAGTTTTTTTTTTTTTTTTACAAACCAATTTCAATGAAGTTGAAGAAAGAAGAGTATGGAAATTACAATACAGAGAGAGATTTTGAGTAGAAAGGAAAACATGGAGAACCAAACTAAAAGGGAAATCCGCATAAAAAAAATAGGCTATCTCCCTTTAACCACCCCTCACCAATGGCTAACTTCAAGAATCCACCTGTGATCATTTCTGCTATCACTTGCCATCCAGAATACGGACCTCTCTTGCTAGTTTTCCCACATTGAAACCATTGTTACATTATAAAAATAGAGGAAGAAGTGCACACAATCCATTTACGGTGATTTACCACTAAACTGCTCAGTTTTCTTGCCTAAGATGAAAAAGAATGGTGATGAAACATGAAACCTGACCCAAATACAATACCAAATCATGGACATGACATACCACTCAAATTTAAGGTTATTTCCCTTTTTAGTATTGTTCCATCCCGGTCTTGGAAACACGCTCTCCAAAACCAAAAGAGATGAAATATTATAATTAGTATTTCTTATTACATTAGTATTAACTGTGATGTATTGTTCCATAAATTATCATCTGTTTTTTCTTATTTTTTATTCTACTTATTCCTTAATTTCTTTTCTTTATTTTGGGTACGCGAAATGGTTGATTGTAGTACTACGATAGTGTATATTTTTGTGTGACATGTAATACACATCATTTTACAGTTTTTTTGTTCACAAGTGGTGAAGAGACAAAGTTTTGTCCTTGAGTGAATGAGTGTGCAATTAAGTGGCCTGATGAGTAATGGATTGTGAAGATTGTTGACAAGGAAATTCATTTTTCATAAGTTTATATCCAAATATGGGTACTGTAACATGATTTGCAATATCTTTTCTTTGTAAACGCACAAAGTTTGATCGTCTTGCAATTTACGTGTAATATCACATTTGTTGTTATGTCCATCTGTGACGTGATTATCTTTTTCGGTAAAGTGGTATGTGATTATCTTTCGGATAAGAAGATTCACTTTTTATATTTTTATAGTTTAGTTCAACAAAAAAATGAAAATTGCTTTGAATTAAAGAAAATTAAGTCATGCTTTGATTCCATTTTATAGTAAAAATCATAGACAACAAAATGATTTTTTATTTCAATCAAGATTGTTTTCTTTTAAATAAATAGAAAATCAAATACCATTTTAAAAAATGGATTTTATAAATAAAAAATTGAGATATGGTATTTATGGTGAAGACCTTAGAGATGGTGGTTGACCGAAATCAGAATTTCATTTTTTATTACGGATAAAAATTACCCAAAAATTCAAAATATGACGAAAATCCATTAGAATTAATCGACGAATTTTGAACCATGAATTAATATAAAACATTAATTCTTAAATTAAATTTCATCTTGACTTAATTCAATCACTTTCTTAGTCAACAAAAATTACGCGTTACCGCGTCAAACAGAAAACCTATAATAAGTTTAATTGATGAATTCACTTTAAAAGTGTAACACCCTAATTCAATTTTTACATCGAATCAGAGCATTTTATACATTATCAGATATCGACACAAGGATAAATTAAACTTGATAGAACACAAGTCATAAGTCATACATAATACTGGTCTCACGAGTTTTAGTACATCACTTAAGACACAAAATACAATCATAAATCATAAAGGTTACAAAAGGTAAGGTCCATAAGCCCACATACATCACTTAAACAAAATACATAAAACTAGTGGATAAGCAATCCTTTCAGTTAGAGTGGCATAGTCATTAAACATAGTCTGGGACAAACTGTTTCGAATTTCAGCCCTCAAACCCCATTTAAATTGGTCAATTTTCCAAGTCTCATCGGGAGCATAGGTGGCCCAGGGAGCATACCGAGCCAACTCTTCAAATTTCATCACATACTCCCTAACTGTCTTATCTCCTTGCTTGCAGTCTTGGAACTCCCTATGTTTTTGCTGCCTAATGGCTTCGGGAACATATTTGTCGAGGAAGGCCTTGCGGAAGTTTGCCCAAGTAAGGGGTGTATGAGCAGCTTGGAGATGAGCTTTCTCTCCTCTCCACCAATGTTCTGCCTCCTCTTTCAGCATCTGAGTAGCATTTATTACTTTTTGTTCTTCAGTACAGGGAACCACCTGAAAACCCCCTTCCATCTCATCCAGCCAATACTGAGCTTTGGTGGCGTCTAAGGCACCGACAAAGGTGGAAGGTTTCAACTTGAGAAAGTTAAGGAAATTCCCGTCAACTGTATAGGGAGGTTGTGGGGCTGCCTGCGGCTGTTGCTGTTGTGCCATAAGGGTTGCCAATTGATTGGTTGCTGCTGTTTGAGTTTGAATTGCCTGTAGTATTCCCTGCATGATGTTGTCATTTTGTCCAGGTGGGTCATTAGGGTCAGCAGCATTCCTCCTAGGCCTACCGCGTCGTCCAGCAACTGAGGCCATAATTCTGCATAAAATGCACAAAGCATTGAGTTGATCAGGCTCAATATCTCATAGCATAATAAGGAAAAATATAACAACAGTTTCTAACAACACGTTAAGCAGTTCCTAGCTATTCCACAGTCCGATAAGAATCGAACTGCTTTGATACCATAATGTAACACCCTAATTCAATTTTTACATCGAATCAGAGCATTTTATACATTATCAGATATCGACACAAGGATAAATTAAACTTGATAGAACACAAGTCATAAGTCATACATAATACTGGTCTCACGAGTTTTAGTACATCACTTAAGACACAAAATACAATCATAAATCATAAAGGTTACAAAAGGTAAGGTCCATAAGCCCACATACATCACTTAAACAAAATACATAAAACTAGTGGATAAGAAATCCTTTCCGTTAGTCAATCTTCTGCACCTGCTTATCTGAAACAATTAAATGAAAGGGTGAGATTAAGAAATCTTAGTGAGTCCTCCACGGACCCCTCACCACACTTACCTCCTTAAAACATAATCTCCAAGTAAGCAAATGTAATAGTAATTTCCAAGTCACATTTATACCTCTAACATATCTAAACAAACATCTATTAAGTATTGCTTACAAACAAGTCACAAATCATAATCACAAAGGATGTACCCACTTGGTGCCACTCAATAGCCCAAGAAAAGAGTGAGAGCTATTCAATTATATACCGCTTCACCAAGGGGTCCTCGTCAGTGGAAAAACCCTATATAACCAAAAACGAGTTGCCATACAATTGCAAACACCCTCAGCCTCGACCAAACTCAATCATAAATCATTAATTCATAACAAATCACAAGTCATTATCAAATTGTCTATAGCTCTAACACATTCCTCATAATCTCATATAAAGATACATAAGAGTAATACCTAAGCATAATAAGCATATTAGCATGTTTAAGGGAGTCAAATGGTCCAAAACTAAGCATTTTAAGCATAGCAGACAGATTAAAACACGGCCTGGCCGTGCTGCATAACACAGCCGTGCCAGGCCTTCTGCAGAATTTCTGCAGCAGAGCATCAACTTCGGGAATTTTGCTAACATATCAAACGAAGTCGGAATTGAGCAAACGACCACTCATTGGAAAGCTTAGGATGTATAGTTTATGAATATAATTTTTATTTTGGAAGATAACCATCAGATTAGTGCAGTTATAACAAACAATCCACTGGTGTCAGAAAACAGGACAGCATTCATACCTGAACTTGTAAATTCTATATCTAATTCAATTCTTAACATTTTCAAGTGATTCTTGTGCCTAAAATGAAGCCCCTCATGTCTAGTTTACACAGAAACAAAAATCATTTCAATCCAAGGTCTATAGAGATATTTATACTCGAAATACCAGAGTCAGTCTGAACATGCATGTCCACTAGGTTGTAACTCAAATTTCTACTAAGTTCAACATCAAACCCTCACTCAAAAATCTCCATCTTAGACCAGCTAAGCCACATGCAAAGGGAAATAAAAACCCTAATGGGGGTCTTATTGGTTGCCCACCACCTAAAGGAGAAGAACTCACCTTAAATCAAGAAGAAGAATCAAGGGCTTGGAAGACTTCCTATCCTTCCTCTTCCTCCTTGTGATTTTCGAGCTGAACTCCTTCTTCTCCACTCAACTTCAGTTTGGTCCACCAAAGAGGTTGCAGTCCTAACCTTCTTCTACCCAAGGACCAAAATATGAGGGTGCTTCCTTCTCTCCTTTGTTCTTCTTCAAGGTGCAGGACTTAGCTTATTATTTTGTTTTTCTTCTCCCATAGGGCATGGAGAGGAAGAAATCGTGGGTGAGGGTAGAGAGAGGGCTGAATGTGTGTTGTGTGAGGAAATGCGAGGTAATAGGGGTCTTCTAGAGGTGTGTGGTCCCAATTATCCCTTATCTTCTAATGTAGGTTTACTATCCTACCCTTGGTTAAGACTCATCTTACTAATGGCCATCTCCATTCACACCTCACAAATCATACATTGCACCTCAAAAGTTTTCTACTCAATTAATTAACTATAACCCATATGAATCCTAATTTAAAAGCTAACTAATTAAATTAGGCAAATTAAGCAATTTAGCAAATCATACAAGTATGCAAATTATACAAATTAGGCAATTTTGGTGGGATGTTACATTACTCCCCACCTTTTTAGGATTTTTGCCCTCAAAAATTAAATACACATACCTATTGAACAGATATGGATATGCTTCTCGCATCTCTTCTTCCATCTCCCAAGTAGCTTCCCCCGGAGTAGATCCTTCCCAAATGACCTTAACCAAGGGAATGCGTTTGTTCCTCAGCGCCTTTATGTCCTAATCTACGATTTGGACCGGCATAGGTTGGTACGTTAGGTCCGATCTTAGTTGCACGGACTCATGAGCTAAGGGTTGAAAAGGATCGGGAATATACCTTCGGAGTAGCGACACATGAAACACATTGTGCAAGTTGGACAAAGAGGGAGGAAGTGCAAGTGCGTAAGCAACAGAACTGACTCGACTCAAGATTTGAAAAGGACTGATGTAACGAGGATGTAACTTTTTGGCCTTTAGTGCCCTACCAACACCTATTGTAGGAGACACTTTCAAAAACACATGTTCGCCCTCTTCAAATTCAAGTGGTTTAGATTTTAAGTCCGCGTAACTCTTTTGCCGACTTTGGGCGGTCTTAAGCTTATCCCTAATCATCCGAATCTTATCCGTTGTCTCTTGAACTAGGTCGGGACCTATCAATTTCCTTTCCCCAACTTCATACCAACACAAAGGTGTCCTACACTTCCGCCCATAAAGGGCTTCATAAGGAGCCATCCCTATGCTCGAATGGTAGCTATTTTTGTAAGCAAACTCTGCCAAAGGTAGATAATCAATCCAACTTCCTCCATCCTCTAAGACACATGCTCTAAGCATGTCCTCTAAGGTTTGGATGGTCCTCTCAGTCTGACCATCGGTTTGGGGGTGGTATGCGGTGCTAAGGTTCAACCTAGTACCCAAAGCTTACTGAAAAACCTTCCAAAATCTAGAGGTGAATTTGGGATCTCTATCTGACACGATGCTCGTAGGGACCTCGTGGAGCTTGACTATTTCCTGGATGTAGACTTTTGCTAGCTTAGAGGTGGAGTACGTAGTCTTAACAGGTATGAAGTGAGCTGATTTTGTCAATCGGTCCACAATCACCCAAATTGAGTCATGGTGGCTTGGAGTGCAGGGTAATCCCATAGCGAAGTCCATGGATATACCTTCCCACTTCCACTCAGGTATTTCTAGGGGTTGGAGCATGCCAGAAGGTTTCTGATGTTCAATTTTGGTTTTTTGGCACACTAGACATCGGGCTACAAACTCAGCTACATCCGTTTTCATCCCCGGCCACCAATATCGGTGTCTGAGGTCATGGTACATTTTGGTTGTACCGGGATGGACTGTGAATCCGCTCCCATGAGCTTCTTCTAAAATTTGCCACTTAAGTTCTGAATTTTTAGGGACACAGATTCTATGTTGAAACAGGATAGTTCCCTCGTTGTCTATGGAGAAGTCGGGCTGATTCTTCCTAGTTTAAAATTCATCATCCAAGAGTTGAGCTTGCCAAATCTGAGACTTGAGGACACAACTGATTTACAATTGATGCACTAGAAGACTATAACCAGTAGAGAAGGATTCTAAGGTTAAGTCTCTAAAAGACTCCAACAACTCTAATTCCTTAATCATCAAGGATAATATTTGAAGGGACTTCCTACTCAAAGCATCGGCGACCACATTCGCCTTGCCTGGGTGATATTTCAGCTCAAAATCATAATCCTTGAGGAGTTCTACCCAACTTCTTGTCTCATGTTGAGTTCCTTTTGATCAAAGAGATATTTCAAACTCTTATGATCACTAAAGACCTCAAACCGGGCACCATACAAATAGTGCCTCCAAATTTTTAAGGCAAAAACAATTGCCGCGAGTTCCAAATCATGAGTTGGGTAGTTCTCTTCATGAGGTTTCAATTGTCTTGAAGCATAAGCTACCACCTGCCCACCTTGCATAAGCACACATCCTAATCCCTTAATCGAAGCATCACTATACACTTCAAACCCTAATGATGGATCCGAATAATCGATCGAGCAAAGGGTCAATCTAATCTTGAGCTCTAAGCTATTCTCACAACTATTACTCCATACAAACGGCTGCCCCTTACGGGTTAGCCTCGTTAGCGGAAGTGCTAACTGGGAGAACCCTTTGATGAATCTCCTATAATACCCAGCTAGACCCAAAAAGCTTCGAATTTCAGTAATAGTGGTCGGCCTTTCCCAATCCAGCACTGCTCGTACTTTATCGGGGTCAACCGACACTCCTGCGTGTGAGATCACATGTCCTAGAAACTTTACTTCTTCTAACCAAGACTCACACTTGGAAGGTTTTGCAAACAATCTATTTTGCCTAAGGGTATCTCGCACGATCCTAAGATGTTCCGCGTGCTCCTGGGAGCTTTTAGAATAAATCAGAATATCATCAATGAACACCACCACAAATTTATCAAGAAAAGGCCCTAGAATTTGATTCATGTAGCTCATGAACACGGCGAGAGCATTGGTTAACCCGAAGGGCATAGCCAAATACTCATAGTGGCCGTACCGGGTTCTAAAAGCGGTTTTGGGAACATCTTTGGCCTTAACCCGAATTTGGTGGTAGCCAGACCATAGGTCAATCTTGGAAAAGTATGAAGCTCCCCTAAGTTGATCTATGAGATCGTCTATCCGGGGAAGCGGGTACTTATTTTTTATGGTCACCTTATTAATCTGCCTATAGTCCACACACAGCCTCATACTACCATCCTTCTTCTTAACTAACAAGACAGGTGCTCCCCAAGGGGAGGCACTAGGTCTGATGAACTGCTTGGATATCAGTTCCTCCAATTGGGATTTGAGCTCTTTAAGTTCTGCTGGTGACATCCTATACGGAGCTATTGATATTGGTCCCGTCCCGGGGATTAAATCTATTGAAAACTCAATCTCCCTCTCGGGAGGTAGGGACATCACCTCCTCAGGAAACACATCTAAGTATTCGTTTACTACTGGGACAGTGATCAAATCTAGTCCAACCTCTAAAGATGAAGAGAGTAACAGAACATAGCTGAAATATCCCTCTCCTAGGCATTGGTTTAATAGAGCTACACTGGCCAACACATCAGGATGAATATTCTTTTGAGGAGGTTGTAAATTTGCAAATTCTATGGTTTTACAATAACAATTCAGAACGACTTGATTAGCTGCAAGCCAATCCGTCCCCAAAATAATATCCATACCTTCCAAGGGTAAACAAACTAGATTGACCAGGAATAGCCTTCCTTGTATCTCGAGACGACAATTCTCGCATAGGAAGGAAGTAGAGATGCTGCCATCAGCAGGTGTCTGGACATTCAAAGGAACTGACAACGAAGTAAGTGGTAACTTTAACGTTGTTACACATTTGTAGGAGATGAAAGAATGAGTGGCACCAGAATCATAAAGAACAATAACAGGCTGATCACTCAAGAGACACGTACCTTTCATCAGACCGTCCGCACCCTTTGCCCTCTTGGCGTCTAAGGCAAAAAACACGCCCTTGGTTAGGTTCACCACTTCTCGCTGCTTCTCTTTTTTCACCTTTCTTTTTGAGTGTGGGACAATTATTGGTAAAATGATCCTTTTCCTTACAGTAGAAGCAGTAGTCCTTGCCCAAGCACTCCCCTCTATGGTACCTACCACAAGTGGTACAAGTTTTCAATTTGTCGGTGTCGGATGATTGAGCTTGCTTTCCTTTGCTGGAGTTGCCCTTTTGTTTTGGGGGTTGGCTAGTCTTACGGTCTTCATTCCTTTTCTTCCATTTCTCTTGTCTCTCATCCATTACCTCCTTCAAACTTATCTCTGCCACCAAGCTTTGGTGCACTAGAGTGGCATAGTCATTAAACATAGTCTGGGACAAACTGTTTCGAATTTCAGCCCTCAAACCCCATTTAAATTGGTCAATTTTCCAAGTCTCATCGGGAGCATAGGTGGCCCAGGGAGCATACCGAGCCAACTCTTCAAATTTCATCACATACTCCTAACCATCTTATCTCCTTGCTTGCAGTCTTGGAACTCCCTATGTTTTTCTTTGCCTAATGGCTTGGGAACATATTTGTCGAGGAAGGCCTTGCGGAAGTTTGCCCAGTAAGGGTGTATGAGCGACTTAGAGATGAGCTTTCTCTCCTCTCCACCAATGTTCTCGCCTCCTCTTTCAAAGATCTCGAGTAGCATTTATTACTTTTTGTTCTTGATGCAGAGGAACCACCTGAAAACCCCTTCCATCTCATCCAGCCAATCTTGAGCTTTGGTGGCGTCTAAGGCACCGACAAAGGTGGAAGGTTTCAGCTTGAGAAAGTTAAGGAAATTCGCCAATCAGATAGGGAGGTTGTGGGCTCTGCAGTGTTCTTTGTTGTGCCATAAATTTGCCAATTGATTGGTTCTTTCTTTGCTTGAGTTTGAATTGCTCGTAGTATTCCCTGCATGATGTTGTCATTTTGTCCAGGTGGGTCATTAGGGTCGTGACATTCCTCCTAGGCCTACTGGCGTCGTCCAAAGAATCGAGGCCATAATTTCGCATAAAATGCACAAAGCATTGAGTTGATCGGGCTCAATATCTCATAGCATAATAAGGAGAAATATAACAACAGCTTCTAACAACACGTTAAGCGGTTCTAGCTATTCCACAGTCCGATAAGAATCGAATCGCTTTGATACCATAATGTAACACCCTAATTCAATTTTTACATCGAATCGAGCATTTTATACATTATCGGATATCGACATAAGGATAAATTAAACTTGATAGAACACAAGTCATAAGTCATACATAATCTTTGGTCTCACGAGTTTTAGTACATCACTTAAGACACAAAATACAATCATAAATCATAAAGGTTACAAAGGTAAGGTCCATAAGCCCACATACATCACTTAAACAAAATACATAAAACTAGTGGATAAGCAATCCTTTCGGTTAGTCAATCTTACTTTGCTTATATCTCAAACAATTAAATGAAAGGGTGAGATTAAGAAATCTCGGTGAGTCCTCCACGGACCCTCACCACACTTACCTCCTTAAAACATAATCTCCAAGTAAGCAAATGTAATAGTAATTTCCAAGTCACATTTATACCTCTAACATATCTAAACAAACATCTATTAAGTATTGCTTACAAACAAGTCACAAATCATAATCACAAAGGATGTACCCACTTGGTGCCACTCAATAGCCCAAGAAAAGAGTGAGAGCTATTCAATTATATACCGCTCCACCAAGGGGTCCTCGTCAGTGGAAAAACCCTATATAACCAAAAACGAGTTGCCATACAATTGCAAACACCCTCAGCCTCGACCAAACTCAATCATAAATCATTAACTCATAACAAATCACAAGTCATTATCAAATTGTCTATAGCTCTAACACATTCCTCATAATCTCATATAAAGATACATAAGAGTAATACCTAAGCATAATAAGCATATTAGCATGTTTAAGGGAGTCAAATGGTCCAAAACTAAGCATTTTAAGCCTAGCAGACAGATTAAAACACGGCCTGGCCGTGCTGCATAACACAGCCGTGCCAGGCCTTCTGCAGAATTTCTGCAGCAGAGCATCAACTTCGGGAATTTTGCTAACATATCAAACGAAGTCAGAATTGAGCAAACGACCACTCATTGGAAAGCTTAGGATGTATAGTTTATGAATATAATTTTTATTTTGGAAGATAACCATCAGATTAGTGCAGTTATAACAAACAATCCACTGGTGTCAGAAAACAGGACAGCATTCATACCTGAACTTGTAAATTCTATATCTAATTCAATTCTTAACATTTTCAAGTGATTCTTGTGCCTAAAATGAATCCCCTCATGTCTAGTTTACACAGAAACAAAAATCATTTCAATCCAAGGTCTATAGAGAGATTTATACTCGAAATACCAGAGGCAGTCTGAACATGCATGTCCACTAGGTTGTAACTCAAATTTCTACTAAGTTCAACATCAAACCCTCACTCAAAAATCTCCATCTTAGACCAGCTAAGCCACATGCAAAGGGAAATAAAAACCCTAATGGGGGTCTTATTGGTTGCCCACCACCTAAAGGAGAAGAACTCACCTTAAATCAAGAAGAAGAATCAAGGGCTTGGAAGACTTCCTATCCTTCCTCTTCCTCCTTGTGATTTTCGAGCTGAACTCCTTCTTCTCCACTCAACTTCAGTTTGGTCCACCAAAGAGGTTGCAGTCCTAACCTTCTTCTACCCAAGGACCAAAATATGAGGGTGCTTCCTTCTCTCCTTTGTTCTTCTTCAAGGTGCAGGACTTAGCTTATTATTTTGTTTTTCTTCTCCCCTAGGGCATGGAGAGGAAGAAATCGTGGGTGAGGGTAGAGAGAGGGCTGAATGTGTGTTGTACGAGGAAATGAGAGGTAATAGGGGTCTTCTAGAGGTGTGTGGTCCCAATTATCCCTTATCTTCTAATGTAGGTTTACTATCCTACCCTTGGTTAAGACTCATCTTACTAATGGCCATCTCCATTCACACCCCACAAATCATACATTGCACCTCAAAAGTTTTCTACTCAATTAATTAACAATAACCCATATGAATCATAATTTAAAAGCTAACTAATTAAATTAGGCAAATTAAGCAATTTAAGCAAATCATACAATTATGCAAATTATACAAATTAGGCAATTTTGGTGGGATGTTACAAAAAGCAGCATACGTCTATGTTGTCTATTAATTTGAATTGACATCATAAATAATAATTATTTATAATAAATAAATTATTTGAAATGAATCAAAATAATTTCTTGTAGTCTCAGTAAATCATTGAGGTGATCAGTCTCCACGACTTACATTCAAGTAACTGGGATTTTATTGCTAAAACAATTTTTCTTAAAAATTGGGGTGTTACACTACCACTCCCTTTAAAATAGTTTCGTCCTCGAAACTATGCAGGTATTAAAATATGAAAATTACTTTACTCAAATCCATAAAAATAATTTGCAACTCATAAGTGTTCATAATACATATTAATATAAGTAGTACTATGATATCTATAGCTACATAATTAATATTACAATCACATCACAGCATGTAGCAATACAATTAACTCTATAATACTAGGTATATAATAGACGAAAAAGTACTTACGATCTACTGACGCTTTATTCCGGAGCCACGGCCTCTGCTTATTCACGATTACGAACACGAACACGAACACGAACACGAACACGAATACGGCTACATACTATCACCACAATAATACTACACAACCTCATACCTAAACATGGTCACACATATCAAAATACAAAACTATTTTAAAATTTTAAGAAAATTAAAACCCTTTCTCAAAGCAAATAGTTTGACAATAAAATAATTTCAAATCTTCTAAGAACATCACCAAAACAAAGGGCTAATAAAAGCACGATCTTTCTCTTAAGACTCAACCATTCTCATGGACATTAGAGATCCTTTGAGATTAGGTTCTCATTGTCTCAAAATCATTACAGATACTTTAACTCAAAGCGTAAAACTAACTCTACAATTTAAGGTCAACAAAATCACTCCTCTTTAAAAAAATTTAAATCAAAACTTTCTTAAAAAAATATTTATACACCAACAACAAAATTATTACTCACTAAGTTGTTGAAAATTGAAAAATCTTTTCAAGGAACCCTACGGATTACGCATCCACTCCCAAAATTTTATTGTTTTCAAAATCATTCTAACCCCCACCTAATCTTTTTAACAAAAGGATTAACAATAAAACATTTCTTTACAAATTCTAAATTACAACTAACCATAAAATCATTGGAAACTTAAGTTTGAAAAAAACTTGGAATCAAACCTCACACATAAATATATGGGTCACGGGTTATACTCCCAATTTAACAACAACTCCCAAAATTTCCTTCAACACTACTTACGCATGAAACTTAGTTTTCCAACCTACAACATGATGAAAATATTTTTCAGCATCAAATCTCTCAACAACAACAAATCAAAACATTTTCAAGGAAACATTGAAATCATAAAAAAGAAATTATACGAGAAGAGGAACAAAAACATTTCAAATCTTAGCTACCAAATTATAATCCACAAGATCATTAATAAACAATACAGAAATTGAAAACAAAGAATTAAAATGCTCACCTAGAGCTCCTCCAAGAACTCACAGTGTTAAGGCATCAACAAAAACAGCACATCAAAACTCTCAAAATTATTAACATTAACAATAGCACCCACATCAACAAATAACAAGAAAAGAAAACGGAATCTTCCTTCAAAATCATCCCAAGGCTTGCGGTTTCTCAAGAAGGAAGTAGAAGAAAATGCAGCTCTCTCACACACAATTCACTATTATAACATCCCACCAAAATTGCCTAATTTGTATAATTTGCATAATTGTATGATTTGCTTAAATTGCCTAATTTGCCTAATTTAATTAGTTAGCTTTTAAATTAGGATTCATATGGGTTATTGTTAATTAATTGAGTAGAATACTTTTGAGGTGTAATGTATGATTTGTGGGGTGTGAATGGAGATGGCTATTAGTAAGATGAGTCTTAACCAAGGGTAGGATAGTAAACTTACATTAGAAGATAAGGGATAATTGGGACCACGCACCTCTAGAAGACCCCCATTACCTTTCATTTCCTCACACAACACACATTCAGCCCTCTCTCTACCCTCACCCATGATTTCTTCCTCTCCATGCCCTAGGGGAGAAGAAAAAAAAATAAGCTAAGTCCTGCACCTTGAAAAAGAACAAAGGAGAGAACGAAGTACTCTCATATTTTGGTCTTTGGGTAGAAGAAGGTTAGGACTGCAACCTCTTTGGTGGACCAAACTGAAGTTGAGTGGAGAAGAAGGAGTTCAGCTCAAAAATCACAGGAGGAAGAGGAAGGATAGGAAGTTTTCCAAGACCTTGATTCTTCTTCTTGATTTAAGGTGAGTTCTTCTCCTTTAGGTGGTGGGCAACCAATAAGACCCCCATTAGGATTTTATTTCCCAATGCATGTGGCCTTGCTGGTCTAAGATTGAGATTTTTGAGTGAGGGTTTGAGGTTGAACTTTGTAGAAGTTTGGGTTACAGCCTAGTGAACTTGCATGTTAAAACTACCTCTAGTATTTCGAGGGTAACTCGCTCTTTAGACCTTGGATTGAATTGGTTTTTGTTTCTGTGTAAACTAGACTGGAGGGGCTTCATTTTAGACATAAGAATCACTGGAAAATGTTAAGAAACGAATTAGATATAGAATTTATAAGTTAGGGTATGAATGCTGCCCTGTTGCCCTGACACCAGTGTATTGTTTGTCAAAACTGTACTAGTTGGAAGAATTTCTTCTAAAATAAAAATTATATTAGTAAACTAGACATTCTAAGATTTCCAACGTGTGTTCGTTTACCCAATTCCGACTCCTTTTGATATATTAATAAAATCCCCGAAGTTGATGCTCTGCTGCAGAAATTCTGCAGAAGGCCTGGCACGGCTGTGTTATGCAGCACAGCCAGGCCGTGTTTCAATCTGTTTCCTAGGCTTAGAATGCTTAGTTTTGGACTATTTGACTCCCTTAAACATGCTAATATGCTTGCTATGCTTAGATATTACCCTTATGTATCTTTATATGAGATCATGAGGAATGTGTTAGAGCTATACACAATTAGATAATGACTTGTGATTTGTTATGAGTTAATGATTTATGATTGAGTTTGGTTGAGGCTGATGGTGTTTGCAATTGTATGGCAACTCGTTTTTGGTTATATAGGGTTTTTCCACTGACGAGGACCCCTTGGTGGAGCGGTATATAATTGAATAGCTCTCACTCTTTTCTTGGGCTATTGAGTGGCACCAAGTGAGTACATCCTTTGTGATTATGATTTGTAACTTGTTTGTAAGCAATACTTAATAGATGTTTGTATAGATATGTTAGAGGTATAAATGTGACTTGGAAATTACTATTACATTTGCCTAACTTGGACATTATGTTTTAAGGAGGTAAGTGAGGTGAGGGGTCCGTGGAGGACTCACTGAGATTTCTTAATCTCACCCTTTCATTTAATTGTTTCAGATAAGCAGGTGTAGAAGATTGACTAACTGAAGGGATAGCTTATCAGCTAGTTTTATGTATTTTGTTTAAGTGATGTATGTGGCTTATGGACCTTACCTTTTGTAACCTTTATGATTTATGATTGTATTTTGAGTCTTAAGTGATGTACTAAAACTCGTGAGACAAGTATTATGTATGACTTATGACTTGTGTTCTATCAAGTTTAATTTATCCTTGTGTCGATATCTGATAATGTATAAAATGCTCTGATTCGATGTGAAAATTGAATTAGGGTGTTACATTATGGTATCAGAGCAGTTCGATTCTTATCGGACTGTGGAATAGCTAGGAACTGCTTAACGTGTTGTTAGAAACTGTTGTTATATTTCTCCTTATTATGCTATGAGATATTGAGCCTGATCAACTCAATGCTTTATACATTTTATGTAGAATTATGGCCTCAGGTGCTGGACGACGCAGTAGGCCTAGGAGGAATGCTGCTGACCCTAATGACCCACCGGGACAAAATGACAACATCATGCAGGGAATACTACAGGCAATTCAAACTCAAGCAGCAGCAACCAATCAATTGGTAGCTCTTATGGCACAACAGCAACAGCCGCAGGTACCCCCACAACTTCCCCATGCAGTTGACGGGAATTTCTTTAACTTTCTCAAGCTGAAACCTTCCACCTTTGTTGGGGCCTTAGACCCCACAAAAGCTCAGTATTGGCTGGATGAGATGGAAGGAGGTTTTCAGGTGGTTCCTCAGATCAAGAACAAAAGTAATAAATGCTACTCGAGATCTTTGAAGAGGAGGCAGAACATAGGTGGAGAGGAGAGAAAGCTCATCTCCAAGCTACTCATACACCCCTTACTTGGGCAAACTTCCGCAAGGCCTTCCTCGACAAATATGTTCCCGAAGCCATTAGGCAGCAAAAACATAGGGAGTTCCAAGATTGCAAGCAAGGAGATAAGACAGTTAGGGAGTATGTGATGAAATTTGAAGAGTTGGCTCGGTATGCTCCTTGGGCCACATATGCTCCCGATGAGACTTGGAAAATTGACCAATTTAATGGGGTTTGAGGGCTGAAATTCGAAACAGTTTGTCCCAGACTAAGTTTAATGACTATGCCACTCTAGTGCACCAAAGCTTGGTGGCAAAGATAAGTTTGAAGGAGGTAATGGATGAGAGATAAGAGAAATGGAAGAAAAGGAATGGAGACGTAAGACTAGCCAACCCCCAAAACAAAAGGGCAACTCCAGCAAAGGAAAGCAAGCTCAATCATCCGACACCGACAAATTGAAAACTTGTACCACTTGTGGTAGGTACCATAGGGGGAGTGCTTGGGCAAGGACTACTGTTTCTACTATAAGGAAAAGGGTCATTTTACCAATGATTGCCCCGCACTCAAAAAGAAAGGTGAAAAAAAGAGAAGTGGCGAGAAGTGGTGAACCTAACCAAGGGCGTGCGTTTGCCTTAGATGCATACGGACGGTCTGATGAAAAGTACGTGTCTCTTGAATGAGCAGCCTGTTATTATTCTTTATGATTCTGGTGCTACCCATTCTTTCATTTCCTACAAATGTATTGTAAGGTTAGAGTTGCCACATACTTCATTACCAGTTCCCTTGAATGTCTTGACCCCTGCTGAGGGCAGCATTCCTGCTTCCCTTCTATGCGAGAATTGTTCTCTCGAAATATAGGGAAGAGTATTTAAGGTCAATCTAGTGTGTCTACCTTTGGAAGGTATGGATATTATTTTGGGGATGGATTGGCTTGCGGCTAATCAAGTCGTTTTGAATTGTTATTGTAAAACCATAAAATTTACTGATTTACAATCTCCCCAAAAGAATATTCATCCTGATGTGCTGGCTAGTGTTGCTCGACTAAACCAATGCTTAGGAGAGGAGTATTTCGGCTATGTTCTGCTACTCTCTTCATCTTTAGAGGTTGGACTAGATTTGATCACTGTCCCGGTCGTAAACGAATACTTAGATGTGTTTCCTGAAGAGGTGATGTCCCTACCTCCCGAGAGGGAGATTGAGTTTTCAATAGATTTAATCCCCGGGATGGGACCAATATCAATAGCTCCGTATAGGATGTTGCCAGCAGAACATAAAGAGCTCAAATCCCAATTGGAGGAACTGATATCCAAGCAGTTCATCAAACCTAGTGCCTCCCCTTGGGGAGCACCTGTATTGTTTGTTAAGAAGAAGGATGGTAGTATGAGACTATGTGTGGACTATAGGTAGATTAATAAGGTGACCATAAAAAATAAGTACCCGCTTCCCCGGATAAATGATCTCATAGATCAGCTTAGGGGAGCTTCATACTTTTCCAAGATTGACCTAAGGTCTGGCTACCACCAAATTCGGGTTAAGGCCAAAGATGTTCCCAAAACCGCTTTTAGAACCCGGTACGGCTACTACGAGTATTTGGTTATGCCCTTTGGATTAACCAATGCTCCAGCCGTGTTCATGAGCTACATGAATCAAATTCTAGGGCCTTTTCTTAATAAATTTGTGGTGGTGTTCATTGATGATATTCTGATTTATTCTAAAAGCTCCCAGGAACACGCGGAACATCTTAGGATCGTGCTAGATACCCTTAGGCAAAAGAGATTGTTTGCAAAACCTTCCAAGTGTGAGTTTTGGTTAGAAGAAGTAAAGTTTCTAGGACATGGATCTCACACACAGGAGTGTCGGTTGACCCCGACAAAGTACGAGCAGTGCTGGATTAGGAAAGGCCGACCACTATTACTGAAATTCGAAGCTTTTTGGGTCTAGCTGGGTATTATAGGAGATTCATCAAAGGGTTCTCCCAGTTAGCACTTTCGCTAACGAGGCTAACCCGTAAGGGGCAGCCATTTGTATGGAGTAATAGGTGTGAGAATAGCTTCTTAGAGCTCTAGATTAGGCTGACCACTGCTCCGGTGCTGATTATTCCGGATCCATCATTAGGGTTTGAAGTGTATAGTGATGCTTCGATTAAGTAATTAGGATGTGTGCTTATGCAAGGTGGGCAGGTGGTAGCTTATGCTTCAAGACAATTGAAACCTCATGAAGAGAACTACCCAACTCTTGATTTGGAACTCGCGGCAATTGTTTTTGCCTTAAAAATTTGGAGGCACTATTTATATGGTGTCCGGTTTGAGGTCTGTAGTGATCATAAGAGTCTAAAATATCTCTTTGATCAAAAGGAACTCAACATGAGACAAAGAAGATGGGTAGAACTCCTCAAGGATTATGATTTTGAGCTGAAATATCACCCAGGCAAGGCGAATGTGGTCGCCGATGCTTTGAGTAGGAAGTCCCTTCAAATATCATCCTTGATGATTAAGGAATTAGAGTTGTTGGAGTCCTTTAGAGACTTAACCTTAGAATCCTTCTCTACTGGTTATAGTCTTCTAGTGCATCAATTGCAAATCAGGTGTGACCTCAAGTCTCAGATTAGGCAAGCTCAACTCTTGGATGAAGAATTGCAATCTAGGAAGAATCAGCCCGACTTCTCCATAGACAATGAGGGAACTATCCTATTTCAACATAGAATTTGTGTCCCTAAAAATTCAGAACTTAAGTGGCAAATTTTAGAAGAAGCTCATAGGAGCGGATTCACAATCCATCCCGGTACAACCAAAATGTACCATGACCTCAGACACCGATATTGGTGGCCGGGGATGAAAACGGATGTAGCTGAGTTTGTAGCCCGATGTCTAGTGTGTCAAAAAATCAAAATTGAACATCAGAAACCTTCTGGCGTGCTCTAGCCCCTAGAAATACCTGAGTGGAAGTGGGAAGGTATATCTATGGACTTCGTTCTTGGGATTACCCGCACCCAGTGGTCATGACTCAATTTGGGTGATTGTGGACCGATTGACAAAATCAGCTCACTTCATACCCGTTAAGACTACGTACTCCACCTCTAAGCTAGCAAAAGTCTACATCCAGGAAATAGTCAAGCTCCACGGGGTCCCTACGAGCATCGTCTCGGATAGAGATCCCAAATTCACCTCTAGATTTTGGAAGGTTTTTCAGCAAGCTTTGGGAACTAGGTTGAACCTTAGCACCGCATATGTAACACCTGATGAAGAGATCGACCTCGTGCCGAGACCGCGTGCACGAAACCGAGGTCGCTGCATCGAAATGAGGAGGTCGATGTCGAAATCTTGAGGTCGCGTCATCGAAATTGAGGAGGTCGCATGTCGAGCTGAGGAGACCGCGTGCACAAGCTCTTGATAAAGCCTTGTACGCTTGCACAAGCACCCTGATCGACCTTGTGCCGAGACTGTAACACTCGTATTTTTTTTACGAACGTTAGTTAGCGTTGATTAGTATATTTTGTCGTAATTATGCTTTAATAAAGCAATTACTTGTTTCCTAAGAAAGTGATTTAATTAAATCAAGAGTTAAAATAAATGAGAATTAATATTTTAATATTAATTTATGGTTTGAATGTTGTCAAAATATTCTATTGAAATTTAAATCGCGTTTCAAATCGTAAGGCGATTCTATTCTTGATAAAATTTAAAATGAGCCCCGATTTCGATGAAAATCGAGTCGTAACCTGTTTTAAATATTTTTAAGTGAATTATATTGTTTCTAATACCTATAAATTGATATTATCACGTGGAGAATTAATTTTTCGTAAATTAATTTTTTCGGGATTTTCCGGCGAGAATTAATCGGTTTTGCGGTTTTTCGTCGCCGTGTTTTTAGATCTTAAGCCTATAGATTAGAGGGTAATCATGAGAGAGGAGAGATTAGATGGGTAGAATGAGTGATGGGATTAGCATCTCATAATAATATTTATATGTCACTTATTTGTGGTTTTATAAAAAATTCATTTAAAATGGTTTTCTTTTAATTAATTATTGTTTAAGTGTTAATTAAGGGAAAAAGGACCATAATGCCCCTTCCTCACCAGCTAAATATCACGATCAGCTCCTCAAACCCTCACTTTCTCTTTTCTTCTTTCTTCTTCTCTAAGTTTCCTCTTCCTCTCCAAACTTCCATTGAAAAAACCTTGGGTTCCATTGAGTTTTTGCACAAACCTTCTTCATCAATCTTGTTTCTCATCATCTCCTCTACCTATATCATCATCTTGATCATCATTTGAGGTATGAAAAACAGAATTTTCTCTCCCTTCATGCTACTGTTTAGCGCCACTTCTTCCCTTTATTTTAGCTAGTTTTTATGTTTCCAAATCATGTCATATTGATAGGTTTTCTTCTTCATGACATTACCTACCTTTCTAACCATTTATTTGAACTTGAAAAACAAATTGTTCCCTATGTTTTTCTGTAGTAGGTAGCGCTCAAAACCCTCCCCACTTGGCTTGTTTTGATTTCTTGTTTCATGTTGTTGTATGTTGCTTCTTGTTCTTTGTTTGTTGTTGATTAATTGTTGTAGCATCATATAACCTCTTTCATGAGCATTTGATCAAAAACCTAACCTTGAGTAAGAGGGAAAATATGTTTAATCTTGCTTGAATCATGCATGAGATATGTTATTGTGTTATAGTAATTATTTAGGTGCTAATAGCATGGCTAGTTTAATTTAATCAAGTGCAACAAAGTTAGTTTTGGATCTTTCCTATTCTTGAGTCTTAAGAAACTTGCTATTTAATTGTCTAATTAGGTGTGAAGTATGTGATTATGTGTTTAATATGATTTTAGGACTAATTAGGATTAAGTTGCATGATTAGTTTAGTGTTAGATAAGTTTTTGTGCAAAAATGGATTTTTGAGGGACCAAAATGGCATGTAGGGAAATTGATCTCTTTTTATGATTTAAATTTTAACACAATTGGTTATGGTCTTATTTTAATTGTTGGACCCTGATGAAAATATTTTTTTTAAGAAAACATAAACTTAGATTTTGATTAATTTGTGCTTAATATGCTACTTGATTTTAAGCTTGAATTAGTACTTAGGAAAAATGGCCTCGTATGGTGATATGTATGAAAGAAGTTTTTAATAAAATTTTAGAGAAAAGAAATTAATTTGTAATGCTGGAATTCTTGTTGTATTTGTTTAAGTTCTTGAGTTTTAATGCTTGCTTGGGTTGTAGTTAAGATTGGGATAATGAGAGCTAAGTGCTATTAGAAACCCATAGATAGTACTAAGTTGTGCTTGTATTAGGAATTGTGATTCCCGAAATCGTGGCACGGAAGTCGAGGTGTACGGAAAGCGAACCCAGGGACGTGGGAGCAGTGTTAGCGATGACAAGCGGTAAGGGCACTTCTAGACATTTAGGATTCATTTTTATGTCCTGTAAGGACAATTTTTAGAGATGCTAAAATCTTTGTTTTACTATTTAAATGCTTTATTTAAATACGAAGAAGTCCGAGAACTCTACGAGTTGAAGTTAGAATCTTTGAACCCCTTCGTTTATTTTATTGTCGTCGCGGTCGCCCATTTTCCGAGTCATTCGTGGGTGAAAACTTTGTGGTTGGTCTGCTGAACCCAACCCCCCACACTTGTATGTTCCTCTCTGTTAATTCCATCGAGTTGCAGAGGGATGGATTCCTTGATTTGCGTGTCAAGCATGTGATGATTGATTATGCATATATTTAATATGAGATTGAATATATGATGCGAATTGCGTGTTGCCTGTTGAATTGCGTTTCTTCATGCAGTTGGTTTTTATTGCTTAAATGATTGAATTGCGTTTCTTCATGTTAAGCCTGCTCTTTTTATTTGACATGCGGTTGAATATTCTTGCGTACCACTCTTTAACTATCGTATGCGGCGAACTGTTAATTGAGTGAGAGAGCTTAGTGAGTCGTTGGCGTCTGAAGTTGCGACCCGGATAGCGGAGAGGGTGCTAGGTCCCCTTTTTCCGTTTATGGGGACTTCTAACATCGCAGCGTAGGGACCGGGGCTGCATATCTAGGGAGAAGCGAAAGATCCCAAGGCTACGGCTGGTATGTCAGTTGATGGATATACATCTGCTTTCCGGAATAATGGTCGAGTCGAGAGAAAATGGATAGCGAGTTGAGTCGAGTCTAGAGTGAGAGGGTTGAGTCACGTTTGGTGAATGATATACATTGTTGTGTGCTTATTCTTTCTGCCTTGATTATCTTGATTTGTTGAGAAGTTGACCCTTTCCCGTGGTTCCTTCAATCCATGATGGTTACCCAGGCGATGGCGAGGGCGCAGGGAACCCGATAGCGGATGATGGTGAGGAGGACCTCGTCGAGGATCCGGACGACGACCTTTATTTGTCGTGATTGACTATGCCTAATTAGATGTTTTCTTGGGATGACTCTAGTATGTCTTTTGTGTACGATGGTTGTGACCGGTTAGGCGGGTGATGTTTTGTTATTACAGGTAGACTGGTGGTTCCACTTTGGAGCGACCCTGCGTGGGTGTCTGCTTAAGTACCCCCAGGGTATGATTGCTCTCTTGAAGGTCGTCATACCATAGGTGTATTTCTTTGTACATTCACTACTCTGTATTTTGCATACACTATCATTCCGACTTGTATATATATATATATATTATCTATGTATGTTTTATTTAGGATTTAAGTCTTGTGTCTTAGTTGCACCATGTTTCGAAAAGCTGTAATTACTCTGATGTGCACTAGCGGGAATTAAAAAAAAAAAGTACCGCATTTTTCTGAAGGGCACAAGAGTACCGTTTTAAAACGCATCGCATACAGTTTTAGTGTAGCTCGGTAGCGGTCCGGAAACGGGTCGTTACAAAGGTGGTATCAGAGCAGTTCGGTTCTGACCGGGCTGTGCATAGGAAATTTGGACTGGTCACTGTGTCGGGATATGTGTGTCGGGTACATAGTTGTACTATAGTGATTGCTGTTTGATTAAGTGAAGCACTTATTGCTTGAAAAATTGTTTGAATTGTTTCTTGATTGAAGCAGTGTGTCTTAACACATCCTTGTTGTGAGATTCTGACAGGTTTTGAACTTTGTGGAATCTAATGCCACCTCGTAGGGATCTGACGGTATGGCGAGGACGCCAATATGGATCGAGCGATTCAGGCTATGACTGAGATGGCGGCGGCCATGGCTCAGCAATCAGCTGCTGCAACTCAACAGTCTAACGCGATGGCTCAACAGACGGCATCGTTAACCCAGCAAAACTTGCAGCAACAACAGAGAGCAGAGCGAAATGCTGAGGTGAGAGGATTAGCGGACTTTAGGAAGCATGATCCACCGAAGTTTTACGGTGAGCCAAACCCAGATAAAGCTGATCTTTGGATGCAAGAGATCGAGAAGATCTTCGAGGCACTCCATTGCCCGAACAACGTGAAGGTAGACTACGCCACCTATTTGCTGCTAGGAGACGCAGAGTACCGGTGGAAGGGAGTGAAGCAAGCACTGATAGCGGAACGTCGCGAAATAGCCTGGGAGCTCTTCCGTGGAAGGTTCCTGGACAAGTACTTCCCTGATACTGCACGAGCCGAGAAGGAGCAAGAGTTTCTTCGACTGCAGCAAGGCAGCACGACAGTGTCCGAGTATGCAGCCAAGTTTGAGTCACTGGCGAGGTATTTCAGTCCATTTCGTGACCGAGCTGACCAAGGATGGTTAAGTGAGAGGTTCCAACGAGGATTAAGATTTGACATTCAGAAATCGGTGGTGTCATTGAGGATCAGGAATCTCTGAGGAGTTGATAGATCGTTGTGTTGAGGTAGAGGGTGTAAGAAGCCACAAGAAGAAAACTGTTGTAGGCGGACCGGTGAGACCCCAGAGTGCGGGGCAGAGGTTTGCACAAAAGGGGAAACAACTGCAGAGGAAGCCTTACAACCGACCTCAGGGGAATACTAATAGAGGACAGTATCGTCCAATGGCTCAGAATGCAAAGAGCGGAGGTCAGACCGGTGTCGAGGTGATTTGCTATCGTTGTGGGAGGCCAGGACATTATGCGAGTGACTGCACTCAGAAGGAGGATATATGTTTCAACTGCAAGAAGCCAGGGCATTTTGCCAAGGATTGTCCCACACCTAAAGCTGAACCGGCTATGCATGCGGCAAAGGCCAAAGGGAAGCGCCAAACAGCAAAAGGCAGAGTCTTTTGCATGAGCAGCGAGGAAGCAGAGCAAGCTGATGATCTTATTCAAGGCGAATGTGAGATTGAGGGTAAATCCTTATCCGTCCTCTTTGATTCGGGTGCAACCCATTCCTTTATTTCTTCTGATTGTGTGGACCATTTGAATTTGACTATGACTGCTTTACCGTTCAAATTGGTAGTTACAACCCCAGCTGCTAAAACCTTAGTCACAAACACTGCATGTCTTAATTGTGTAGTGGTTATTCAGAGTAGAAGGTTTGTGGTCAATTTGGTTTGTTTGCCTCTTAAGGGCTTAGATGTCATCCTCGGGATGGATTGGTTGTCACACCACCATGTCCTCTTGGGTGTGCCCGTAAAGCTGTAATTTTACTGGACCTTGGAGTCTCAATTATCTTTCTCTTGAGCGTATTGGAGTTTCTTTGCAAGAAAGAACTAGGGAATACATGTATCTGGCTAGTTTAGAAGTTTCTCAGCAGATTGAAGTGAAGAATGTTCCAGTGGTGTGTGACTTTGTGGACGTTTTTCCCGAAGACGTGCCAGGGTTACCACCAGTGCGAGAGGTCGAGTTTGCCATCGATTTGATTCCGAGAACAGGCCGATTTCAAAGCGCCATACAGGATGTCCCTGCCGAGATGAAAGAAGCGAAGTCCCAGTTGAGCATTTGGAGTCAAAGCGATTCATACGACCGAGCGTGTCACCGTGGGGAGCTCCGGTGTTGTTGGTCAAGAAGAAGGATGGGACGATCAAGAGGTGCGTGGACTACCGCGAGCTCAACAAGGTTACTGTGAAGAACCGGTATCCGTTACCGCGTATTGACGATCTGATGGATCAATTACGTGGAGCTGCAATATTTTCCAAGATAGACTTGAAGTCTGGTTATCATCAGATTCGCGTGAAGGAGGAAGATGTCTCCAAAACAGCTTTCAGGACCAGATACGGTCATTACGAGTACTTAGTGATGCCGTTTGGAGTGACGACTGCACCAGCAGTGTTTATGGATTACATGAATAGGATTTTCCACTCGTTTTTGGACCAATTTGTAGTAGTGTTCATCGACGATATCCTGATCTACTCGAGGAACAGAGAAGAGCATGAAGGGCACTTGCGCCAAGTATTGCAGATATTACGAGAGAAACAACTCTATGCTAACCTTTCGAAGTGTGAATTTTGGCTTGAAGAGGTGAATTTTCTTGGACATGTGATTTCCAAAGAAGGGATAGCTGTGGATCCAACTAAGATTGAAGCTGTGCTAGCGTGGGAACAGCCGAAGACTGTCACCGATATCAGGAGTTTTGTTGGTTTAGCAGGCTATTATCGAAGATTTATTAAAGGTTTTTTCAAGATTGTCGCGCCTCTTTACGACTTACGAGGAAGGATCAACCTTTGCCTGGGTGAGGAGTGCGAATCCGATTTTCAAAGATGAAGGAGCTTTTGACAACAAATACCGCTGTGTTGATTTTGCCTCAACCGTAAGAGCCTTATAAGGTTTATTGCGATGCGTCACACCAGGGATTGGGGTGCGTCGATGCAACACCAGGAAAGTGGTAGCGTATGCTTCAAGACGACTTAAGATTCACGAGAGGAACTACCCTACTCACGATTTGGGTGGCATCGGTGGTTTCTTGGCCGAAGATATGGAGGCACTACCTTTATGGGAGCACTCTCATCGTTTTCAGCGATCACAAGAGCTTGAAGTACTGTTCGATCGAAAAGAGCTCAACATGCGTCGGCGAAGATGGACCAATTTCTCAAGGATTACGACTTTACGTTGGAATATCATCCAGGAAAGGCTAATATAGTAGCGAATCGTTGAGTAGGAAGAGCGTTCTAGCTTCAAAGAATGATGATCAAGGAGTTGGAGATGCTCGAGAAGTTCGAGACTTGAAGTTGAATGTGGAAGTTTCACCGGAAGCCGAGATTTGGTATGCTTACCATTTCTAACAGATTGTTGGGCGAGATCGAGAGACCAAGGGTTCATGACCAGCTTACGCAAGAAGAATCTGATTGATAAGCGCGAAAGCGACAGAATTCAAAGTCGGAGCGGACAACATTTTAAGGTGCAATGGCCGAGTGTGTGTACCTAACGTAGCGGAGCTGAGAAAGTTAATACTTGACGAAGCGCATAAGAGCAATTTTAGTATTCACCCAGGAGTTACGAAGATGTATCAAGACTTGAAGACGCATTTTTGGTGGTCCGGAATGAAGAAGCAAGTGGCTGAGTACGTAGCTTCGTGTTTAACGTGTCAGAAAGCGAAGGTGGAGCACCAACGGCCGTGGGAATGCTCTGATAAACGCTTGACGTACCAGTATGGAAATGGAACAGTATCTCCATGGATTTCGTTGTAGGTTTGCCGAAGACGCAGAAGAAGAATGATTCGATTTGGGTGATCGTCGACCGATTGACCAAATCTGCTCATTTCTTGCCAGTGAGGTCGACGTACAACGTGGAAAAGCTGACCGAGTTTTACATCACGGAGATAGTGCGACTACATGGTATACCCTCTTCAATCGTGTCGGACCGAGATCCAAAGTTCACGTCTCATTTTTGGAGGGAATTGCAAGAAGCGATGGGAACCGAGCTCAAGCTTAGCTCGACATATCATCCCCAAACCGACGGTCAGACTGAGAGAACGATCCAATCGCTTGAAGATTTGTTGCGAGCGTGTACATTAGATCACCGAGGAAGTTGGGACAATGTCTTACCATTGGTGGAGTTCACCTACAATAACAGTTTCCATGCGAGTATTGGAATGGCACCTTTTGAAGCACTGTATGGACGCAAGTGTCAGACGCCTCTTTGTTGGTACCAGGATGGCGAGAGTTCTGTTGTGGGACCAGATATGATCCAGCCGGACTCACGAGAAGATCCGCTTGATCGAGAGATAGGATGCGAACGTCTCGCAGCCGACGTAAGAGTTATGCAGACTAAGGACGCCGACCGCTAGAGTTCGAAGAAGGAGAGCATGTATTTCTTCGAGTCACCCCCACTACTGGAGTTGGTCGAGCGATCAAGTCCAAGAAACTAACCCCTAAATTTATTGGACCTTACCAGATTCTTCGTCGTATCGGTCCAGTGGCATATCAGATTGCCCTGCCACCCTTCCTGTCAAACATTCATGACGTCTTTCACGTCTCACGATTCGCGAGAGATATATTTCCGACCTCTCATGCCATCGAACCGGATGTGATTCAACCGAGGAACGACCTATCCTTCAAGCATCACCGAAGGATCGTTGATCGGAAAGCCGTTAATCGTGGAACAAAGAGATCCAACTTGTCAAAGTTGTGTGGGATCAGAAGACCGGAGATGCGACTTGGGAACTGGAAGAGAAGATGAAGACTCAGTACCCTGAACTTTTCCGCGGTAAGTATCTTATTTGCAATTTCGAGGACGAAATTTTTTTTAGAGGGAGAGTATTGTAGCACCCGAGGAAGAGATCGACCTCGTCTGAGACCGCGCGCACGAGCCGAGGTCGCGTCTTCGAAATTTGAGGAGGTCGTATGTCGAAATGAGGTCGCGTCTGCGAAATTTGAGGAGGTCGTATGCCGAGCTGAGGTCGCGTACCGAGCTGAGGAGGTCGCATGTCGAGCTGAGGAGACCGCGTGCACAAGCTCTTGATAAAGCCTTGTGCGCTTGCACAAGCACCCTGATCGACCTTGTGCCGAGACTGTAACACTCGTATTTTTTTTACGAACGTTAGTTACCGTTGATTAGTATATTTTGTCGTAATTATGCTTTAATAAAGCAATTACTTGTTTCCTAAGAAAGTGATTTAATTAAATCAAGAGTTAAAATAAATGAGAATTAATATTTTAATATTAATTTATGGTTTGAATGTTGTCAAAATATTCTATTGAAATTTAAATGCGTGTTTCAAATCGTAGGCAGTTTACTTGATAAAATTTAAAATGAGCCCCGATTTCGATGAAAATCGAGTCGTAACCTGTTTTAAATATTTTTAAGTGAATTATATTGTTTCTAATACCTATAAATTGATATTATCACGTGGATAATTAATTTTTCGTAAATTAATTTTTTCCGGGATTTTCCGCGAAATTAATCGGTTTTATGGTTTTTCGTCGCCGTGTTTTTAGATCTTAAGCCTATAGATTAGAGGGTAATCATGAGAGAGGAGAGATTAGATGGGTAGAATGAGTGATGGGATTAGCATCTCATAATAATATTTATATGTCACTTATTTGTGGTTTTATAAAAAATTCATTTAAAATGGTTTTCTTTTAATTAATTATTGTTTAAGTGTTAATTAAGGGAAAAAGGACCATAATGCCCCTTCCCTCACCAGCTAAATATCACGATCAGCTCCCCCTCAAACCCTCACTTTCTCTTTTCTTCTTTCTTCTTCTCTAAGTTTCCTCTTCCTCTCCAAACTTCCATTGAAAAACCTTGGGTTCCATTGAGTTTTTGCACAAACCTTCTTCATCAATCTTGTTTCTCATCATCTCCTCTACCTATATCATCATCTTGATCATCATTTGAGGTATGAAAAACAGAATTTTCTCTCCCTTCATGCTACTGTTTAGCGCCACTTCTTCCCTTTATTTTAGCTAGTTTTTATGTTTCCAAATCATGTCATATTGATAGGTTTTCTTCTTCATGACATTACCTACCTTTCTAACCATTTATTTGAACTTGAAAAACAAATTGTTCCCTATGTTTTTCTGCAGTAGGTAGCGCTCAAAACCCTCCCCACTTGGCTTGTTTTGATTTCTTGTTTCATGTTGTTGTATGTTGCTTCTTGTTGCTGTTTGTTGTTGATTAATTGTTGTAGCATCATATAACCTCTTTCATGAGCATTTGATCAAAAACCTAACCTTGAGTAAGAGGGAAAATATGTTTAATCTTGCTTGAATCATGCATGAGATATGTTATTGTGTTATAGTAATTATTTAGGTGCTAATAGCATGGCTAGTTTAATTTAATCAAGTGCAACAGGTTAGTTTTGGATCTTTCCTATTCTTGAGTCTTAAGAAACTTGCTATTTAATTGTCTAATTAGGTGTGAAGTATGTGATTATGTGTTTAATATGATTTTAGGACTAATTAGGATTAAGTTGCATGATTAGTTTAGTGTTAGATAAGTTTTTGTGCAAAAATGGATTTTTGAGGGACCAAAATGGCATGTAGGGAAATTGATCTCTTTTTATGATTTAAATTTTAACACAATTGGTTATGGTCTTATTTTAATTGTTGGACCTGATGAAAATATTTTTTTAAGAAAACATAAACTTAGATTTTGATTAATTTGTGCTTAATATGCTACTTGATTTTAAGCTTGAATTAGTACTTAGGAAAAATGGCCTCGTATGGTGATATGTATGAAAGAAGTTTTTAATAAAATTTTAGAGAAAAGAAATTAATTTGTAATGCTGGAATTCTTGTTGTATTTGTTTAAGTTCTTGAGTTTTAATGCTTGCTTGGGTTGTAGTTAAGATTGGGATAATGAGAGCTAAGTGCTATTAGAAACCCATAGATAGTACTAAGTTGTGCTTGTATTAGGAATTGTGATTCCCGAAATCGTGTGGCACGGAAGTCGAGGTGTACGGGAAAGCGAACCCGAGGACGTGGGAGCAGTGTTAGCAGTGACAAGCGGTAAGGGCACTTCTAGACATTTAGGATTCATTTTTATGTCCCTGTGTAAGGACAACTTTTAGAGATGCTAAAATCCTTGTTTTACTATTTAAATGCTTTATTTAAATACGAAGAAGTCTGAGAACTCTACGAGTTCGAAGTTAGGGTCTTTGAACCCCTTCGTTTATTTTATTGTCGTGCGGTCGCCCATTTTCCGAGTCATTCGTGGGTGAAAACTTTGTGGTTGGTCTGCTGAACCCAACCCCCCACACTTGTATGTTCCTCTCTGTTAATTCCATCGAGTTGCAGAGGGATGGATTCCTTGATTTGCGTGTCAAGCATGTGATGATTGATTATGCATATATTTAATATGAGATTGAATATATGATGCGAATTGCGTGTTGCCTGTTGAATTATGCTTCTTCATGCAGTTGGTTTTTATTGCTTAAATGATTGAATTGCGTTTCTTCATGTTAAGCCTGCTCTTTTTATTTGACATGCGGTTGAATATTCTTGCGTACCACTCTTTAACTATCGTATGCGGCGAACTGTTAATTGAGTGAGAGAGCTTAGTGAGTCGTTGGCGTCTGAAGTTGCGACCCGGATAGCGGAGAGGGTGCTAGGTCCCCTTTTTCCGTTTATGGGGACTTCTAACATCGCAGCGTAGGGACCGGGGCTGCATATCTAGGGAGAAGCGAAAGATCCCAAGGCTACGGCTGGTATGTCAGTTGATGGATATACATCTGCTTTCCGGAATAATGGTCGAGTCGAGAGAAAATGGATAGCGAGTTGAGTCGAGTCTAGAGTGAGAGGGTTGAGTCACGTTTGGTGAATGATATACATTGTTGTGTGCTTATTCTTTCTGCCTTGATTATCTTGATTTGTTGAGAAGTTGACCCTTTCCCGTGGTTCCTTCAATCCATGATGGTTACCCAGGCGATGGCGAGGGCGCAGGGAACCCGACAGCGGATGATGGTGAGGAGGACCTCGTCGAGGATCCGGACGACGACCTTTATTTGTCGTGATTGACTATGCCTAATTAGATGTTTTCTTGGGATGACTGTAGTATGTCTTTTGTGTACAGTGGTTGTGACCAGTTGGGCCGGGTGATGTTTTGTTATTACAGGGTAGACTGGTGGTTCCACTTTTGGAGCAGCCCCCTGCGTGGGTGTCTGCCGGAAGTACCCCCAGGGTATGATTGCTCTCTTGAAGGTCGTCATACCATAGGTGTATTTCTTTGTACATTCACTACTCTGTATTTTGCATACACTATCATTCCAACTTGTATATATATATATATATATTATCTATGTATGTTTTATTTAGGATTTAAGTCTTGTGTCTTAGTTGCACCATGTTTCGAAAAGCTGTAATTACTCTGATGTGCACTAGCGGGAATTAAAAAAAAAAGTACCGCATTTTTCTGAAGGGCACAAGAGTACCGTTTTAAAACGCATCGCATACAGTTTTAGTGTAGCTCGGTAGCGGTCCGGAAACGGGTCGTTACAAAGGTGGTATCAGAGCGCTTCGGCTCGACCGGCCGTGCATAGGAAATTTGACCGTCACCGTGGTCGGGATATGTGTGTCGGGTACATAGTTGTACTATAGTGATTCTTTGTTTGATTAAGTGAAGCACTTATTGCTTGAAAAATTGTTTGAATTGTTTCTTGATTGAAGCAGTGTGTCTTAACACATCCTTGTTGTGAGATTCTGACAGGTTTTGAACTTTGTGGAATCTAATGCCACCTCGTAGGGATACGACGGCTGTAACTGAGGACGCCAATATGGATCGAGCGATTCAGGCTATGACTGAGATGGCGGCGGCCATGGCTCAGCAATCAGCTGCTGCAACTCAACAGTCTAACGCGATGGCTCAACAGACGGCATCGTTAACCCAGCAAAACTTGCAGCAACAACAGAGAGCAGAGCGAAATGCTGAGGTGAGAGGATTAGCGGACTTTAGGAAGCATGATCCACCGAAGTTTTACGGTGAGCCAAACCCAGATAAAGCTGATCTTTGGATGCAAGAGATCGAGAAGATCTTCGAGGCACTCCATTGCCCGAACAACGTGAAGGTAGACTACGCCACCTATTTGCTGCTAGGAGACGCAGAGTACTGGTGGAAGGGAGTGAAGCAAGCACTGATAGCGGAACGTCGCGAAATAACCTGGGAGCTCTTCCGTGGAAGGTTCCTGGACAAGTACTTCCCTGATACTGCACGAGCCGAGAAGGAGCAAGAGTTTCTTCGACTGCAGCAAGGCAGCACGACAGTGTCCGAGTATGCAGCCAAGTTTGAGTCACTGGCGAGGTATTTCAGTCCATTTCGTGACCGAGCTGACCAAGGATGGTTAAGTGAGAGGTTCCAACGAGGATTAAGATTTGACATTCAGAAATCGGTGGTGTCATTGAGGATCAGGAATCTACAGGAGTTGATAGATCGTTGTGTTGAGGTAGAGGGTGTAAGAAGCCACAAGAAGAAAACTGTTGTAGGCGGACCGGTGAGACCCCAGAGTGCGGGGCAGAGGTTTGCACAAAAGGGGAAACAACTGCAGAGGAAGCCTTACAACCGACCTCAGGGGAATACTAATAGAGGACAGTATCGTCCAATGGCTCAGAATGCAAAGAGCGGAGGTCAGACCGGTGTCGAGGTGATTTGCTATCGTTGTGGGAGGCCAGGACATTATGCGAGTGACTGCACTCAGAAGGAGGATATATGTTTCAACTGCAAGAAGCCAGGGCATTTTGCCAAGGATTGTCCCACACCTAAAGCTGAACCGGCTATGCATGCGGCAAAGGCCAAAGGGAAGTTGCCAAACAAAGAAAAGGCGTAGTCTTTGCATGAGCAAATGAGGAAGCAGAGCAAGCTGATGATCTTATTCAAGGCGAATGTGAGATTGAGGGTAAATCCTTATCCGTCCTCTTTGATTCGGGTGCAACCCATTCCTTTATTTCTTCTGATTGTGTGGACCATTTGAATTTGACTATGACTGCTTTACCGTTCAAATTGGTAGTTACAACCCCAGCTGCTAAAACCTTAGTCACAAACACTGCATGTCTTAATTGTGTAGTGGTTATTCAGAGTAGAAGGTTTGTGGTCAATTTGGTTTGTTTGCCTCTTAAGGGCTTAGATGTCATCCTCGGGATGGATTGGTTGTCACACCACCATGTCCTCTTGGACTGTGCCCGTAAAACTGTAATTTTACCAGACCTTGGAGTCTCCAATTATCTTTCTACTGAACGTATTGGAGTTTCTTTGCAAGAAAGAACTAGGGAATACATGTATCTGGCTAGTTTAGAAGTTTCTCAGCAGATTGAAGTGAAGAATGTTCCAGTGGTGTGTGACTTTGTGGACGTTTTTCCCGAAGACGTGCCAGGGTTACCACCAGTGCGAGAGGTCGAGTTTGCCATCGATTTGATTCCAGGAACAGGACCGATTTCCAAAGCGCCATACAGGATGTCCCCTGCCGAGATGAAAGAACTGAAGTCCCAGATTGAGCATTTGGAGTCAAAGCAATTCATACGACCGAGCGTGTCACCGTGGGGAGCTCCAGTGTTGTTGGTCAAGAAGAAGGATGGACGATCAAGACTGTACGTGGACTACCGCGAGCTCAACAAGGTTATTGTGAAGAACCGGTATCCGTTACCGCGTATTGACGATCTGATGGATCAATTACGTGGAGCTGCAATATTTTCCAAGATAGACTTGAAGTCTGGTTATCATCAGATTCGCGTGAAGGAGGAAGATGTCTCCAAAACAGCTTTCAGGACCAGATACGGTCATTACGAGTACTTAGTGATGCCGTTTGGAGTGACGAATGCGCCAGCAGTGTTTATGGATTACATGAATAGGATTTTCCACTCGTTTTTGGACCAATTTGTGGTAGTGTTCATCGACGATATCCTGATCTACTCGAGGAACAGAGAAGAGCATGAAGGGCACTTGCGCCAAGTATTGCAGATATTACGAGAGAAACAACTCTATGCTAACCTTTCGAAGTGTGAATTTTGGCTTGAAGAGGTGAATTTTCTTGGACATGTGATTTCCAAAGAAGGGATAGCTGTGGATCCAACTAAGATTGAAGCTGTGCTAGCGTGGGAACAGCCGAAGACTGTCACCGATATCAGGAGTTTTGTTGGCTTAGCAGGCTATTATCGAAGATTTATTGAAGGTTTTTCGAAGATTGTCGCGCCTCTTACACGACTTACGAGGAAGGATCAACCTTTTGCCTGGACTGAGGAGTGCGAATCCAGTTTTCAAAGACTGAAGGAGCTTTTGACAACAGCGCCTGTGTTGATTTTGCCTCAACCAGAAGAGCCTTATGAGGTTTATTGCGATGCGTCACACCAGGGATTGGGGTGCGTGCTGATGCAACACCGGAAAGTGGTAGCGTATGCTTCAAGACAGCTTAAGATTCACGAGAGGAACTACCCTACTCACGATTTGGAGCTGGCATCGGTGGTTTTTGCGCTGAAGATATGGAGGCACTACCTTTATGGGAGCACTCTCACTGTTTTCAGCGATCACAAGAGCTTGAAGTACCTGTTCGATCAGAAAGAGCTCAACATGCGTTAGCGAAGATGGACAAAATTTCTCAAGGACTACGACTTTACGTTGGAATATCATCCAGGAAAGGCTAATATAGTAGCAGATGCGTTGAGTAGGAAGAGCGTTCTAGCTTCAGCAATGATGATCAAGGAGTTGGAGATGCTCGAGAAGTTCCGAGACTTGAAGTTGAATGTGGAAGTTTCACCGGGGAAGCTGAGATTTGGTATGCTTACCATTTCTAACAGATTGTTGGGCGAGATCAGTAGACCAAAGAGTTCATGACCAGCTTCTGCAAGAGAAGATACAGTTGATAGCGCAAGGGAAAGCGACAGAATTCAAAGTCGGAGCGGACAACATTTTAAGGTGCAATGGCCGAGAGTGTGTACCTAACGAGCGGAGCCGAAAGTTAATACTTGCCGAAGCGCATAACAGCAATTTTAGTATTCCCCCAGGAGTTACGAAGATGTATCAAGACTTCAAGACGCATTTTTGGTGGTCCGGAATGAAGAAGCAAGTGGTCGAGCACGTAGCTCGTGTTTAACGTGTCGAAGCGAAGGTGGAGCACCAACGACCGTGGGAATGCTACAATCGCTGACGTACGAGATGGAAATGGAACAAGATCTCCATGGATTTCGTTGTAGGTTTGCCGAAGACGCAGAAGAAGAATGATTCGATTTGGGTGATCGTCGACCGATTGACCAAATCTGCTCATTTCTTGCCGCGAGGTCGACGTGACAACGTGGAAAAGTCGACCGAGTTTTACATCACGAGATAGTGCGACTACATGGTATACCCTCTTCAATCGTGGTCGGACCGAGATCCAAAGTTCACGCCTCATTTTTGGAGGGAATTGCAAGAAGCGATGGGAACCGAGCTCAAGCTTAGCTCGACATATCATCCCCAAACCGACGGCCGATCGGAGAGAACGATCCAATCGCTTGAAGATTTGTTGCGAGCGTGTACATTAGATCACCGAGGAAGTTGGGACAATGTCTTACCATTGGTGGAGTTCACCTACAATAACAGCTTCCATGCGAGTATTGGAATGGCACCTTTTGAAGCAATTTGTATGGGCGCAAGTGTCGACGCCTCTTTGTTGGTACCAGGATGGCGAGAGTTACATTGTGGGACCAGATATGATCCAATAGACTCATCGAGAAGATCCGTTTGATCAGAGATAGGATGCGAACGTCTCAGAGCCGACAGAAGAGTTATGCAGACCAAGGACGCCGACCGCTAGAGTTCGAAGAAGGAGAGCATGTATTTCTTCGAGTCACCCCCACTACTGGAGTTGGTCGAGCGATCAAGTCCAAGAAACTAACCCCTAAATTTATTGGACCTTACCAGATTCTTCGTCGTATCGGTCCAGTGGCATATCAGATTGCCCTGCCACCCTTTTTGTCAAACATTCATGACGTCTTCCACGTCTCACAGTTGCGGAGATATATTTCCGACCCCTCTCATGCCATCGAACCAGATGTGATTCAACTGAGGAACGACCTATCCTTCGAAGCATCACCAGCAAGGATCGTTGATCGGAAAGCCAGATTGTCGTGGAACAAAGAGATCCAACTTGTCAAAGTTGTGTGGGATCAGAAGACCGGAGATGCGACTTGGGAACTGGAAGAGAAGATGAAGACTCAGTACCCTGAACTTTTCCGCGGTAAGTATCTTATTTGTAATTTCGAGGACGAAATTTTTTTAGAGGGAGAGTATTGTAACACCTGATGAAGAGATCGACCTCGTGCCGAGACCGCGTGCACGAGCTGCTGAGGTCGCGTACCGAGCTGAGGAGGTCGTATGCCGAGCTGAGGTCGCGTACCGAGCTGAGGAGGTCGTATGCCGAGCTGAGGTCGCGTACCGAGCTGAGGAGGTCGCATGTCGAGCTGAGGAGACCGCGTGCACAAGCTCTTGATAAAGCCTTGTGCGCTTGCACAAGCACCCTGATCGACCTTGTGCCGAGACTGTAACACTCGTATTTTTTTTACGAACGTTAGTTAGCGTTGATTAGTATATTTTGTCGTAATTATGCTTTAATAAAGCAATTACTTGTTTCCTAAGAAAGTGATTTAATTAAATCAAGAGTTAAAATAAATGAGAATTAATATTTTAATATTAATTTATGGTTTGAATGTTGTCAAAATATTCTATTGAAATTTCGTCGTGTTTCAAATCGCCGGCAGTTCTTACTTGATAAAATTTAAATGAGCCCCGATTTCGATGAAAATCGAGTCGTAACCTGTTTTAAATATTTTTAAGTGAATTATATTGTTTCTAATACCTATAAATTGATATTATCACGTGGATAATTAATTTTTCGTAAATTAATTTTTCCGGGATTTTCCGGCGAGAAATTAATCGGTTTTGCGGTTTTTCGTCGCCGTGTTTTTAGATCTTAAGCCTATAGATTAGAGGGTAATCATGAGAGAGGAGAGATTAGATGGGTAGAATGAGTGATGGGATTAGCATCTCATAATAATATTTATATGTCACTTATTTGTGGTTTTATAAAAAATTCATTTAAAATGGTTTTCTTTTAATTAATTATTGTTTAAGTGTTAATTAAGGGAAAAAGGACCATAATGCCCCTTCCCTCACCAGCTAAATATCACGATCAGCTCCCCCTCAAACCCTCACTTTCTCTTTTCTTCTTTCTTCTTCTCTAAGTTTCCTCTTCCTCTCCAAACTTCCATTGAAAAAAACCTTGGGTTCCATTGAGTTTTTGCACAAACCTTCTTCATCAATCTTGTTTCTCATCATCTCCTCTACCTATATCATCATCTTGATCATCATTTGAGGTATGAAAAACAGAATTTTCTCTCCCTTCATGCTACTGTTTAGCGCCACTTCTTCCCTTTATTTTAGCTAGTTTTTATGTTTCCAAATCATGTCATATTGATAGGTTTTCTTCTTCATGACATTACCTACCTTTCTAACCATTTATTTGAACTTGAAAAACAAATTGTTCCCTATGTTTTTCTGCAGTAGGTAGCGCTCAAAACCCTCCCCACTTGGCTTGTTTTGATTTCTTGTTTCATGTTGTTGTATGTTGCTTCTTGTTGCTGTTTGTTGTTGATTAATTGTTGTAGCATCATATAACCTCTTTCATGAGCATTTGATCAAAAACCTAACCTTGAGTAAGAGGGAAAATATGTTTAATCTTGCTTGAATCATGCATGAGATATGTTATTGTGTTATAGTAATTATTTAGGTGCTAATAGCATGGCTAGTTTAATTTAATCAAGTGCAACAGTTAGTTTTGGATCTTTCCTATTCTTGAGTCTTAAGAAACTTGCTATTTAATTGTCTAATTAGGTGTGAAGTATGTGATTATGTGTTTAATATGATTTTAGGACTAATTAGGATTAAGTTGCATGATTAGTTTAGTGTTAGATAAGTTTTTGTGCAAAAATGGATTTTTGAGGGACCAAAATGGCATGTAGGAAATTGATCTCTTTTTATGATTTAAATTTTAACACAATTGGTTATGGTCTTATTTTAATTGTTGGACCCTGATGAAAATATTTTTTTTAAGAAAACATAAACTTAGATTTTGATTAATTTGTGCTTAATATGCTACTTGATTTTAAGCTTGAATTAGTACTTAGGAAAAATGGCCTCGTATGGTGATATGTATGAAAGAAGTTTTTAATAAAATTTTAGAGAAAAGGAATTAATTTGTAATGCTGGAATTCTTGTTGTATTTGTTTAAGTTCTTGAGTTTTAATGCTTGCTTGGGTTGTAGTTAAGATTGGGATAATGAGAGCTAAGTGCTATTAGAAACCCATAGATAGTACTAAGTTGTGCTTGTATTAGGAATTGTGATTCCCGAGATCGTGCGGCACGGAAGTCGAGGTGTACGGGAAAGCGAACCCGAGGACGTGGGAGCAGTGTTAGCAGTGACAAGCGGTAAGGGCACTTCTAGACATTTAGGATTCATTTTTATGTCCCTGTGTAAGGACAACTTTTAGAGATGCTAAAATCCTTGTTTTACTATTTAAATGCTTTATTTAAATACGAAGAAGTCTGAGAACTCTACGAGTTCGAAGTTAGGGTCTTTGAACCCCTTCGTTTATTTTATTGTCGTGCGGTCGCCCATTTTCCGAGTCATTCGTGGGTGAAAACTTTGTGGTTGGTCTGCTGAACCCAACCCCCCACACTTGTATGTTCCTCTCTGTTAATTCCATCGAGTTGCAGAGGGATGGATTCCTTGATTTGCGTGTCAAGCATGTGATGATTGATTATGCATATATTTAATATGAGATTGAATATATGATGCGAATTGCGTGTTGCCTGTTGAATTGCGTTTCTTCATGCAGTTGGTTTTTATTGCTTAAATGATTGAATTGCGTTTCTTCATGTTAAGCCTGCTCTTTTTATTTGACATGCGGTTGAATATTCTTGCGTACCACTCTTTAACTATCGTATGCGGCGAACTGTTAATTGAGTGAGAGAGCTTAGCGAGTCGTTGGCGTCTGAAGTTGCGACCCGGATAGCGGAGAGGGTGCTAGGTCCCCTTTTTCCGTTTATGGGGACTTCTAACGTCGCAGCGTAGGGACCGGGGCTGCATATCTAGGGAGAAGCGAAAGATCCCAAGGCTACGGCTGGTATGTCAGTTGATGGATCTGCGTCTGCTTTCCGGAATAATGGTCGAGTCGAGAGAAAATGGATAGCGAGTTGAGTCGAGTCTAGAGTGAGAGGGTTGAGTCACGTTTGGTGAATGATATACATTGTTGTGTGCTTATTCTTTCTGCCTTGATTATCTTGATTTGTTGAGAAGTTGACCCTTTCCCGTGGTTCCTTCAATCCATGATGGTTACCCAGGCGATGGCGAGGGCGCAGGGAACCCGACAGCGGATGATGGTGAGGAGGACCTCGTCGAGGATCCGGACGACGACCTTTATTTGTCGTGATTGACTATGTCTAATTAGATGTTTTCTTGGGATGACTGTAGTATGTCTTTTGTGTACAGTGGTTGTGACCAGTTGGGCCGGGTGATGTTTTGTTATTACAGGGTAGACTGGTGGTTCCACTTTTGGAGCAGCCCCCTGCGTGGGTGTCTGCCGGAAGTACCCCCAGGGTATGATTGCTCTCTTGAAGGTCGTCATACCATAGGTGTATTTCTTTGTACATTCACTACTCTGTATTTTGCATACACTATCATTCCGACTTGTATATATATATATATATTATCTATGTATGTTTTATTTAGGATTTAAGTCTTGTGTCTTAGTTGCACCATGTTTCGAAAAGCTGTAATTACTCTGATGTGCACTAGCGGGAATTAAAAAAAAAAAAAGTACCGCATTTTTCTGAAGGGCACAAGAGTACTGTTTTAAAATGCATCGCATACAGTTTTAGTGTAGCTCGGTAGCGGTCCGGAAACGGGTCGTTACAGCATACCACCCCCAGACCGATGGTCAGACTGAGAGGACCATCCAAACCTTAGAGGACATGCTTAGAGCATGTGTCTTAGAGGATGGAGGAAGTTGGATTGATTATCTACCTTTGGCTGAATTCGCTTATAATAATGGCTATCATTCGAGCATAGGGATGGCTCCTTATGAAGCCCTTTATGGGCGGAAGTGTAGGACATATTTGTGCTGGTATAAAGTCAGGGAAAGGAAATTGATAGGTCCCGACCTAGTTCAGGAGACAACGGATAAGATTCGGATGATCAGGGATAAACTTAAGACCGCTCAAAGTTGACAAAAGAGTTACGCAGACTTAAAATCTAGACCACTTGAATTTGAAGAGGACAAACATGTGTTTTTAAAAGTGTCTCCTACGTTAGGTGTTGGTAGAGCACTAAAGGCCAAAAAGTTGCATCCTCGTTACATCGGTCCTTTTCAAATCCTGAGACGAGTTGGTTCTATTGCGTATGAACTCGCGCTTCCTCCCTCCTTGTACAATTTGCACAATGTGTTTCATGTGTCACAACTCCGAAGATACATTCCCGATCCTTTCCAACCCTTGGCTCATGAGTCTGTACAAATAAGATCGGACCTAACGTACCAACCTATGCCGGTCCAAATCGTCGATCGGGACACTAAGGCACTAAGGAACAAACGCATTCCTATGGTTAAAGTCATTTGGGAAGGATCCACTCCGGGTGTAACACCCCGAAATCCAGGTGCTACTTACGAGACAAAAACCACCAAGTATGAAATAGTTTTGATACTGTTTGATAGAAATCACGGTTAAATTTTTTTTTTTAAAACCCTTTCGCAAATAACATGACAGAGTAAATACAGCATTGACAGAACATGGCGTACAAAGAGAATAAAAAGAAATTCGTCTGGAATACATATATAAAATCCTGAGGCAATACATCCTACAAGGTTTTACAAAATACAACATCAAAATAGGAATACATCTGACATATGAGTTTCCTATAAGAAATACTCATACCTCTGAGGTACTCCCGGCAGACACCTACGCAAAGGGCTGCTCCAAAAGTAGAGCCTCACTCGACTACTAACTACTACAATTACAGACATAATCCCAAAATACAACAGACAGACTCCGACATAAGAAACACTAAGCTGATTGACACGCTAAACTCAAGCAGCAGGGGCGGCTGTGTGATCTCGGTCCGCTTCAAAATGAACTACCAAGGGCGATCTCTACCACTCATAGAGGCCTTCCTCCTCCTCCTCATCCTCCACCATCGAATCCTCCTCCATATCGTCTACCACGGGCGTAATGACGTCGTCGTCACCAATGGTGTCAACAGTAGGGATATCGAGAGGTGTATCCCCAGTACTATCCTCCTCGTCGGATGAATCTATGATCCAACCTCCGGATCCACACCCTACCTGGCCACAGCGAGGGCATACAGAAGGATCCGCCGAGGGAGTAGTCTTAGGGATAGGAATCGGAGATGAGGGAGTATACTCTACGAGTGATACGAATCTAGCAGGGGAACCCGACGGGTCTACAGCGGCGTGAGAAGAGGGTGCTCCGACGTCCATCCTCCTGGGTCGCATGCGTCGTACAAATCTAAGGGGAGTAGCGCGAAACGCTGAATCCGTAGCCCGAGGCTCGCTGCGAAAAGTGGTCCGGCATGGAATCTCGGACATGCCCTCCGAAACTGAGGTGTCTCCATCAGGGTGTGCGTCTATCCAAGCAGCTAATATGTGTGCGAAGGGCACCGGAAACCGCATCACTCGGCGCGTGATCCCTATGTGTGTAGCCTGTCCGTCGGTGTGCGTCGTCTCGACCACGTTCCCTGTGTACGTCACCTGGCCTGAGGCGTGGTCTACCTCCCAGGCGAGGGCTCCCGAGTCTGGGAACTCAAATGTCGTCATGGACAACATGACTAGCGGGGTCAGCTCGATCGTCGACATCGTCTGGGTTACATTCATTAATTGAAAGAACCACGGGCAAGGGTCAACTTCTTAACAAGACATAAATAATGACAAAATATACGAATAGGCAAGCATAGCACAATATCATAACGAATAGTCCACAAAACAAGATGCACCACAAATCCCTATTTGTCAGTCTATATGCCAATGCACATGATTCCGGAATATCACCCTCGCAAGGGCCTCAGGAGCTCTGGAGTCCGCTACCAGGCTTTCCCAAACGCTATTCCCGCAGGATTTGTGCCCAGAGCAATCCCCTCGATGACACAACGCCCGCTTTTTCCTCTTGGATCGCCGGTGCGTGCTCGCACTCGATGCCTGGGCGACTCTACGACACCTCGCTTCTGGCATCGATGTATGCATAAACAAGCAACTCTATCATCATAGTTAGTTTACCTCAACGGGATCACTCACACGGAGTGTCCGAGATCATCTATTCTTGTACTAACTCCCTTAATTAGAACCCCATATTTTCGGCTCAAGATCTCCCTTTATAGTCCTAAGTCTCTTTTCTTTAGAAAATCTCCTACTAGTTATGAAATGATTTATGTTGGAAATCCACTAATAGTTCAAAATAATTAATTTAATTATTCTAACTCTCACTTAATTCTTTTTAATGAAAAGGTGGTTAGTCCATTACTAATTAGGGTTTTAGAAAGATCTATTTTTAAGTGTCTCTTTGATTTTAATAAAATGCCTCTTAGTTTTTTATTTCAAAATCCAAGATTTATTTGACGTTGATGTGATGGAAACCCAACTCACGTGCTCTCGGTACTTCCCCAAATTATCACAGTCATTTAACAATATATTCTCAAATATAGTGAATGATCACAACACAATAATCATAATCACAAGGCATCATTCAAGAAAATCATTTTGTCACATTGTTCATCATATTGTCACATACTTAATTTATGCATTCACATATTACTAATATACACACTTAAAGATGTTCTTACACATAATCATATGGAATATAAGCATGTAAAATACAAGCTTATAAAGCATATGAAACATAAGCATGTAAAATACAAGCATATAAAGCATATGAAGCATAATCCTTAACAATATCTAAGAGTTGCCCTCACCGTAGACGCTTTTCGTCCAACGTACGATTTTACTCAACAAGTTTACTTTCTCACACCTTCAACCAATCAAGTTATTTAGCTAAGTTAGAAACCCAACCTAGTGTCCTAATCCCTACCCTAAGGCCACGGTTCTACAAGGAAAGGGCAAGGAGAGTTTGTTTCTCAAAAAAAGTGTAGGATCTCTTAACTATATAAAAAAAACATTATTCTTTATTATCAAGAAAACAAGGAATCAAAGGAAGAATTTGTCTCCTTCTCCAAGTGAAGCTCACGGCCTCAAAGCCATAAAATGCCTAGATCATTCTTTCTTATTTTAAATATCCATTCCCTTTATCAACAAATTATGATAAGAGAATGAAAGTAGTAAGAAACTTGTCATGAGTTACATCCTTTCATCAAGTAGATGTTTCACCCATTCAAAGTGAGGCTCTCTTTTAGATCATAGCCCAAACAATGGAGTTTTAAAACATACATATTTTTTTTCTACTCATGGTATTCAAGAAGGTAAGGAGGAAATTTTTGATTTTTTCCCCCAAAATGGAAAAAGGGCGGTCAACAAGAAGCAATAAGAAAATATTTTGTTATTTCAAAAACCTTTTTATTACTATATTGTAGTAGAGTTCTTTTCTCCAAGGTTCAAAATTTTATTAACTCATTTACAAAACTTTGATAGTAATATTAACCAATATGTTAGTTTTTAGAACTACAAAACCTAAGTCACAACTTCAAGAAATGCTCTCAAGCCTTTACATAGACCGTTCATGACACATATATATATGTATCCATCTATGTTCTTGGCTTCTCATCAATCTTGAAATGAAAAGAAAACACATGCTTAAGTAACTAGAACTATGGAAGAAAAATGGCAATACAAGTAGTATAAAATCTTTCTTTTGCTTTAGAAGAACTTAAGTAGGGATCAGGGCCAACTACTAGTGATATAAAGTGAGCTTAAGAAGGAAGAAGAAGGGTGTTTCTTACCCAAAGGAGGCTGCTGGTCGCAGCTTGAAGGAAAGAAACAAGCGCAGAATTTTTGTGAACAAAACAACTTCAATACTCTCTCCAACTACCTCACTTCTTCCACTATTTTTCACTCCTACCTCTCCACTACTTCTTGGCACTAAAACACATCAAAGTTCAGCTGAAAAGAGTTGCTTCCCTCCCCTTATATAGGCCACGGCCCCAGCTGGAAGGAGGAAGGAAAAAAATTAATTGTTTCCCTTGCCAAGTACAACCATGCAAGACCATAAGTTAATAACCTATGTGTTCATCTAATACCTTGTGATGGAAGATCAAAGAAATGATTTAGTCAATGAAAGAAGCTGATTTACAGCCAGCAAACAAGGAGATTTGATGTTAAAAAGAAGGAGATTTGGTGGTGAAGTGATCTTAGGAGATGATAGGGAAAAGCTAGGAAAAGATAGGAAATCATCTTGCATGAAATCAAGATTTTGGTGAATGATTTAGGAGTGAAATTCTCCTCCAAATCAGCTGCATGATGCGTCCAATATGGGCTGAAAAGGAGAGGAGGAAATCTTGGCCAAATCCATGGGTGCAAGCTAGCACAAAGACCTTACCAACTCTTACCATAAATAGAACTAAACTTTAACATTTTTGGTAGGTTAATCACATCACTATCTCTTTATGTCATGACTTAAAATCTACCACAATCTAATCCCTTTTCTTCTGATTTTTGCCCCTCCCTCAAGGTTCTCTCAGCTTCCAGCTTCGTCGCACGTTCGGTTTCACGTGTCTCGCGTCTCTGGCGCGTAGAAAATACATTATTATTAAAAATTAAGTAAAATTGCCAAAAAAATTCTAATAAATCAGAAATATTATAAAACATCAAATTCCCAAATATTTAAATATTCGGGTCGAATTAGAGTTTTCAATCGGGCAAAAATTTACCCGGGTAGTTCAAAACGCGACCGGAAAACGGTGGAATTTTGAACTGAAAATTTAACTGTGACTTAATATAATATATTAAGTCCCAAATATAATTTTATTTTAGTTAAATTCATCCACTTGATTAACAGCATACAAAATATTAATTATGCATATTAATGCGTAATACAGGGAATTACAATACAGTAACGATAATTAAGCCGTAGTAAAACTATCGGTGTTACAATACTCCCCCACTAAAAATAGTTTCGTCCTCGAAACCAAGGGCTAGAGAATAGCTCTGGATACTATTCCCTAATCTTGTCCTCAAGCTCCCAAGTCGCATCTCCGGTTGCCTGGTTCCAGATTACCTTAACCAGTGGAATCTCTTTGTTTCTCAATCGCTTAATCTTTTTGTCGGTGATTCTGATCGGGGGTAGTTTGAATGAGAGGTCATCCTTTAACTGGATCACATCCGGTTCAATGACATGAGACGGATCAGATATGTACCTTCGCAACTGCGAGACATGAAAGACGTCATGAATATTTGATAGGAATGGCGGCAAAGCTATTTGGTAGGCAACTGGCCCCACACGACGAAGAATTTGGTAGGGTCCGATAAATTTAGGAGTAAGCTTTCTGGATTTGATCGCTCGACCAACTCCAGTTGTGGGTGTGACACGGAGGAATACATGGTCGCCTTCTTCAAATTCCAGTTGTCGGCGACGATTGTCTGCATAGCTCTTTTGTCGACTCTGAGATGTCCTCATGTTCTCTCGGATTTTCTTCACCTTTTCAGTGGTTTGCTGTACTATGTCAGGTCCTATGATTGCGCTCTCACCATCTTGGTACCAGCAGAGTGGTGTCTGGCACTTGTGTCCATATAAGTCCTCGTACGGTGCCATCCCTATGCTTTCGTGGTAGCTATTATTGTAGGTGAACTCGATCAGTGGCAGTAAGTCATCCCAACTCCCACGATCGTCCAATACACAAGCTCTCAGTAGATCCTCAAGTGACTGGATTGTTCTCTCGGTCTGGCCGTCAGTTTGAGGGTGGTAGGCAGAACTAAGTCTCAGCTTTGTCCCCAAGGCTTCTTGTAATGCTCCCTAAAAGTGAGAAGTGAATTTCGGATCTTGATCGGATACGATACTTGAGGGAATCCCATGCAGTCGCACGATCTCTGCAATGTAGATTTTCGTCAGCTTCCCCACATTGTACGTCGTCCTTACTGGCAAGAAGTGAGCGGATTTGGTTAATCTGTCGACGATTACCCAAATTGAGTCGTATCTTTTCTGCGTTCTGGGCAGTGCCACAACAAAATCCATAGAAATGTTGTCCCACTTCCATTCTGGTACGTCCAACGATTGCAGCATCCCGGCAGGTCGTTGATGCTCCACCTTCGCCTTCTGACAAGTTAAACACGACGCCACGTACTCAGCCACCTGCTTCTTCATTCCAGGCCACCAGAACTTCTGCTTAAGATCCTGGTACATCTTAGTTGCTCCCGGATGTATGCTCAACTTGCTCTTGTGCGCCTCATCTAGGATTGTCCTCTTTAGTTCTGTCACATCGGGTATGCACACACGCCCATTGCACCTCAGAATATTGTCGGGTCCAACCTTGAATTCAGGTGCCTTTCCTAGCACGATCAATTCCCTCTTGTCCTGTAGCAACCTATCATTAACTTGTTGTTCTCTAATGTCATCCAACAATCCACTGGAAATAGTGATCATCCCAAAACTAGTCCTTCCTGATGACAGTTCCACATCCAAGTGTAGGTCCCGAAACTTTTCTAGTAACTCCAACTCCTTAATCATCATCGTCGAGACCAACATACTTTTCCTGCTTAAGGCATCAGCCACTATATTTGCCTTTTCGGGATGATACTCTAGCGTAAAGTCGTAGTCTTTCAGGAATTCCATCCATCTTCATTGTCGCATGTTGAGCTCCTTCTGATCAAACAGATACTTTAGGCTCTTGTGGTCACTAAACACGGTAAATGTGCTCCCGTAGAGATAATGTCTCCAAATCTTTAGTGCAAAAACTACGGCAGCAAGTTCCAAATCATGCGTGGGATAGTTTCTTTCATGGGTCTTTAGTTGTCTTGAGGCGTAGGCCACCACTTTCTTGTGTTGCATCAGCACGCATCTGAGTCCCTGATGAGAGGCGTTGCAGTAAACTTCGTAAGGTTCCTCTGGCTGTGGCAGGACCAACACAGGTGATGTCGCTGCCGCATTTCTTCAAATAGCTTGAAAACTGTTCTCACACTTCTCGGTCCAAGCGAATGGCTGGTCCTTTCTGGTAAGTTGAGTTAGTGGTGCTACGATCTTCGAGAAACCCTCAATGAATCTCCGATAGTATCCCGCTAGTCCAACAAAGCTTCTAATATCAGATGCTGTCTTTGGTTGTTCCCATGCCAATACTATTTCCACCTTGGTTGGGTCCACGGCAATTCCATCCTTTGAGATAACGTGTCCTAAAAATTTGACTTCCTCGACCAGAACTCGCACTTCGACAGATTAGCGTAAAGCTGCTTTTCTCTTAAAATCTGTAAAACTTGACGCAGATGCTCCTCATGCTCTTCATGACTCCTTGAGTAGATCAAGATGTCGTCGATAAATACCACAACGAACTGATCCAGGAACGGGTGGAAGATTCTGTTCATGTAGTCCATGAATATTGCTGGAGCATTCGTTGCTCCAAACGGCATCACAAGATACTCGTAATGTCCATATCGAGTTATGAACGCGGTCTTCTGAATATCTTCGATCTTCACACGTATCTGATGGTACCCGGACTTTAGATCGATCTTCCAAAAGACTACTGATCCTCTAAGTTGATCCATCAAATCGTCAATACGCGGTAAGGGGTATCGGTTCTTGATGGTAACTTTGTTGAGTTGCCGATAATCCACACAAAGCCTTGATCATCCGTCCTTCTTCTTTACTAATAGCACTGGAGCTCCCCACGGTGAGACGCTAGGTCTGATGAACTGTTTGGACATCAAGTCTTCTAGTTGCTCCTTCAGCTCTATCAATTCAGATGGGGACATCCGATAGGGTGCTATTGAAATCGGGCCCGTTCCAGGTAGTAAATCGATGGAGAATTCGATGTCTCTTACTGGCGGTAAACCTAGTACGTCGTCAGGGAAAACATCCGGAAAATCTCTCACCACGGTCACATCTTTCAAATCTATCTCCTGAGTGACTTCTAAGCTAGCGAACGATATGTATTCCTGAGTCCCCTCTTTCAAGGAAACTCTGACTGGATTGGCAGATAAGTACTTAGAAACTCCAGGGTCGGGAAAAATTACGGTCTTACGGGCACAGTCCAAAAGGACATGGTGGTGTGACAACCAATCCATCCCGAGAATAATTTCAAGATGTTTTAAAGGCAGACATAACAAATTTGCAAAGAACTTCCTACTCTGAATGACTACCGGACAATGAAGACATGCGGTGTTAGCGGTTAATGTCTTAGCAGCCGGAGTAGTAACTACTAAGTCAAATGGCAATGCAGTCACAGATAATTTCAAGCGGTTCACACAATCCATGGCAATGAATGAATGGGTTGCACCAGAATCAAAGAGTACGGATAGAAGGTTACCAGCGATCTCGCAGCCCCCTTGAATCAGCTCATCAGATTGCTCTGCTTCTTCTCCGTTCATGCAGAAGATTCGTCCCCTTGCAGTCGGGCGGTTGGTTTTTGCGGCATTCACTGATGGTTCTGCCTTAGGCGCCTTGCAGTCTTTGGCAAAATGACCCGGCTTCTTGCAGTTGAAGCATAGGTCATCCTTGGTGGGGCACTGGTTGGCGAGATGTCCTGGCTTTCCACAGCGGTAGCAACGTACCTCTGCACCTTGAGACTGACTCCCACCTCCTGAGTTCTGAGCCATTGGACGATACTGACCCTTGTTATGTCCATGTGGCCTATTGTACGGCTTCTTCTGTTGTTGTTTTCCCCTTTGGTTCTGGTCGTTCTGTCTGATTGGTCCCCCAGAGTTGTTGCCTCCCCAATTGAGTCTCTCATATTTTGAAGAAGAACAAAGGAGAGAAGGAAGTACTCTCATATTTTGGTCCTTGGGTAGAAGAAGGTTAGGACTGCAACCTCTTTGGTGGACCAAACTGAAGTTGAGTGGAGAAGAAGGAGTTCAGCTCGAAAATCACAAGGAGGAAGAGGAAAGATAGGAAGTCTTCCAAGACCTTGACTCTTCTTCTTGATTTAAGGTGAGTTCTTCTCCTTTAGGTGGTGGGCAACCAATAAGACCCCCATTAGGATTTTATTTCCCATTGCATGTGGCCTTGCTGGTCTAAGATTGAGATTTTTGAGTGAGGGTTTGAGGTTGAACTTTGTAGAAGTTTGGGTTACAGCCTAGTGAACTTGCATGTTAAAATGGCCTCTGGTATTTCGAGGGTAACTCTCTCTTTAGACCTTGGATTGAATTGGTTTTTGTTTCTGTGTAAACTAGACTGGAGGGGCTTCATTTTAGACACAAGAATCACTGGAAAATGTTAAGAAACGAATTAGATATAGAATTTATAAGTTAGGGTATGAATGCTGCCCTGTTGCCCTGACACCAGTGTATTGTTTGTCAAAACTGTACTAGTTGGGAGAATATCTTCTAAAATAAAAATTATATTAGTAAACTAGACTTTCTAAGCTTTCCAACGTGTGTTTGTTTACCCAATTCCGACTCCGTTTGATATATTAATAAAATCCCCGAAGTTGATGCTCTGCTGTAGAAATTCTGCAGAAGGCCTGGCACGACTATGTTATGCAGCACGGCCAGGCCGTGTTTCAATCTGTTTCCTAGGCTTAAAATGTTTAGTTTTGGACCATTTGACTCCCTTAAATATGCTAATATGTTTACTATGCTTAGATATTACCCTTATGTATCTTTATATGAGATCATGAGCAATGTGTTAGAGCTATACACAATTTGATAATGACTTGTGATTTGTTATGAGTTAATGATTTATGATTGAGTTTGGTTGAGGCTGAGGGTGTTTGCAATTGTATGGCAACTCGTTTTTGGTTATATAGGGTTTTTCCACTGACGAGGACCCCTTGGTGGAGCGGTATATAATTGAATAGCTCTCACTCTTTTCTTGGGCTATTGAGTGGCACCAAGTGGGTACATCCTTTGTGATTATGATTTGTGACTTGTTTGTAAGCAATACTTAATAGATGTTTGTATAGACATGTTAGAGGTATAATTGTGACTTGGAAATTACTATTATATTTGCCTAACTTGGACATTATGTTTTAAGGAGGTAAGTGAGGTGAGGGGTCCGTGGAGGACTCATTGAGATTTCTTAATCTCACCCTTTCATTTAATTGTTTCAGATAAGCAGGTGTAGAAGATTGACTAACTGAAGGGATTACTTATCCGCTAGTTTTATGTATTTTGTTTAAGTGATGTATGTGGGCTTATGGACCTTACCTTTTGTAACCTTTATGATTTATGATTGTATTTTGAGTCTTAAGTGATGTACTAAAACTCGTGAGACAAGTATTATGTATGACTTATGACTTGTGTTCTATCAAGTTTAATTTATTCTTGTGTCGATATCTGATAATATATAAAATGTTATGATTCGATGTGAAAATTGAATTAAGGTGTTACAACTATCACACGGTTTTGGATTACCTAAGGGAGGAATTTGAAAGAAAATAGGGTCTGTGGAGTTGGACTCGCCGCAGCGTACAAGAAGAAGAAAAGGGGAGGAAACCGGTTCTCTCTCTCTCCACTAACACTACACAAATAATGCAACTTATCTCCACTCCCTTTTCTTTTAAGCGTGACCGACTGAATAGTAAAAGAATCAATTAAAATCTTCTTTTTTTTTAAAAAAAAAAAAAAGTAGCCGGTCACATATCCCAAAAGAAGGAAAAAGAATCTAAATTTTTCACCACTCACACTAATACCCAACAACACACTATTCCCCACTTTTCTTTTTAATCGTGGCCGACCAAAATAATAAGAGAGTCATTAAAAATCTTTTTTTTTTCAAGTGGCCGGACAGAGAAAAAAAGAAAGGAAGGGATAGTCTCACAAAATATTGGTCCTAGTCCTCATCACCTATTAACACTAACACTAAAATGGAATATTTTCTTCTGCACCCTTTTACGAGTGAATGATCGACCAAGTGAGAAAGGAAACGATAAAAGAAATGAGTTATTCAACTATACTTGGCTCTTCTTCAAAGAAAATCTTCCATGACTCAAGAAATAAGAGTAAGGTTTAGTAAAAATTTAGGTACTACCCAACACTAACTAGACAACTAGTCACACACTAACCCCACTACCAGCAACTCTCACTAACCCTCTAGATTCCATTTAACTGAGTCAAATGGGTCTCACGCAAATTAAATTGTCACAAGACATTTAATTAACGCTTGGTAGAAAATAATTACGTATAATATTTTCAATGAAAAATATTAATAGGTTCATAATAAGTAAACAATCACACAATCAACCACATATAATCACAACAGTACAAGAATACACCACTGCGAAAACACAAATGTTAGTAGCAAACATGTCACACTCTGAAAATCATGAAATATTTTTTATTTTCAAATTTGGCATGTATTAAAAAAATTCAGACATCCAACATTGTGGTTTATATCTAGAACCACTAATATTTCAAAGATCATGCTAAATAATAATAGTAATAATAATAGCGTCTCCTACAAGCAATCCCGGAATCTCATCTCTTGAACTATCAACTGTAACAGAAAAGATCGTTTGTCTCTGAGGTACTGGATTCTCACAAGGATTTACAGCCTCATTAGACCCCCACAACAATTTTGTGTCTCAGCACACATTGTTTCAATTAAGAAACAATTTCAAACAATTTCAAGTAGAGTAACTCCACTTGAGGAATAAGAAAAACACAAAAACACAATTGGACCCCTCACAGTCTGTTCTCTATAAAACCTGACACTTGACCAGCTATAGTTTCCTAACTTACAATCCGGTTAGAACCGAACCGCTCTAATACCGCTATTGTAACACTCTGTTCTCGGAGTGCTACTAAACTAGCATTCTGACCAAAGTTTACATGTTTTCGAAATGTAAAATACTCTGCTCGTAGGGTTTCTGAAAAATGTGGTCCTATTTTTTTTTTAAAATAAACTTCCTTAAGAAGGAATGTTCAGAGTATCACAGCAATTCTCAAAACATGATGGTAAATGAATAAACAACTAAATAAATACATCAATCAAAATTACAAGAAACTAACTCCTAATTTATTCAAGGGTTACACATATGACACTCCAAGTTTCTCAACTGAACTTACATTTATTACAACATTGAAAATAAATGACAAATAACTTATAGCTGGTCGAAAAGCGATACTCCTTACTAGACTACTAGTAAATTCCACAACATAACATAGATAGAAGGCTGGACGACTATCCTCCATTCCATTGGTCAGCAGTCCTGGACACTCCGCTTACTCCGCCATCTAGGTTACATTCATTGATTGAAAGAACCACGGGCAAGGGTTAACTTCTTACAAAAAGGTAAGTACAAATACAATAGCATATTTGATAACAAAGCATATTACATAGACATTATGGAACTCACATGCTTCGACACAAATAAATCAACAACCATAACACACGAGATAACAAAATGTATAAATTCCCAAAATGCAACTCAAGACACTCTCACAAGACTCAACTCAAGACTCATATTCTCACGACACTTGACAATTTTCGGAAAGTAACGCCGATCCATCCACTGAACGTCAGTCGTAGCCTTGGGCTCTCCGCTCACCCTGGAACATTCGGCTCAGGTTCCTTGATGCTACGACGCCTAGCTAATCTACCAAAAAACCAGCCGGAGCCATTTAGGGGATCTTACCTGTAACATCCCAATTTTTAAGAAAAGTGATTTTAGCAATAAAATCTTGAATACTCGAAAAATAAGTCATAGAGATTGATCACCTCAATGATTTACTGAGAGTAAGTGGAATTATTTTGACTCATTTTAAATAATTTATTTATTATAAATAATTATTATTCATGATGTCAATTCAAATTAATAGACAGCGTAGACGTATGCTGCTTTAATGTGAATTCATCAATTTAAACATTATATAAGTTTTCGGTGTGACACAGTAACGTGTATTTTTGTTGACTAAGAAAATGATTGAATTAAATCAAGATGAAATTAAATTTAAGAATTAATAGTTTATATTAATTCATGGTTCAAATCTCGTCGAAAAATTCTAACGAAGTTTCGTCGCGTTTTGGATCACCGGGTAATTTTGTCGCGGATAAAACTTTAAACGAACTCCGATTCCGATGAAAATCGAATCGTAACTTGTTGTGATTATTTTTAAGTGTTTTTAATTGTTTTTATTATTTATGATAAATTATTATCACGCGATGAATTAAGTTTTAAGTAAATTAATTTGTACGATTTATCTGCGAACGAATTATTGTTAACACGATTACCCAATGCCGTAATTCTAGGACATCAAACTCTAGGATTAATGGGCAATTACGGATAGAGTGATTAGGTGTCAAGATATTGTTGTTAATCTAATAAATATCTTGATTAGAGGCTAGGTGTCAAGTATTGGTTGGACATTAGAAAATATCTATTTGATCTTATCCATTAGTATTATTATTTGATTAAATTATTTTTTTCCTCTCCATTTTACTTGATCAGCCGAAGCCTCCTCATTTCCATTCCCTTATAATTTTTCTTTTCCTTCTTTATTAAGTTATCTAAGTGTTAGTGTGGAAAAAATAAAAAAGACAAGTACTTCTTTCTCGTTTTAATCAGCCGCTGCCCCACTCCCATGACTCTCACTCTCATTTGTTTATTTGGCAATTAAGTGTTGGTGAAGTAAGAACAAAAGGCAAGATCCACTTTTTTTTTCATCTCCTGGAAGCCGTAACCCTTCTCCTCATTCTTACCCTCTTTTTATTTCATTTTCTTTCCCCAAATTTCTCTAAGTGTTGGGAAAGGGAAATCAAGCTTATTTTCCTTCATTTACTTTCTTCAAAGTCGTAGCCTCCCTCTCATCTCCACATACTTCCATTTCTTTCTTTCTTAGCTCACTTGGTGTTGGTAATAAGAGAAAAGGAAGCAGCTTGCCTCATTCCTTTCTTCTTGCTCTTGCGTGACTTCCCTTCCATTTTCCAATCTCCATCACTTCTAATTCTTCTCCTAATTATCATCATCCATGCTTTGTAAGTAAGAATGAGACCCAAACTTCTTTCCTTTATTTTGGCAACAGAACCTTGGCCCCTTATTTTAGGATTAGGAGTTAATTTTCTTGCTTCCTTTCTTGTTTATTGTTATATGAGTATCTTGATTAGAACCATGAAAGAGATGAACATGTTTTCTCCAAATTTCTCAAGCCCTAGATCAATGATCTAGGAGAAGGGGTTAAGTGATCTTCCATGGGAATCTTCAAATTGATTGGTGGTTCTTGTTTATTATTAATTGTTATTGTTGTTGTATGTGTCAATTTTAATTTGAATAAAAGATTTTGAAGTTTTGGGTGAAATCCTTGTTCCTTGGAGATGCTTGCATTAGGATTAGTCTTGTTTAATGTTTTGTTTTGGGAAGTAAACTGTTGTTTAGTAAAGGAAATGAATTGATTGAATTTGGGTTGAGCAGTTCTATGGATCAATGATTATGTTTTGTAGTTGTTTGTGTTTATGAAAAAAAATAAATGGTTGGAAAAGACTATTGATTGAAATTGTTTTGGTTAGGAAAGTGTTATGTTTTGGTTGATTTGAATCAATGAAATTGTAAAATCCTTGAGTTTTGGAAAAGCCGTTGATTGGGTATTTAACTTGTGTAATGGTTTTAGTTTTGGAAAAGTATTAGATTTTAGTAATTACTCTTTATTTTAGGCACTAGAGGAAAATTGTTTTGTATCTCTTAGCTCATAGTAATTGAATTGACTAGGCTTTGGTTTTGTGAAATCAATTGTTATTCTTAGCCTATTTAATGTTGTGTTGTTGTATTGGTTAATAGTTTTGTAACTAGAGCATTCTTGGGCATTGTTTTAATGGAAAACTATTCTTAAAAAAAATGGATTAATTGAAGTTGGGAGTGGAATAGGCTTGTCTTCGAAAATGGTTGTTGTTTTGTGAACAAATTAGTATGTGAATTGATGTTAGTTAACTAGTTGGAAAGTTGCAAAAATTTTTGGATGAAAGGGAGGTGTTGGCCGAGAGTTAGTAATATGAAAGGAAGAGAAATTGTTATGTTTTGTTTTGTATTGAGTGTGTTTCATAATTGTTCAAGTAATGGAAAATTCTTTTAAAAAGAATTTTGATTGAAATCGGAAGTTGTCTTGGATTGTTTTTGAGGCTATGAAACACAGAAGGTAAAATTGACTCTTTGAGATCCTAAGAATCTAGTGGAGCCTTGACCTAAGTTTTTGGAGGAAATGGAGTTGATTTTGGATATTGTTTATATTGCAAGTTTTGAACGGATTAGGTTTAGTAATTAGAACCTTGTTTTCCAACTTGTGCATTATTCCAAGTAAAGCTTTAAGTTTTAAAAATATGGACCTTTAATTTGTATGTGTTAAGTGTAAGTATTTTCTTATTTAAGAGGTTTTCAGGTTTTGAGAGCTTAAGGGATTAGAAAATAGTCTATGCTAGGTTTGTGCTAAGTTTGTTGTGGTATTAGCAGTTGAGATCCAAAATCGTGCGGTGTAGAGATCGAGGAATACATAAATACACGCGGCTTGGAGCGATAAGGGCACTTCTAGACATTTTTAGACTTCTATTTTTGTATGTCCCTGTGTAAGGGCAACTTTAGATATGAATAGAATTTATTGATTTCATTGTTTCTGTCGAAAATGCGAAGAAGTCTGAGAACCCTCCGGGTTCGAAGTTAGGGTCTCGTACCCCTTCGTTTATTTATGGTCGTGCGGTCGCCTATTTTCCGAGTCTTCCGTGGGCTTGGTTAAAAAGTGGTTGGTCTTCTGGCCCACCCCCCCACACTTGTTTGTTCCTCTCTGCCAACTCCATCGAGTTACAGAGGGATGGATTCCTTGATTTGCGTCTCGAGCTTGAGATATCTGTTGTTATGTTTGAGTTATGGATTGATTTAATATAAGGTTGAATTTATGCAGCGAGTTGTGTATTGCTGTTGAATTGCGTTTCTTCATGCGAATTGCTTTATTGCTTAAATTGTCGAATTGCGTTTCTTCATATTAAGCATGCTCTCTTTATTTTATAAGCAGTCGAATAAGTTTGCCTACCACTCTTTGACTATCGTAAGCGGCGAACTGTTTATCGAGTGTGAGAGCTAGTCGTGTCATTTTCGAACTTCGACTTGAATATCCTAGAGTAGTGGAAGAGCTCAAGGCTTCGGCCGGATGTTCAAGGGCGTCGTTCCTTGTCGAGTAGTGGGTGACTTCGACCCGAATATCCTAGAGTAGTGGAAGAGCTCAAGGCTTCGGCTGGATGTTCAGGGGCGTGATCCATTGTCGTGGCGTTGGGTAACTTCGACTTGAATCTCCTAGAGTAGTGGAAGAGCTCAAGGCTAAGGCCGGAATTCAAGGGCGTTGTTCGTTGTTCCGGAAGTTGTCGAAGTGTCGAGAGAGAATGAGTCGTGAAGTGAGTCGTGAGATAAGTCGTGAGTGAGTTTTGCATTGGGTCTTAAGAATTGTGCATATTGTTGTTTTGCCTATTGTTATGATTTGCTAATTCCTGTAACATGTTGTGCTATTACATGCTTTGTTGCCGAGTGTGTTGTCGAATATGTGTACATGTCTCTTTTATTTTAGGAAGTTGACCCTTGCCAGTGGTTCTTTCAATTGATGAATGTAACCCAGATGGCAGAGCAAACGAAGGATTTGGAACTGCAGGAAGGAACAGCTGAAGATAGTCGTCCAGCATTCTACCCGTGTTATGTTGTAGAAAGAGTATAGCTTGTCGACCAGCTATAGGATATTTGTCATTTATTTCAGTGTTGTAATAAATCTCTGTTATGTTTCATGACACGTTGTTATATATGATTTGACAGAATAAATGAATGTGGTTTATATGGCGTCTTAAATTATTTTTCGCCATGTTTCTAAAAGTCGCTGTGATGCTCTGACTGCTTCTTTAAAGAACCTTAAAAAATAAAATAGGACCACATTTCTCGAAAACCCTACGAGCAGAGTATTCCACCTTTCGGAAACATGTCAACTTTTGTCAGAATGTTCACTTAATAGCACTCCGGAGACAGGGTGTTACATTACCACCCTAGGTTAATCGCATCAAAGCTCAAAAACATCACGACACTCGATGACTCGACTAAATACTCGCACTCCAATGAATAAATCGCCGCATACGATAATTCAGGAAATAATTGAATAATTATTAGACCGCATATCAAATAATATTCACGCCAAGCTCAAAACAGTGTGAACAGTTTAGCAGTATAAGCAATCCATCTTAACAATCATAACTCAGCAAACAACGACAGTCAAACAACTCAGTTCATCCCTCTGCAAATCAATGGAGTTAGTAGAGAGGCAAGCAAACAAGTGCGGGGGGTTGGGGACAGCTACCAACCACTTGCAGACAAGCCCACTAAATAACCAGTATATCAAAAAGCAGTAAAACGAAGGGGTACAAGACCCTCACTTCGAACCCTGAGGTTCTCAACTTCTTCGCATAAATACTTGAAATTAAATTTCTATCAATATCTAAAGTTTCCCTTACACATAAACATATAAACATAACCCTAGACATGTCTAGAAGTAGCCCTTACGCACAAAACATAAACACGTAGAATATAAAGTGCCCTTACGTACAAAACATAAACACGTAGACTATGAAGTTCACTTACATAAATAGAGTTCCACATCCACTCTAACATCAGGACACGTCCCAAACTCTTGCACGCACGTACTCACGACCTCAACAACCCTAAGACAAAGATACTAAATCTTAAAAAATCTCTAAATCGCACGAAAATAACCCATAGGTTATGGTTTGCAAACAAACCCCTAGAGTAAACAGCCCAAGAATTCTTTTTAGTAATACTCACACTTGTAAGAAATTTATTTTCTTCAAGAAACTGTATTATATAGTTAAATGTATATAAATATATATATATATATATATTGTTATTTTTATTTAGAGTAGAATGGTATTCTTATTCTATGATTTCTTACACCACTTCTTCTTTTAATCAGATCCTTTAAATCATGACCTATGATACACCATTAATCACTTAAAACCACCAAATTCTCACCCAAAATCCCTTTTCCTCTCATTTATTTTCCAACGTGACATTATCTATTTTTCTCTTAGACCACCGTGCACCCTCATTCACTTAAACCCATTGGATCATTACCCAAATGACCACTTCCTTTTATTTCCATCATCAGCGACGTGGACCTGCTTTTTCCAGCTTCATCTTCTCTTTTATTTTTTTTCCTTTTTCCAGAAACACAAGAGGCCACCACCACCGTCTCTTTCTACAACCACCACCTTCTCTCTAAATTTTCGGCCACCATGAGGCTCAAACCAGAAAACTAAGACCATATTCTTACTCCTGTCTTCATCTTCTTTCTATCTATCCGGTTAGAATTTTGATTGGAGCAAATCGAAACATAGGTCTCTCCTTGGAGCTTGTTTTTCGGCCATCTCCGGCCGTGTCTCAACAAATGACAACCACCACTGTGATGTGTTCATCATTCTCTACCAAAAGATCCCATCTTTTTTATGAAAACACACGGATCCAAAAACCCAAACCACCACTTCTTCGGTGAGATTCCGGCTGCCACGGGCCTCCGTTCAAGAAACTAAGTGGATATTTGGAATCCTCTCATCGTTGGCAACAAAACGCACAAAGAAATTTTACGATCAAAGAACCTTCCGTCGGCGACCACCGTGCCGGAAAATCCAACCACCGTGTCGGAAAGTTAATTTATTTGAAACCCTTGGTTTAATTTTAGAAGCTTTGAAAATTGTTGTACTGTTGCTATTGTTAAAAAATTTAGTTTTTGGTACTCCTTGAGCTTGATTCAGGCAAGGCAATGACTTAGGGGAGAGTTTTTAGAAAAAGTTGTTAATTAAGGTCTTGTTTTGATTGTTAGGATTTTAGTAGTTGTTTTTGATATATTTGTTATTGAAGTTTTGTGGAAGGAAATTAAATATTTTTCCCCTAATTTTTGTTATTGAAGCCGTCAGCTTCAAAGGAGGACAGAAGAAATTTTTGTGAAAGAAGTTAGAATCCCTAAATAAAGTGACCAAACCGAAGATGAAAGAGAGCAACATAATCCAAATTATTATTTAACCAGTATCTAATAATCCAAGATTACATTGTCTTAAACATGGTATGGATAAAAATCTCCATTATTTTTTTCTATAGACCCAATTATAAATTTTTTTAATCTAAAAAAATTCACACAAACAATCCTAGAAAAATCCCTATTATTTATCACCTACAAAGAAGTCTTGATGAGTAGCGCTCGACATAGTACAATATTTGCTACTAACCTGTTGAAGAACAACCCTCCAAGTATTTATATATCTGTTTCCCAACCTACAAGAAAAATGAAAATGCGAACTTGAATCGAACTTATAAACTGAAATCGAACTTATAAACTGACTATCCTAACAACACTAACATTACGGAAAAGGGAAGGGAGGAAAGGGCAATCAAAGAGTGTGGAACAATTAAAAAAAGAAAGCAACCAAATATATAGAATAGAAACCTATGAAATGTCATCCTCATTCTTTCATTTTTTAACGGGTCAATTAAATCAAAACCCAGGTAGCAGAAGAAGCAAAACAAAAAGGCACCAATTCCTTTGGTGCATTAAAGCAATTAAAACCCACCGTCAATTTAAAGCAGCAATCCAATCCTACTATATTATTCAATTTAAAAGTAAAGAACTCATCCAGCAAAAAAACATATATGTATGCTTTCAGTAGGATATAATGGAGTAAATTATGCCAATACTTGAATTATTATAAGTTTTTTTAACAGAAAATGTGATTTTTGGTCTTTTTTGAAGATATGGTTGAAGATACTAATAAAATTTAAAAGAATATAAAAAGTTATGTTGTCGACTAAAAGTGGTTTTTTATGTAAAAGGAATTTTAGAGACGTGTCACTTATTGATAATAAATATTAGTATAAAATTATTTTGTTGAAGTTTAAATATGATAGATGTGTTGTTTGATAATTTCTTAGAAGTAGTTATTATATTTGCAAGATGTAAGTTGGAAAACATTTTTCTAAAACTATTTTTTTTGTAATATATAAACGCAAGTATATTGGAAATACATGGTTTTGATCATTAGTTTACTTATTTCTTTGAGTTATATACCACATAATGATATAATAAAAGATAAACAAATATAAATCATGTTTATTAATAAATAAATAGTATGCTTTTTATAAAAGTCAAATAACTGTTGAATCAAGAATCTTTTTTCGTAAGATACATTATTGGATAAGAAATTTTTAAACAAATTAAATCATAAGGATAAACATCTGTAATTTTAAAAAAATACTCATATTTGAATTAAATAGTTATGAAATGAGAGTTAAAAAACAAAACAAATAACGGTAGATTAATATTAATATACAAAACTATTTAAATATGTATATTTTAAATTTATAAATTAGGAACGAATAAATTATCATTACTAGGCTATCGAGTTGTTAAAAGTCAAGTAATAATCGAATTAGTAAATCATTTTAGAAATTCAATGATAAAGACAACCATATATTGAATAAAATAATTTATAAAAAGATTCACTGCCATTTTCATAACCAGTATAATTGATGAATTCACTTTAAAGCAGCATACGTCTATGCTGTCTATTAATTTGAATTGACATCATAAATAATAATTATTTATAATAAATAAATTATTTGAAAAGAATCAAAATAATTTCTCGTACTCTCAGTAAATCATTGAGGTGATCAATCTCCACAACTTACATTCATGTAACTGGGATTTTATTGCTAAAACAATTTTTCTTAAAAATTGGGGTGTTACAAAATCCGCATAAAAAAAAACATTAGGCTATCTCCCTTTAACCACCCCTCACCAATGGCTAACTTCAAGAATCCACCTATGATCATCTCTGTTATCACTTGCCATCCAGAATACGGATCTCTCCTGCTAATTTTCCCACATTGAAACCATTGTTACGTTATAAAAATAGAGGAAGAAGTACACACATCCCATTTACGGTGATTTACAAATAAACCGCTCAATTTTCTTGCCTAAGATGAAAAAGAATGGTGAAGAAACATGAAACCTGACCCAAATACAATACCAAGTCATGGGCATGACATACCACTCAAATTTAAGCTTATTTCCCTTTTTAGTATTGTTCTATCCTGGTCTTGGGAACACGCTCTCCAAAACCAAAAGAGATGAAACATTACAATTAGTATTTCTTATTGCATTTGTATTGACTATCATGTATTGTTCCATAAATTATCATTTACCTTTTCTTATTTTTTATTCTACTTATTCCTTAATTTCTTTTCTTTATTTTGTGTACGCAAAATGGTTGATTGTAATACTACGATAGTGTATATTTTTGTGTGACATGTAATACACATCATTTTACAGTTTTTTTATTCACAGGTGGTGAAGAGACAAAGTTTTGTCCTTGAGTGAATGAGTGTGCGATTAAGTGGCCTGATGAGTAACGGATTGTGAAGATTATTAACAAGGAAATTCATTTTTCTTAAGTTTATATCCAAATATGGGTATTGTAACATGATTTGCATTATCTTTTATTTGTAAATGCGCAAAGTTTGATCGTCTTGCAATTTACGTGTAATATCACATTTGTGGTTATGTCCGTCTGTGACGTGATTATCTTTTTTGGTAAAGTGGTATGTGATTATCTTTCGGATAAGAAGATTCACTTTTTATATTTTTATAGTTTAGTTCAAAAAAAAATGAAAATTGTTTTGAATTAAAGAAAATTAAGTCCTGCTTTAATTCCATTTTATAGTAAAAATCATAGACAAAAAATGATTTTTTATTTCAATCAAGATTGTTTTCTTTTAAATAAATAGAAAAGCAAATACCTTTTTAAACAATGGATTTTATAAATAAAAAATTGAGATATTTTAAAAATCAAAGTTAATAATTTTTAACCTAAGTCAAATACTTTTTTCTAAAATTTTAAACAGTTTAGTTATTAGCAATGACTACTTTGGATCTACTTCTTGTTTCGTCTTAACATTGAATTTTTAATTTTAAGATTACAATTGATTTATCGAGAATAACCATTTTGGATCTTCCTGTTTGATTATCATGAATAGTTTTTAAAATTTAATTTAATTAAAACAAGTTATTAGGATAGCAACTTATAAAAAAATACGCACTTCTAAATCCTATTTGGTTTTCGTAAGCAACTTTCAAAAATATATAAATAAAATATTCATAGACATTTATGCAAAAATAACTCTAAATTGTGTTGAAAACAAAATTTAAGTCAAGTTTACATGTAGATTTTGATTTCACAAGGAATATAAAAATTAGATAATCAAAAGGATTATCATTTGCCGCTTCTATTGCGATGTGGTTATGAAAATGGCAATGATTCTTTTTATTAATTATTTTATTCAATACATGGCTGTCCTTATCATTGAATTTCTAAAATGATTTGCTAATTCAACTATTACTTGACTTTTAACAACTCGATAGCCTAAAATGATAATTTATTCGTTTCTAATTTATAAATTTAAAATATACGTATTTAAATAGTTTTGTATATTAATATTAATCTACCATTATTTGTTTTGTTTTTTAACTCTCAATTCATAACTATTTAATTCAAATATGAGTATTTTCTTAAAATTATAGATATTTATCCTTATGATTTAATTTGTTTAAAAATTTCTTATCCAATAATGTATCTTACGAAAAAAGATTCTTAATTCAACAGTTATTCGACTTTTATCAAAAACTAACTATTTATTTATTAATAAACATAATTTATATTTGTTTATCTTTTATTATATCATTATGTGGTGTATAACTCAAAAAAATAACTAAACTAATCATCAAAACCATGTATTTCCAATACACATGGGTTTATAAATTACAAAAAAAAAATAGTTTTAGAAAAATGTTTTCCAAACTTACATCTTACAAATATAATAACTACTTCTAAGAAATGATCAAACAACACATCTATCATATTTAAACTTCAACAAAATAATTTTATACTAACATTTATTATCAATAAGCGACACGCCTCTGAAATTCCTTTTACATAAAAAACCACTTTTAGTCGACAACATAACTTTTTATATTCTTTTAAATTATATTAGTATCTTCAACCATATCTTCAAAAACGACCAAAAATCACATTTTCTGTTAAAAAAACCTTATAATCTCTATTTTGTTTTTGCGTATTTGCTTATTATTATTATTTAATTTTTTGGTTTTCTAAATAATAACGGATCTCTATTAATTTAGTACTCGCGCATTCCCTATATGCTCGACATTCAGATCTTAAATATACTCCACTTTATTATCAATTGCGACTAGGTGCACTTTCCTGCCACGAAACAGGGTGTTGAGCAAATGTCGAAACAACGCGGTGACGACCATGATGAGCTTAAGTTGGCCTTGCAGGTAGCAAACCAATAGGGGCCTTCCATAAAGGCAGGACACTGCTGGGGCATCCTGGAACACCCCTCGGTGTCACATTTCGTAACCCAAATTTTTGCGGTTAATTAAAACTTTATTTTTTCGAAATTTACCTAATAGAATAGTTGCGAAAAATTCTGATACCAAAGGAAACCTTCACAACCAAACAAATACAAACTGAAAAATCATCAACTAAAATAGAAGATCGACTTTGCCATAAGGCATACATCTTTCCAGTCTTTCGAATACACAACACATTTAATCAAAGTCAAAGGACTGGCTAAAACAACAAAAGTTCTAAGAGCTAGTCTGATCATCTAGATAACCAGTCAAAGACACAACAACGAAAACCACACTTTATAGACAATAGTAAAGTCTCTTACCAGATACGTATCCAGTAAGTTTAAAATGTAAATCATTTCCATATAACTCTCTGCTTCAGAGCTTGTCTAAATACTAGCAGTCTACATCGCTTCTTTCATGCCTTTACATGATCAATAACTAGATTCCTCCAGCAGTTAGGAAACTCTCCCGCAGTTCCTGAACGTACTAAACTCAACCCCAACACAAGGCATGCAAATAAACTGATAAGGGTAAATCTCCCGTACACGAGTTCATCATAAGCTATCACATAAGTAAAGAGAATAAATAATATTGTTTAACATGAAGTTCTAGACTAACATATTGCTTAACAGATAAAAATTTTCAAATAACTTTGAAGTAAACCTTTGCAAGCACTAATTGATCGGTATATATTTTGCAAGGGATCATTTGAAAAAATCCACCATTTTGCCTAAATTCTACCTTGACATTTTGTGAACATGGCATGGATAGCAACTCCAGCTACGTCTATCGGTAAGAATTTTTTTTAGAAACAAAATAGCATTTGTGGAATGAAAGATAATTATATTAAATTGGAAAAATGAACTGTGAAGCAAGCAAATGAATTGGAAAAATAAATAAAATAGAGATTTGACAAAATAAAGGAAAATCTCCTTTATTTGTGTTATTATAAATAAAAAGCAACATATTACAATTTTTAATTTATTTATTTGTTATAGATGAATAACGACTTAAGGCTTTAAGCCATGTCTTCCATCTTAGAAAACCATGAATATTTCTTATACCACTTTGTTTCTTTCTCAGAATAATAATAGATTCCATCTTGTCTAACACTTCGCCAGCATTTTTGTAAACACTCTGTCTGATCATAGTCAGCATTGAAAATTTCCATGCTCTTTGCCACATTGTTCCATTTCATAGTGCACCAAAACAGAGTACTTTCAAAAAAGTTGACTTTGAAAGACCATCTTTGGGCTTGCCCGTTTGCTAGATTTTGCGGGCCTAGATCATTTTCTTTTGATTGACAATGGATAAAAAGATTGATATCACCATCCAAATCATTTTGAACAGCCACATTTGTGTCGTAAAAATGAATACCGTCTATTTGACCTTGCACAGGAACCATAAGCATATATGTTGTCATAATCACCAAAAAAGCACTTGTAAACAATGGCCTAAACTTCATGTTGCTTTCCTTTTCTATTGATCCTTAGGAGTTAAGGTTTCAATTGCTATAGGTGATCCTGAAGGTTACAAAATCATATGGTATTTATGGTGAAAACCTTAGAGATGGTGGTTGACCGAATGCAAAAGAAGTATTTTATTATCATCTATATGGTTGTTGTTTGACTATAAATACCTTTTTAAAATAACATTTTTTTTTACTATCTAAACGGTTATTGATTGACTATTGAAGTAAAAGCATTAAATTAAATTAAATTAATGAGATAGTTGTTGGTTGACCGTATCATAGACACACACACAGACACATTTTTTTTTTTTTAATCAAAACGGCAACCATCATATCAATCTAACAGTGTGTTTGTCTCAGCAAAACTAATATGTCAGAGTTGCTGCTACTCTTTCTTGCTTTGGCGTCAAACGCTACATTTAACGGATTCCAAGAACACACATCAGAGTCAACTTCAGTCCAAAACAACAGGCAAAAACGCACACCCAACCTAGGCCCAGTAAAGTTACAATGCTCAAACAATCTGAGAGATCACAATGCCTTGCCTTTCCCAGCCTGAAGAAACTGAATCTTTTGTTGCAATTTCAGTATCGTGTCTTGCTTGCTATTCTGCTTCTCTTCCAAATCTTGAACAGTGGCATCAAGACGCTTCAATTCAGCAGAGATGTATTCGATTCTCTTACGGACATTTGCATTGGCATCGGCCAAATCTTGCTTAACAAGTACTGGACCAATCAACTTGTAAACATTTGCGTCTTCTTTCAATAAATCCAGTTCCTTAAGGACGAGCTCGTTCTCGCCAAGCTGGATCGTGTACTTCTTTCTCACTTGGTGATTCTTCGCAATATCCTTTTGAAGCTTGCTGAGATCGTTTGCTTTGTTCTCCAATTCGCGTTGAAGGTCTTTAAAGTTGGACGAGCTCATCTTGTAACCTGCAACCTCCTCCGCTTCACCGCTTCACACACACACACACACACACACACATATATATATATACACGTATGCAGAAGTCCTTTTTTTATTATTAATATCAAGGGGTTGTTGTTTGACCGTGAACATCTTTTTCAAATAACGTCTTTCTAAATAGTAAGAAACACATTTTTTTTCTTGTCAAAAATAATAATATCTTTCTTACTATCTAGATGGTTGTTGGCTGATTGGAGAAAGAAATGCATTAAATTAAATTATATACATGAGATGGTTGTTGGTTGACTATATATATATATATAAAGGACTGTTGTCTATATGAAATATAAGAAATTTTATTTGTCCAATTATGAGTTAATTGGTAATCTTATAATTTAATTAATAGTTTTAGAATAAAAGAAATAGGCCTATATTAAATTGGCCTCTTCAATAAGTTTTTATTGTATTATACAATTTTAACTAATTTATGTAATAAGTGTTTCAATTAATTTATGAATTAATGCTTCAAAGGAAAAAAATATATAAATGATTGTGTAAATTTTTTTTTAAGATAAAGTTAATTTATTTATATTATTATAAAAACCTAATGCTTATTTACATTTTTTATTGCTTCGAAAAATTTATATTTTTCTTTTTTACAAAATGTATGTTTATATTGTATGTTAGGTCAAAAAACATTTTTAAAATTTGTAAAAATTATTTTAGTTTAACATAGCAATATAAGAATGTTTAAAACATTTTTACTTTTTATTTATTTTATTTTTTATTTGAAAATCATAAGTCAAATAAATATTTAAACACTAACTGAAAGTGTTGGTTGAAGAGGTTAGTTACTCATTTTCCAATATTTAGGATTTATTGTAATGTTTCTAGAATTTTTGGGCATCAGAAAATATTTAGTGTATTTTCTATGGCCAGAAACTGTCTAATCGCAACGTTTCGGTTCGCATTTCGAAAAAACGAGAAACATGGGTACTTTTCTTATGCCGCGAGGAACATCTGTAATTTTTGGGTGTGGAGTTATAATTAGAATTATTTTTGGGAGTTTTTAGTATTAAAAACCTAATATACGCGAAACGCCGCGCACCCGGTTGAGCGAAAACGCGTCGTAGCGAAATATCTAGATATTTTGGGCTAAGGGGCGGTTCACCCAGCCACTAGAGGAGCTGAGTTTGCTTTTTGAGTGTGACTTTACAAGTGTTAGTGTGTGATTAGTGGTTAAGTAATGGAAGGTAGTTACATTAGTTAGTTTCGGACCAAATTAGTTAAATTCTAACTAAATGAACAAATCTATTCCATCCATGTCCTAGCTGAAAATTTCGTGGCCTCCTTCCTCATATGACCAGCCCCATTCCATTTGCTCCATTGTTGAAGAACTTGAGAAGAACTTGAAAGAGAAAGTGTGGGTTTTGAAGGATTTTGGAGACAAAGCTTCCATCTTTACTTCTTTGCTACTCAATCCTTGTTCAATCATCACCTAACCTCTTGGTAATCTTCATGAACTTCCTCTTATGTTTCTTGAGTTTCATAAAATGGGTTTTGTTGATTCTTAGAGTTGTTGTTGCTTAGAAGTGTTAGATTGTGTTAGAATAGCTTGTTTAATCCTTGAATCCATCAATTTCCTCCTTGATTATACTTGTTTGATCATTTTAAATTTGAGAAACCCTAAGAGATGAAAGGGGCCAAATTTATAGGGCTGTTAGGGGGTTTATTTTTGGCTTGATTTTGTGGTTTTGGAGTTAGTTCTTTGGTGGGTTTTAAGTAGTATGTTGAAAGCTAGTCATATATGCATATTTTACAAAGTTTTGAGAAATTGATTTGGTTAATTTTTGGGGGCTGGAACCCTGGCTATTTTGTATCATTTTGAGGATGTTTTGATTAGTTTTAAAGTTTTTTAAGTGTTGAGGAAGTGAGTTTAAGGTTCAAGAAATTAAGGATGGTGAAATGCTTTGTTTTTAGAAATGAAAAATTGTAAATTTTTGGGTTGTTTTGGGTAACCAAAACCGTGGCCTTCATGGTAGTTTTAAACAATGTTCTAAGTTGTTTTGTGTCCTTAAAATGGTAAATAGTTTGGCTTTTGGTTATGGCTTGAATCCATAAAGTTTAGTATGTTTAAAATATTGAAAATGGTTGAAAATCTTGAGTTGGATTTTATTGTTCTAAGTCGTGACTTATAATGACTTTTTGGGATTGAATTTAGTTGTTTTACAACTTGTGAATGTTGTAAAAAGTGGGTAGGGATTTGATTTAGCAAAACAATTTAAAGAAGCATGATTTTGGAAAAAGTTTTGGGTTATGTCTTATGAATTGTTTTAAACTTGTAATGAATTTAATTCTAGAATTTTGTGACATGTTTTAGTGTTTTAAAAAGTGATTCAAAGTTGGCAAAACACTATTCATTTGGTAAAATACTATTCCAATTGGTAAAATCTTGAAAACTTGCATGGTTTGAAATTGTTCCATCACATATGACTAGGTGTGAACCAAATGGAAGTAAGTTAGAGAGATTTTAGGCCCTTTTTAGGACTAAAACCGTGGCTGCCCTAGAGTCTTAGGACTTGGGTTTTTGGTACTAATTGGATTAAATTTGCGTTGTTAAGGTTCGTGCATAAGGCTCGTGCGGGGAACGACTTAACGATAGTTTCGAAGTACCTTGCTTGGATTGTTAAAGCGCCTAAGGTAAGGGAAATTCTTACATAATGAGTTTGGGCTTTTCGCCTTGTGTGTTGTTTGATTGATTGTGTGGTAGTACTTGTAGTATTACTATGAGCTGTCGAGATGTTGTAGCATGAACTGCTGTGTATTGATTCGGCCCTGTGTGGCAAGACTGAATTGTGACTTAAACCATACTTGATTGATTTAATTGGACTTGAAATTGATGATAATATGTAGCATATTCTTGGCCCTACGTGGCATTATGAGTTGTATTATTTTCCTCGAATCACCTTGGATTTCATTGGAACTTGGCATTGAATTGGAATATGAAAAATATTATTGTTGATAATGGATTAATTAACAATGCGTTGATCGACTGCTATTGGTTGACGATTTACATCGGTAAATCTGATGCGATTCCACAAGCCGAATTCTGATTTTGTAAGCAAATTGTTAAGGGCATTTTGATTTAAAAGTAAGCGTGAGGGTTTTAGTACAACTAGCCAAAGCTTGCAAGGAAATTTCAATGGAATAATAGTGGAGAAAAGAACTTGAAATAAATAGTATAATTTGCGAAAACGGTTGAGTTAAATGATGCGCTTGGGAAAATTTTGGCTAGGAAAGACTTAGTAATTAAGAGTGTTCGCACCACCTCTCTTTCCTGGGAATTCTTCCAGTGTGTTATTAAGCACAACTAGGGTTTCAACGACCTAGAATTAAAAAGTATTTTCAGATACATAGGAGTGATACAAGAACTGAGAAAGAGATTTCAAAGATCGAGTTTTTGAAAGAATAAAACATAGGAAACCTAGTGTTCCTATTGAGCATATGGGCCATGTGTCATGTGATGGGACTTAATGTCCTGCTTGCATGCACATTTTCTTGATTAAGGATTGGACCTAGTGTTCCGTATGGCGTGCCTAGTATCTCAACCTAAAAATTGAGCCTAGTGTTCCGCATTACATGCCTAGAGTTCTGATCTAAGAGGGACTAGCGTTCCGCAATTGAATGAGATTTGGAAACCCACTAAGTTGAGTGAGTGAGGGTTCGTCGATCCGCATTGATTAATTAAATCATTACTCGGGCACTCACTACGGTGAGCATGCCATATTGTAGAATTTGTTGGATATCACTCGGGCGTTCACTACGGTGAGCATGCCATATTGTAGAATTTGTTGGATATCACTAGGGCGTTCACTACGGTGAGCATGCCATATTGTTGAATTTGTTTGGAGGCGTACTAACCATTGAGCATTGACACTCAGAGCATTTGATTGGTCTTAAAGACTTCAAAAGACGAGTTGTCATGTCACTCGTAGCATTTGATTGGTCGTACAGACTTCAAAAGGCGAGTTGACACTGCATTGCCTAAGTAGAGGCAAGCCAAAGTAGTGGCAAGCCTAAGCAGAGGCTATCTTATTCGGACGTTGGGAAAGTAGTTCCCGTCATACTACTAACCTATTAAGGCTGCAGGTGTATACACAACTTGTCATACTACATTGACATGCATAGCTAACCACATTTATGATATGTGATGAATTTGTTATTGTGATGACTTGATCACTGGTCTGTTGATAGATTTGCCTGCTCACATACTATAGTTTGATGTTGTGGTGACTTGATTGTTGATCTGTTGGTTATTTTGTTTGCTCACATGCAATGCTTGATATACCATGATGATGCGTGCAGTCTATTAAGTATGTATATGTATATAAAAGCATGTTGTTGTATTATATATGTATATATTGTTTGCATGCGACATAGCCTATGATAAACTCGTGGACAAAGAATTTACCTTGGCATTGTTGTTGGATCGGATGTCCTTATGGATGTCACTTCTAGATGGAGTTCGGTAGCTGTTGCAGTTTCGTCTTTTAGGAGCATTGAAGATTGAGTCAATGGAGGAAGATTCCTCTGAGTGCTTCGTGTTATGGTCTTGCTGAGCTATTTCTCAGTAAGAGTTATAGTTGTTGGCCAGCTTAGCTTAGGGTTTTGTATTTGTTGTTTTGTAATTACTCTTTTCAGAAAACCTCGCCTTAGTGCGAAATGATTATGTTATGTGAAGTATTATTTTGTGATGCATTATACTCTGATATTTGCAAAAGTCTGAATTGGCATCATTTAGAAAACCGTAGTACTCTATGAAAAAAAAATATGAAAAAAAAAATTACTCCTATTTTTCCATTGCGAAATACATAAGAGTACTCTTTAACTGAAAGCATACAAGCATTAAATGTTTTTAGCATTAGATTGGGTTGCACAGTAGCGCTTCAGAAACGGGGTGTTACAGATATCAACAATCCCAAGATGAAAGAACTACTCACTCATGATTGAAATATAAACAAGGCAATGTAAATTAAACATTCAGAACATAAAGATGTAAAAAATGAACATTAGGAGGTAATAGAAACTGAAATTCATTCAAAACCCAAAGCCATAAAAAAGTTACTTGAACATACATGAAGAAAAACTACAAAAAGACATAAATTTAGCTAAGAAAAATGGAGAGGAAGAGGGTGAATTTTGTGTTCCAAAAGGCCTCTATTTATACCCTAATTCTACCCCAATTAAATCCCGTTACATCCGCTTAAAGACCCATTAAGTCAGCTTAACAAATTCCAAGTTTTAATGATCATTTACACTCTGCCTGCCACGATTATGGCTGTAATTCTCAGCACTGGGGGGTCATAATTCGTGATCTGATGACTTTTCACATTCTGCTGCACGAATTATGGCCATAATGGTCATTACTGCCCGGCCATAATTCTTTCTATTTCCACTTGACTCTTGCATTCTTTCCACATGAATTATGAGTGTGATCTCCTACATTAAGGGGTTATAATTCTTGCTATTTGTATTAAATTCCTCAAGCTTTCAACCACTTCACCGAATAAAAAAAATAAAAACAAAAAGGTAATAAAATATAACAAAAAGTGAAATAAAATGCTGAAACGACTTACTAATTAAAAGCATAAACTAAGCCAAATTCTAACTTATCAGTCATCAATTCTAATTTAATTCTAGGCACAAGAGCACCTAATCAATATTCAAAACAACAACTTTATATTACAATTCATGCCAATAAACAATCCAAACAATACCAATTATCCTAAATAATGTCTTTTCCAACAACAACACATAAAACATCAACCTTTAAAGGATAAACATACTTTAATCCTTTTAAACATGTTAATCAACAACTCTTATGGCTCCTTGCACATACAAGGGCCTCCAATTAATTCAAAACATAAACCATAGGCATCCAAATCCATGCTCTTGCAAGGATTACACAATAATAATTTTGCCCCACAAGGCATAGGGATCATGGGATATCCCTAATATATTATTTGAAGCCATAAGCTTCTTTCCAAGAGATCATCCACCCCCCATACCTTCGACATAAGTTGTAGCCTTCCAAAAGTAACCTAGAAGATCCGGGATTGAGTTCTTTGCTACTCCGAGCCTTGTGGTATCCAACAACTCCAAGTTCAACAATTAGAAAGGAAGGGAAGAAACGCTACGAGAGCAAAAACGATAGAACAATGAGGGTCACGAATTTTGATTCATAAAAATACAAAATAAACCAAGATTAATGAAGAGAATGTTCTTACGATCACACCCTCGAAGACGGGACTCGATTTGGTTGAGAAATGAGAGAGAAACGGCGAAAACGGTGGCAATGACAATAATAGAGCTCAAACGAGTTTTGGGGTACTTGAGAGCTCTTAACCAATGTTTAAAACTAGGTTTTAGAGTCCTAATAGGTCTAGAATCAGGTTTGGGTCGTGATTTATGAGTCTCATCACGTTTGGAGATAAAACGGGCCGAAACTGGGCGACCCGCTAATTAAAAAACGCTGTCAGCAGGTGTGAATTAATTCATGCACGTGTGAATCAATTCATAGAGTCTATTTTGGACATAACTTGAGTTACAAGTGTCCGATTGAGGCATTCATGGTGGCGTTGGAAAGATAAGAGAATTTCCTACAAAATCTTGTTTCACTGTCCTTTCCTGAAACAAAATTTAATATGGCGTAAAATCAATTGACTCTAGTGTTTCCAATTCTACACTTGCACTGCATTGACTCGGGAGAGCATATCAAGAGTTGTAGGTATCAAAATCGAGTCAAACTAAAGCCAATTGAAAGATAAGGGATAAAACTATAACTTTCATGAAGACGCATAGTTCCTATTCAGTCCCTAAAGGGTTAGACAATGAAGAGTACGATGACTGGGTAGACTAAACATAATGACATAATGATAGAGTTAAGTCTAGACATGTCCTTATGTAGATTGGTACTAAACACATTCAACCCCCAAATAACACCCAACGGCTGTATAATTTCTAACGCTTAGGCTTGAGAAATTCGGGGTGTTACACAAACCCTAAAGCACCTCACGTTGCTGCGCAAACCCTAAAGCAACACCTTGGTGGCACAAAACCCTAGGGCCAACCTAAACCGTTCAATGAATCCCACGGTAAATAATCAACCAAAGGCAGCAAAGGAACAACGACCCACCAGAGTGCTGACCTCAGCTATAAAAGGTCACTAACCTCAGCATGATAAGGTACACATTATATTCCCTTACCTCACCTTATTTCGGTACTGACTTAAGCATCAAAGTGTGTGCAAGTACACCCCCACTATCAACACCACCGTGCTCCGTCGTTCGCTCTAAGACACCGACCAACTCCAAGGCCCACTTTGGTTTAATAATCAATGTCAAAAAGTAAGAAGTCCCCACTAAATAAAAGGTCAAACATACAAAAGAAAAATATCCCCACCAAAGAAAAAGAATTTAACTAATGCAAAACATTGTAGAAAAATGTTTAAAAAAATTCAAAATAACCAAAAAAAATTAAAAAAACACACCTTGATCAACGACAGAAGGAAATTGTAGAAAGAAGTAAGAATGCCCTAAATAAAGTGACCAAACCGAGGATGAAAGAGAGCAACATAATCCAAATTCTTATTTAACCAATATCTAAATAATCCAAGATTACATTGTCTTAAACATGGTATGGGTAAAAATCTCCATTATTTTTTTCTATAGACCTAATTATAAATTTTTTTAATATAAAAAAGATTCACACAAACAATCCTAGAAAAATCCCTATTATTTATCACCTATAGAGAAGTCTTCATGAGTAGCGCTCGACATAGTACAATATTTGCTACTAACCTGTTGAAGAACAACCCTCCAAGTATTTATATATCTATTTCCCAACCTACAAGAAAAATGAAAATGCCAACTTGAGTCGAACTTATAAACTGACAAAACCACTATCATAACAACACTAACATTACGGAAAAGGGAAGGGAGGAAGGGCAATCAAAGAGCGTGGAACAATTAAAAAAAGAAAGTAACCAAATATCTAGAATAGAAAACTATGAAATGTCATCCTCATTCTTTCATTTTGTAATGGGTCAATTAAATCAAAACCCAGGTAGCAGAAGAACCAAAACAAAAAGACACCAATTCCTTTGGTGCATTAAAGCAATTAAAACCCACCGTCAATTTAAAGCAGCAATCGAATCCTACTAAATTATTCAATTTAAAAGTACAGAACTCATCCAGCAAAAAAACATAAATGTATGCTTTCAGTAGGATATAATGGAGTAAATTATGCCAATACTTGTATTATTATAAGGTTTTTTTAACAGAAAATGAGATTTTTGGTCTTTTTTGAAGATATGGTTGAAGATACTAATATAATTTAAAAGAATATAAAAAGTTATGTTGTCGACTAAAAGTGGATTTTTATGTAAAAGGAATTTCAGAGGCGTGTCACTTATTGATAATAAATATTAGTATAAAATTATTTTGTTGAAGTTTAAATATGATAGATGTGTTGTTTGATCATTTCTTAGAAGTAGTTATTATATTTGTAAGATGTAAGTTGGAAAACATTTTTCTAAAAATATTTTTTTTGTAATATATAAACGCAAATATATTGGAAATACATGGTTTTGATGATTAGTTTACTTATTTCTCTGAGTTCTACACCACATAATGATATAATAAAAGATAAACAAATATAAATTATGTTTATTAATAAGTAAATAGTAAGTTTTTGATAAAAGTCAAATAACTGTTGAATCAAGAATCTTTTTTCGTAACATACATTATTGGATAAGAAATTTTTAAACAAATTAAATCACAAGGATAAACATCTGTAATTTTAAGAAAATTCTCATATTTGAATTAAATAGTTACGAAATGAGAGTTAAAAAACAAAACAAATAATGGTAGATTAATATTAATATACAAAACTATTTAAATATGTATATTTTAAATGTATAAATTAGAAACGAATAAATTATCATTATTAGGCTATCGAGTTGTTAAAAGTCAAGTAATAGTTAAATTAGCAAATTATTTTAGAAATTTAATGATAAGGACAACCACATATTAAATAGAATAATTTATAAAAAGATTCACTGCCATTTTCATAACCATATCGCAATGGAAGCGGCGAATGATAATCCTTTTGATTGTCTAATTTTCATATTTCTTATGAAATCAAAATCTACATCTAAATTTGACTCAAACTTTGTTTTCGTCTCAATTTAGAGTTATTTTTGCATAAATGTCTATGAATAATCTATTTATATATTTTTGAAAGTTGCTCAAGAAAACCAAATGGGATTTAGAAGTGTCTATCCTTTTTTTTAAAAGTTACTATCCTAATAACTTGTTTTAATTAAATTGAATTTTAAAAACTGTTCATGATATTCAAATAGGAAGATCCAAAATGGTTATTCTCGATAACTCAATTTTAATCTTAAAATTAAATTTTAAGACAAAACAAGAAGTAGATCCAAAGTAGTCATTGCTAATAACTAAACTATTTACAATTTTAGAAAAAAGCATTTGACTTATGTTAAAAATAATTAACTTTGATTTTTAAAATATCTCAATTTTTTATTTATATAACCCATTGTTTAAAATGGTATTTGATTTTCTATTTATTTAAAAGAAAACAATCTTGATTGAAATAAAAAATCATTTTGTTGTTTATGATTTTTACTATAAAATGGAATCAAAGCAGGACTTAATTTTCTTTAATTCAAAACAATTTTCAGTTTTTTGTTGAACTAAACTATAAAAATACAAAAAGAAAATCTTCTTATCCGAAAGATAATCACATATCACATTACCAAAAAAGATAATCACGTCACAGATGGACATAACCACAAATGTGATATTACACGTAAATTGCAAAACGATCAAACTTTGTGCGTTTACAAAGAAAAGATATTGCAAATCATGTTATAGTACCCATATTTGGATATAAACTTAAGAAAAATGAATTTTCTTATTAATAATCATCACAATCCGTTACTCATCATGCCTCTTAATCGCACACTCATTCACTCAAGGACAAAACTTTGTCTCTTCACCACCTATGAGCAAAAAAACTGTAAAATTATATGTATTACTTGTCACACAAAAATATACACTATCGTAGTATTACAATCAACCAATTCGCGTACCCAAAATAAAGAAAAGAAATTAAAGAATAAGTAGAATAAAAAATAAGAAAAGGTAAATGATAATTTATGGAACAATACATCACAGTCTATATAAATGCAATAAGAAATACTAATTATAATGTTTCATCTCTTTTGGTTTTGGAGAGCGTGTTCCCAAGACAATACTGAAAAAGGAAGTAACCTTAAATTTGAGTGGTAGTCACGCCCATGACTTGGTATTGTATTTGGGTCAGGTTTCATGTTTCTTCACCATTCTTTTTCATCTTACGCAAGAAAACTGAGTGGTTTATTGGTAAATCACCGTAAATGGGTTGTGTGTACTTCATCCTCTATTTATATAATGTAACAATGGTTTCAATGTGGGAAAATTAGCAGGAGAGGTCCGTTTTTTGGTTGGCAAGTGATAGCAAAAATGATCATAGGTGGATTCTTGAAGTTAGCCATTGGTGAGGGTTGGTTTAAGGGAGATAGCCTAATGTTTTTTTTATGCGGATTTCCCTTTTAGTTTGGTTATCCATGTTTTCCTTTCTACTCAAAATCTTTCTCTGTATTGTAATTTCCATACTCTTCTTTCTTCAACTTCATTGAAATTGGTTTATAAAAAAAACATTATTTGAAATTGGTGATAGTATTTTGCTCCTTCTCTTTTGCATTATCTTCCTTTTATAACTGAATATTCAAATGTCTTTTTCTTTTCCTTTTATAATAATTTTCTTTATATATGGTAAAAGTAATTAAATAGAAAATTGTTACAAAAGATGAAACAAATTCAACAACCAATACATTTTTGTTTTACCATTTTATTATATATATATATATATGTAGAAATTTGAGTAACTAACATCTTCAACCAATACTTTCAGTTAGTGTTTAAATATTTATTTGACTTATGATTTTCAAATAAAAAATAAAATAAATAAAAAGCAAAAATGTTTTAAACATTCTTATATTGTTATATTAAACTAAAATAATTTTTACAAATTTTAAAAATGTTATTTTGCCCTAACATATAATATAAACATACATTTTGTAAAAAAAAAATTTGAAGCAATAAAAAATGTAAATAAGCATTAGGTCTTTATAATAATATAAATAAATTAACTTTATCATAAAAAAAATTTTACACAATCATTTATATATATTTTTTTCCTTTAAAGCATTAATTCATAAATTAATTGAAACACTTATTACATAAATTAGTTAAAATTGTATAATACAATAAAAACTTATTGAAGAGGCTAATTAAAAATGGGCCTATTTCTTTTATTCTGAAACAATTAATTAAATTATAAGATTACCAATTAACTCATAATTGGACAAGTAAAATTTCCAATATTTCCTATAGACAACAGTCCTTTATATATATATATATATATATATATATATATATATATATATATATATATATATATATATATATATATATAGTCAACCAACAACCATCTCATGTATATAATTTAATTTAATGCATTTCTTTCTCCAATCAGGCAACAACCATCTAGATAGTAAGAAAGATATTATTATTTTTGGCAAGAAAAAAATGTGTTTCTTATATATATATATATATATATATAGTCAACCAACAACCATCTCATGTATATAATTTAATTTAATGCATTTCTTTCTCCAATCAGGCAACAACCATCTAGATAGTAAGAAAGATATTATTATTTTTGACAAGAAAAAAAAATGTGTTTCTTACTATATAGAATGACGTTATTTGAAGAAGGTGTTCACGGTCAAACAACAACCCCCTTGATATTAATAATAAAAAAAGGACTTCTGCATACGTATATATATATGTGCCTATGTGTGTGTCTATGATACAGTCTACCAACAACCATCTCATGTATTTAATTTAATTTAATGCTTTTACTTCAATAGTCAACCAACAAATGTCTAGATAGTAAAAAAAATGTTATTTTAAAAAGGAGTTCACAGTCAAACAACAACCATATAGATGATAATAAAATACTTCTTTTGCATTCGGTCAACCACCATCTCTAAGGTTTTCCCCATAAATACCATATGATTTTGTAACCTTCAGGATCACCTACAGCAATTGAAACTTTAACTCTTAAGGATCAATAGAAAGGGAAAGCAACATGAAGTTTAGGCCTTTGGTTACAAGTGCTTTTTTGGTGATTATGACAACAAACATGCTTATGGTTCCTGTGCAAGGTCAAATAGACGGTGTTCATTTTTACGACACAAATGTGGCTATTCAAAATGATTTAGGTGGTGGTATCAATCTTTTTATCCATTGTCAATCAAAAGATAATGACCTAGGCCCGCATAATCTAGCAAACGGGCAAGCCCAAAGATGGTCTTTCAAAGTCAACTATTTTGAAAGTACTCTGTTTTGGTGCACTATGAAATGGAACAATGTGGCAAAGAGCATGGAAATTTTCAATGCTGACTATGATCAGGCAGAGTGTTTACAAAAATGCTGGCGAAGTGTTAGACAAGATGGAATCTATTATTATTCTGAGAAAGAAACAAAGTGGTATAAGAAATATTCATGGTTTTCTAAGATGGAAGACATGGCTTAAAGCCTTAGGTCGTTATTCATCTATAACAAATAAATAAATTAAAAATTGTAATATGTTGCTTTTTATTTATAATAATACAAATAAAGGAGATTTTCCTTTATTTTGTCAAATCTCTATTTTATTTATTTTTCCAATTCATTTGCTTGCTTCACAGTTCATTTTTCCAATTTAATATAATTATCTTTCATTCCACAAATGCTATTTTGTTTCTAAAAAAAATTCTTACCGATAGACATAGCTGGAGTTGCTATCCATGCCATGTTCACAAAATGTCAAGGTAGAATTTAGGTAAAATGGTGGATTTTTCCAAATGATCCCTTGCAAAATATATACCGATCAGTTAGTGCTTGCAAAGGTTTACTTCAAAGTTATTTGAAAATTTTTATCTGTTAAGCAATATGTTAATCTGGAACTTCTTGTTAAACAATATTATTTATTCTCTTTACTTATGTGATAGCTTATGATGAACTCGTGTACGAGAGATTTACCCTTGTCAGTTTATTTGCATGCCTTATGTTGGGGTTGAGTTTAGTACATTCAGGAACTGCGGGAGAGTTTCCTAACTGCTGGAGGAATCTAGTTATTGATCATGTAAAGGCATGAAAGAAGCGGTGTAGACTGGTAGTATTTAGACAAGCTCTGAAGCAGAGAGTTATATGAAAATGATTTACATTTTAGACTTACTAGATACGTATCTTGTAAGAGACTTTACTATTGTCTATAAAGTGTGGTTTTCGTTGTTGTGTCTCTGGCTAGTTATCTAGATGATCAGACTAGCTCTTAGAACTTTTGCAGTTTTAGCCAGTCCTTTGACTTTGATTAAATGTGTTGTGTATTCGAAAGACTGGAAAGATGTATGCCTTATGGCAAAGTCGATCTTCTTTTTTAGTTGATGATTTTTTAGTTTGTATTTGTTTGGTTGTGAAGGTTTCCTTTGGTATCAGAATTTTTACCAACTATTCTATTAGGTAAATTTCAAAAAAATAAAGTTTTAATTAACCGCAAAAATTTGGGTTACGAAATGTGACACCGAGGGGTGTTTCAGGATGCCCCAGCAGTGTCCTGCCTTTATGGAAGACCCATATTGGTTTTCTACCTGCAAGGCCAACTTAAGCTCATCATGGTCGTCACCGCGTTGTTTCGACATTTGCTCAACACCCTGTTTCGTCGCAGGAAAGTGCACCTTGTCCCAATTGATAATAAAGTGGAATATATTTAAGATCTGAATGTCGAACCCACAGGGAATGCGCGAGTACTAAATTAACAGAGATCTGTTATTATTTAGAGAACCAAAAAATTAAATAATAATAATAAAGCAAATACGCAAAAACAAAATAGAGATTATAAGGTTTTTTTAACAGAAAATGTGATTTTTGGTCTTTTTTGAAGATATGGTTGAAGATACTAATATAATTTAAAAGAATATAAAAAGTTATGTTGTCGACTAAAAGTGATTTTTTATGTAAAAGGAATTTCAGAGGCGTGTCACTTATTGATAATAAATGTTAGTATAAAATTATTTTGTTGAAGTTTAAATATGATAGATGTGTTTTTTGATCATTTCTTAGAAGTAGTTATTATATTTGTAAGATGTAAGTTGGAAAACATTTTTCTAAAACTATTTTTTTTTGTAATATATAAACCCAAGTGTATTGGAAATACATGGTTTTTGATGATTAGTTTACTTATTTTTTTGAGTTATACAGCACATAATGATATAATAAAAGACAAACAAATATAAATTATGTTTATTAATAAATAAATAGTTAGCTTTTGATAAAAGTCGAATAACTGTTGAATTAAGAATCTTTTTTTGTAAGATACATTATTGGATAAGAAATTTTTAAACAAATTAAATCACAAGGATAAACATCTATAATTTTAAAAACAAATACTCATATTTGAATTAAATAGTTATGAATTGAGAGTTAGAAAACAAAACAAATAATGGTAGATTAATATTAATATACAAAACTATTTAAATATGTATATTTTAAATTTATAAATTAGAAACGAATAAATTATCATTTTAGGCTATCAATCTGTTAAAAGTCAAGTAATAGTTGAATTAGCAAATCATTTTAGAAATTCAATGATAAGGACAACCATGTATTGAATAAAATAATTTATACAAAGAATCATTGCCATTTTCATAACCACGTCGCAATGGAAGCGGCGAATGATAATCCTTTTGATTATCTAATTTTTATATTCCATGTGAAATCAAAATCTACATGTAAATTTGACTCAAACTTTGTTTTCAACTCAATTTAGAGTTATTTTTGCATAAATGTGTATGAATATTCTATTTATATGTTTTTGAAAGTTGCTCACGAAAACCAAATAGGATTTAGAAGTGTCTATCCTTTTTTTTAAAAGTTGCTATCCTAATAACTTGTTTTAATTAAATTAAATTTTAAAAACTGTTCACGAAAATCAAACTGGAAGATCCAAAATGGCTATTCTCGATAAATCAATTGTAATCTTAAAATTAAAAAGTCAATTTTAAGACAAAACAAGAAGTAGATACAAAGTAGTCATTGCTAATAACTAAACTATTTAAAATTTTAGAAAAAAGTATTTGACTTAGGTTAAAAATTATTAACTTTGATTTTTAAAATATCTCAATTTTTTATTTATAAAATCCATTGTTTAAAATGGTATTTGATTTTCTATTTATTTAAAAGAAAACAATCTTGATTGAAATAAAAAATCATTTTTTGTCTATGATTTTTACTATAAAATGGAATCAAAGCAGGTCTTAATTTTCTTTAATTCAAAACAATTTTCATTTTTTTGTTGAACTAAACTATAAAAATATAAAATGTGAATCTTCTTATCTGAAAGATAATCACATATCACTTTACCAAAAAAGATAATCACGTCACAGATGGACATAACCGCAAATGTGATATTACATGTAAATTTCAAGACGATCAAACTTTGCGCGTTTACAAAGAAAAGATATTGTAAATCATGTTACAATACCCATATTTGGATATAAACTTAAGAAAAATAAATTTCCTTGTTAATAATCTTCACAATCCGTTACTCATCAGGCCACTTAATCGCACACTCATTCACTCAAGGACAAAACTTTGTCTCTTCACCACCTGTAAACAAAAAAACTGTAAAATGAGTTGTATTACATGTCACACAAAAATATACACTATCGTAGTATTACAATCAACTATTTCGCGTACCAAAAATAAAGAAAAGAAATTAAGGAATAAGTAGAATAAAAATTAAGAAAAGGTAAATGATAATTTATGGAACAATACATCACAGTCAATACAAAATGTAATAAGAAATACTAATTATGATGTTTCATCTCTTTTGGTTTTGGAAAGCGTGTTCCCAAGACCGGGATAGAATAATACTAAAAAGGGAAATAACCTTACATTTGAGTGGTATGTCATGCCCATGGCTTGGTATTGTATTTGGGTCAGGTTTCATGTTTCTTCACCATTCTTTTTCATCTTAGGCAAGAAAACTGAGCGGTTTATTGGTAAATCACCGTAAATGTGTTGTGTGTACTTCTTCCTCTATTTTTATAATGTAACAATGGTTTCAGTATGTGTAAAAAAAATGTTATTTTAAAAAGGTGTTCACAGTCAAACAACAACCATATAGATGATAATAATATACTTCTTTTGCATTCGGTCAACCACCATCTCTAAGGTTTTCACCATAAATACCACATGATTTTGTAACCTTCAGGATCACCTATATCAATTGAAACCTTAACTCCTAAGGATCAATAGAAAATGAAAGCAACATGAAGTTTGGGCCTTTGTTTACAAGTGCTTTTTTGGTGATTATGACAACATACATGCTTATGGTTCCTGTGCAAGGTGAAATAGATGGTATTCATTTTTACGACACAAATGTGGATGTTCAAAATGATTTGGGTGGTGCTATCAATCTTTTTATCCATTGTTAATAAAAAGATAATGATCTAGGCCCGCATAATCTAGCAAACGGGCAAGCCCAAAAATGGTCTTTCAAAGTCAACTATTTTGAAAGTACTCTGTTTTGGTGCACTATGAAATAGAACAATGTGGCAAAGAGCATGAAAATTTTCAATGCTGACTATGATCAGGCAGAGTGTTTACAAAAATGCTGGCAAAGTGTTAGACAAGATGGAATCTATTATTATTCTGAGAAAGAAACAAAGTGGTATAAGAAATATTCATGGTTTTCAAAGATGGAAGACATGGCTTAAAGCCTTAGGTCGTTATTCATCTATAACAAATAAATAAATTAAAAATTGTAATATGTTGCTTTTTATTTATAATAATACAAATAAAGGAGATTTTCCTTTATTTTGTCAAATCTCTATTTTATTTATTTTTCCAATTCATTTGCTTGCTTCACAGTTCATTTTTCCAATTTAATATAATTATCTTTCATTCCACAAATGCTATTTTGTTTCTAAAAAAAATTCTTACCGATAGACGTAGCTGGAGTTCCTATCCATGCCATGTTCACAAAATGTCAAGGTAGAATTTAGGCAAAATGGTGGATTTTTCCAAATGATCCCTTGCAAAATATATACCGATCAATTAGTGCTTGCAAAGGTTTACTTCAAAATTATTTTGTAACACCCTAATTCAATTTTTAAATCGAATCATTGCATTTAAAACATTATGAAATATCATAAACTGAATATATTAAAACTTGACAGTTACAAGTCATAATTCATACAAGGTACTTGTCTAACGGTTTAAGTACATAACTTAAGTCTCAAAATATAACCCCAAAGTCATGAGGATTACAAAATATAGGGCCCAATGACCCATATACAACACTTAGTTCAAACAACAAAGACTAGCTGCTAAGCAACTCCAGCTTGGGTCAATCCTCTCGCACCTGCTTATCTGAAACAATTAAACAAAATGGGTGAGATTTAAGAAATCTTAGTGAGTCCTTCGCGGATCCCTCACCATCACATACCTCAATACGAATCAGTATAGACAAGGGTCAAATAGCATTTACATGACAGCTCACAAGTCACAAGCTCAAATCACAATACTGCATTTGAAATCTTGAAAGATAATACAAATGCAAACAAATGTCATAAAGACCACAATGAATGTTCCCCACTTGATCCAGCTCAAGTACAAAATGAGTAAAATTCGATTAAAAGGATAAAACCAAGGGGGCCCCCAATGACACAGGTGATAGCTAATCACTTACAATGAGGATGCAAATGAATTTGCAAACATTCCAATCACAATCAAATCAATCACAAAACAATAGGAAATAATGCATTGCTATATCACAATCATCATATTCAAGATTCATTCTTTACACAATTAGTTATATAAAAGATACATAAGGGTAATGCCTAAGCATACCAAACATAATAGCATGTTTAAGGGGAGCAAATGACCCAAAACTAAATATTTTCAGCCTAGGAAACAGCTTCTAACGCGGCTTGGTCGTGCTGCATATCACGGCCATGCCAGGCCTCTGCAGAATTTCTGCAGCAAAACATCAACTTCGGGGATTTTACTAACATACCAAACGAAGTCGGAATTGGGCAAACGACCACTCATTGGAAAGCTTAGGATGTCTAGTTTATGAATATAATTTTTATTTTGTAAGATAACGATCAGATTAGTGCAGTTTTAACAAAAAATCCACTGGTGTCAGAAAACAGGACAACATTCATAACTGAACTTGTAAATTCTATATCTAATTCAATTCTTAACATTTTTCAAGTGATTCTTGTCCCTAAAATTAAGCCCCTCATGTCTACTTTACACAGAAACAAAAATCATTTCAATCCAAGGTCTATAGAGAGAGTTATACTCAAAATACCAGAGGCAGTCTTAACATGCATGTTTACTAAGTTGTAACCCAAACTTCTACTAAGTTTAACATCAAACCCTCACTCAAAAATCTCTGTCTTAGACCAGGTAAGCCACATGCAAAGGGAAATAAAAACCCTAATGGGGTCTTATTGGTTGCCCACCACCTAAAGGAGAAGAACTCACCTCAACTTAGAAGTAGCAAGGGCAAAGAGCCTAGGAATGCCTCTTCTCTCTTCTTCGTCTTCCTATTTTCAAATTCCCTCTTTCTTCTCTGTTTTAGGGCAGCTTCAATTTCCCAATGGAGTCTAACACTAGAGTAGGATCTTCTTCTTGACAAGAGATGGGTGAAACCTTCAAATCTTACTTAAGTGCTAGTATTACACCCTACCACTTCTAGTTGCACCCCTAAAGTCCTATATTACACCTCCAACACAATCCATTCAATTACTTAATCACAAACATATAAATCCTAATTTAAGAAGCTAACTAATTAAATTAGACAAATTAAGCAATTTTAGCAAATCATACAATTATGCAAATTATACAAATTAGGCAACTTTGGTGGGATGTTACATTACTCCCCACCTTTTTAGGATTTTTGCCCTCAAAAATTAAATACACATACCTATTGAAACAGATATGGATATGCTTCTCGCATCTCTTCTTCCACCTCCCAAGTAGCTTCCCCCATAGTAGATCCTTCCCAAATGACCTTAACCAAGGGAATGCGTTTGTTTCTCAGCGCCTTTATGTCCCAATCTACGATTTGGACCGGCATAGGTTGGTACGTTAGGTCCGACCTTAGTTACATGGACTCATGAGCTAAGGGTTGAAAAGGATTGGGAATATACCTTTGGAGTAGCGACACATGAAACACATTGTGCAAGTTGGACAAAGAGGGAGGAAGTGCAAGTGCGTAAGCAACAGAACCAACTCGACTCAAGATTTGCAAAGGACCGATGTAACGAGGATGTAACTTTTTGGCCTTTAGTTCCCTACCAACATCTATTGTAGGAGACACTTTCAAAAACACATGTTCGCCCTCTTCAAATTCAAGTGGTCTAGATTTTAAGTCCGCGTAACTTTTTTGCCGACTTTGGGCGGTCTTAAGCTTATCCCTAATCATCCGAATCTTATCCGTTGTCTCTTGAACTAGGTCGGGACCTATCAATTTCCTTTCCCCAACTTCATACCAACACAAAGGTGTCCTACACTTCCGCCCATAAAGGGCTTCATAAGGAGCCATCCCTATGCTCGAATGGTAGCTATTGTTGTAATCAACTCCGCCAAAGGTAGATAATCAATCCAACTCCCTCCATCCTCTAAGACACATGCTCTAAGCATGTCCTCTAAGGTTTGGATGGTCCTCTCAGTCTGATCATCGGTCTAGAGGTGGTATGCGGTGCTAAGGTTCAACCTAGTTCCCAAAGCTTGCTAAAAAACCTTCCAAAATCTAGAGGTAAATTTGGGATCTCTATCCGAGACGATGCTCGTAGGGACCCCGTGGAGCTTAACTATTTCCTGGATGTAGACTTTTGCTAGCTTAGAGGTGGAGTACGTAGTCTTAACAGGTATGAAGTGAGCTGATTTTGTCAATCAGTCCACAATCACCCAAATTGAGTCATGACCGGCTTGGGTGCGGGGTAATCCCGCAACGAAGTCCATGGATATACCTTCCCACTTCCACTCAGGTATTTCTAGGGGTTGGAGCATGCCAGAAGGTTTCTGATGTTCAACTTTGGTTTTTTGACACACTAGACATCGGGCTACAAACTCAGCTACATCTGTTTTCATCCCTGGCCACCAATATCGGTGTCTGAGGTCATGATACATTTTGGTTGAACCGGGATGGACTGTGAATCCGCTCCTATGAGCTTCTTCTAAAATTCGTCACTTAAGTTCTAAATTTTTAGGGACACAGATTCTATGTTGAAATAGGATAGTTTCCTCATTGTCTATAAAGAAGTCGGGCTGATTCTTCCTAGATTGCAATTCTTCATCCAAGAGTTGAGCTTGCCTAATCTGAGACTTGAGGTCACAATTGATTTGCAATTGATGCACTAGAAGACTATAACCAGTAGAGAAGGATTCTAAGGTTAAGTCTCTAAAGGACTCCAATAACTTTAATTCCTTAATCATCAAGGATGATACTTGAAGGGACTTCCTACTCAAAGCATCGGCGACCACATTCGCCTTGCCTGGGTGATATTTCAGCTCAAAATCATAATCCTTGAGGAGTTCTACCCACCTTCTTTACCTCATGTTAAGTTCTTTTTGATCAAAGAGATATTTTAAACTCTTATGGTCACTAAAGACCTCAAACCGAGCACCATATAAATAGTGCCTCCAAATCTTCAAGGCAAAGACAATTGCTGCAAGTTCCAAATCATGAGTTGGATAGTTCTCTTCATAGGGTTTCAATTGTCTTGATGCATAAGCTACCACCTGACCACCTTGCATAAGCACACAACCTAATCCCTTATTAAAAGCATCACTATACACTTCAAACCCTAAGGATGGATCCGGAATAATCAGAACCAGAGCAGTGGTCAATCTAATCTTAAGCTCTATGAAGCTACTCTCACAACTCTTGCTCCACACAAATGGCTGCCCCTTTTGGGTTAGCCTCGTTAGCGAAAGTGCTAACTGAGAAAATCCTTTGATGAATCTCCTATAATACCCAGCTAGGTCCAAGAAGCTTCGAATTTCAGTAATGGTGGTCGGTCTTTCCCAATCCAGCACTGCTCGTACTTTATCGGGGTCAACCGACACTCCATCGTGAGAAATCACGTGTCCTAAGAATTTCACTTCTTCTAACCAAAATTCACACTTTGAGGGTTTTGCAAATAGTCACTTTTGCCTAAGGGTACCTAGCACGATCCTAAGATGTTTCGCGTGCTCTTGAGAGCTCTGGGAATAAATTAGAATACCATCAATAAATACTACCACAAATTTATCAAGATAAGGCTCTAGAATTTGATTCATGTAGCTCATGAACACGGCTGGAGCATTGGTCAGCCCGAAAGGCATAACCAAATACTCATAGTGACCGTACCGGGTTCTAAAAGCGGTCTTTGGAACATCACTAGCCTTGGCCCTAATCTGGTGATAACCCGACCTTAGGTCAATTTTGGAAAAGTATGAAGCCCCCCTAAGCTGATCTATAAGATCGCCTATCCGAGGAAGCAGATACTTATTTTTGACGGTAACCTTATTAATCTGCCTATAGTCTACACACAGTCTCATGCTACCATCCTTCTTCTTGACTAATAACACCGGTGCTCCCCAAGGAGAAGCACTAGGCCTAATAAACTGTTTGGAGATAAGGTCCTCCAATTGGCACTTAAGTTCCTTGAGTTCTGTTGGTGACATCCTATATGGAGCCATTGATATTGGTCCCGTCCCTGGAACTAAATCTATTGAAAATTCAATTTCCCTTTCGGGAGGTAGGGACATCACCTCTTCAGGAAACACATCTAAGTATTCATTCACAACCGGGATAGTAGTCAGATCTAGTTCAACATCTGAAGATGAAGAGAGTAACAGAACATAGCCAAAATATCCCTCTCCTAGGCATTGGTTTAATAGAGCAACACTGGCCAACACATCAGGATGGATATTCTTTTGGGGAGGTTGTAAATTTGCAAATTCTATGGTTTTACAATAACAATTCATAACGACTTGATTAGCCGCAAGCCAATCCATCCCCAAAATAATATTCATACCTTCCAAGGGTAAACAAACTAGATTGACCAGGAATACCCTTCCTTGTATCTCGAGAGGACAATTCTCACATAGGAAGGAAGTAGAGATGCTGCCATCAGCAGGTGTCTGAACATTCAAAGGAACTGACAACGAAGTAAGTGGTGACTCTAACCTTGTTACACATTTGTAGGAGATGAAAGAATGAGTGGCACCAAAATCATAAAGAACAATAACAGGCTGATCACTCAAGAGACACGTACCTTTCATCAGACCGTCCACACCCTTTGCCCTCTTGGCGTCTAAGGCAAAAACACGCCCTTGGTTAGGATCATTGGTTTTTACTGCTTTCTTTCTATCATTCTTCCTCCTGAGTACTGGGCAATTGTTTGTAACATGACCTTTCTCTTTACAGTAAAAACAAAAGTCTCTACCCATACACTCTCCTTGATGATACCTGCCACAAGTGGTACATGTCCTTACTTTTCTGATGTCCAAAGGATGAGTTTGCTTTCCTTTGTTGGGGTTCCCCTTCGGCTTCGGGGGTTGATTAGGTTTGCGTTCTTCATTCCTTTTCTTCCACTTTTCTTGGCGTTCCACTCTCAAGGCATTTTGTGCCTCTTCAGCAATAATACACTTCCCTACCAGCTTGGCATAGTCAGTCTTCTCAAATCCGCACGACATTTCTCAATTCCGGCCGAAGACCCTACTCAAATTGATGAGCCTTCCACTCACTATCTTCCCTACTTTGTAGATAAGTAGAGTACTTAGCCAATTCTTCAAATTTGGCGATGTACTCCGCTACCGTCATGCTCCCTTGAGTTAGGTGAGCAAACTCTTGCTCTTTTAGCCGTCTTAAGCTCTTAGGGAAATATTTCTCCAAGAACACTCTCTAAAAGTTCTCCCAGTTCAAAGGTGTTTCAAGAGTAACCATATGAGCTCTTGCTCCTCTCCACCAAACCTCAACCTCTTCCTTCAGGTAGTGAGCAGCAAATGTCAATTTTTGCTCTTCAGTGCAGTTCACTACTTCAAATATCTTATCCATTTCCCGCAACCAATACTTCGCTGCAGATGGGTCAGCTCCACCCTTGAAAGAAGGAGGGTCATTCTTCCTGAAGTCAGAGTACGCCCGATTAGGATTATCTGGATGGGTTACATTGTTACCTGGGGCTACTCCTCCCTGAAGGATCTGTTGGAGTAGTGCGTTAGTTGCTTCAGCTTGAACATTTGCAGCCTCAGTTTGCACTCTCAGTGCTTCTGCTATTACATTCCAAGGTTCGGGTTCTTGTGGAGTCTCGAGGTTTCTGGTGGCATTCCTGGGGTTCCTTTCGCCATATATTGGTGGCCTACCACGTCGTCCTGAACCGGATTCCATGATTCTGGATACAATGCACAAAGAATTGAGTTGATCAGGCTCAATGTCTCATAGCATAATAAGTAGAAAGATGTAAACAGTCCACAATGACACATTAAGCTAAAACTATCTACCTCACAGTCCGATAAGAATCGAATGGCTTTGATACCATAATTTAACACCCTAATTCAATTTTTAAATCGAATCATTGCATTTAAAACATTACAAAATATCATAAACTGAATAAATTAAAACTTGACAGTTACAAGTCATAATTCATACAAGGTACTTGTCTAACGGTTTAAGTACATAACTTAAGTCTCAAAATATAACCCCAAAGTCATGAGGATTACAAAATATAGGGTCCAATGACCCATATACAACACTTAGTTCAAACAATAAAGACTAGCTGCTAAGCAACTCCAGCTAGGGTCAATCCTCTCGCACCTGCTTATCTGAAACAATTAAACGAAAAGGGTGAGATTTAAGAAATCTCAGTGAGTCCTTCGCGGACCCCTCACCATCACATACCTCAATACGAATCAGTATAGACAAGGGTCAAATAGCATTTACATGACAGTTCACAAGTCACAGGCTCAATTCAAAATACTGCATTTGAAATCTTGAAAGATAATACAAATGCAAACAAATGTCATAAAGACCACAATGAATGTTCCCCACTTGATCCAGCTCAAGTACAAAATGAGTAAAATCCGATTAAAAGGATAAAACCAGGGGGCCCCCAACGGCGCAGGTGATAGCTAATCACTTACAATGAGGGTGCAAATGAATTGCAAACATTCCAATCACAATCAAACCAATCACAAAACAATAGGAAATAATGCATTGCTATATCACAATCATCATATTCAAAAATCATTCTTTACTCAATTAGTTATATAAAAGATACATAAGGGTAATGCCTAAGCATACCAAACATATTAGCATGTTTAAGGGGAGAAAATGACCCAAAACCAAACATTTTCAGCCTAGGAAACAGCTTCTAACACGGGCTGGTCGTGCTGCATATCACGGTCGTGCCAGGCCTCTGTAGAATTTCTGCAGCAAAACATCAATTTCGGGGATTTTACTAACATACCAAACGAAGTCGGAATTGGGCAAGCGACCACTCATTAGAAAGCTTAGGATGTCTAGTTTATGAATATAATTTTTATTTTGGAAGATAACCATCAGATTAGTGCAGTTTTAACAAACAATCCACTGGTGTCAGAAAACAGGACAGCATTCATACCCTAACTTGTAAATTCTATATCTAATTCAATTCTTAACATTTTCAAGTGATTCTTATGCCTAAAATGAAGCCCCTCATGTCTAGTTTGCACAGAAATAAAAATAATTTCAATCCAAGGTCTATAGAGAGAGTTATACTCGAAATACCAGAGGCAGTCTTAACATGCATGTTCACTAGGTTGTAACCCAAACTTCTACTAAGTTCAACATCAAACCCTCACTCAAAAATATCCATCTTAGACCAGGTAAGCCACATGGAAAGGGAAATAAAAACCCTAATGGGGGTCTTATTTGTTGCGCACAACCTAAAGGAGAAGAACTCACCTCAACTTAGAAGTTGCAAGGGCAAAGATCCTAGGAATGCCTCTTCTCTCTTCTTCTACTTCCTATTTTCGAATTCCCTCTTTCTTCTCTGTTTTAGGGCAGCTTCAACTTCCCAATGGAGTCTAACACTGGAGTAGGATCTTCTTCTTGACAAGCGATGGGTGAAACCTTCAAATCTTAGCCTTTCTTCCTCCTCAATCCCAAGCCCTAACTCTCCTTCTATGTTCTTCTTCCTTGTTCTTCTTAGTGCAGAATTTTCGAGAGAGAGAAGGAAAATATGGAAGCTGATTTTCGAGAGTGAGAGGGATAAGGGAATGAGAGTTCTCCTATTTTACTCTTATGCCCTTACTTAAGTGCTAGTATTACACCCTACCACTTCTAGTTGCACCCCTAAAGTCCTATATTACACCTCCAACACAATCCATTCAATTACTTAATCACAAACATATAAATCCTAATTTAAGAAGCTAAATAATTAAATTAGGCAAATTAAGCAATTTAGGCAAATCATACAATTATGCAAATTATACAAATTAGGCAATTTTGGTGGGATGTTACATATTTGAAAATATTTATCTGTTAAGCAATATGTTAATCTGGAACTTCATGTTAAACAATATTATTTATTCTCTTTACTTATGTGATAGCTTATGATGAACTCGTGTACGGGAGATTTACCCTTGTCAGTTTATTTACATGCCTTGTGTTGGGGTTGAGTTTAGTACTTTCAGGAACTGCGGGAGAGTTTCCTAACTGCTGGAGGAATCTAGTTATTGATCATGTAAAGGCATGAAAGAAGCGGTGTAGACTGCTAGTATTTAGACAAGCTCTAAAGCAGAGAGTTATATGGAAATGATTTACATTTTAGACTTACTAGATACGTATCTGGTAAGAGATTTTACTATTGTCTATAAAGTGTGGTTTTCGTTGTTGTGTCTCTGACTGGTTGTCTAGATGATCGGACTAGCTCTTAGACTTTTGCTATTTTAGCCAGTCCTTTGACTTTGATTAAATGTGTAGTGTATTCGAAAGACTGGAAAGATGTATGCCTTATGGCAAAGTCGATCTTCTTTTTTAGTTGATGATTTTTCAGTTTGTATTTGTTTGGTTGTGAAGGTTTCCTTTGGTATTAGAATTTCCGCAACTATTCTATTAGTTAAATTTCAAAAAAATAAAGTTTTAATCAACCGCAAAAATTTGGGTTACGAAATGTGACACCGAGGGGTGTTCCAGGATGCCCCAGCAGTGCCCTACCTTTATGGAAGACCCCTATTGGTTTGCTACCTGCAAGGCCAACTTAAGCTCATCATGGTCGTCACCGCGTTGTTTCGACGTTTGCTCAACACCCTGTTTTGTCGCAGGAAAGTGCACCTAGTCGCAATTAATAATAAAGTGGAGTATATTTAAGATCTGACTGTCGAACCCACAAGAAATGCGCGAGTACTAAATTAATAGAGACCCGTTATTATGTAGAGAACCAAAAAATTAAATAAGAATAATAAAGCAAATACGTAAAAACAGAATAGAGATTATAAGGTTTTTTTAACAGAAAATGTGATTTTTGGTCTTTTTTGAAGATATGGTAGAGGATACTAATATAATTTAAAAGAATATAAAAAGTTATGTTGTCGACTAAAAGTGGTTTTTTATGTAAAAGGAATTTCAGAGGCGTGTCACTTATTGATAATAAATGTTAGTATAAAATTATTTTGTTGAAGTTTAAATATGATAGATGCGTTGTTTGATCATTTCTTAGAAGTAGTTATTATATTTGTAAGATGTAAGTTGGAAAACATTTTTCCAAAACTATTTTTTTTTTTGTAATATATAAACCCAAGTGTATTGGAAATACATGGTTTTGATGAGTAGTTAACTTATTTTTTTGAGTTATACACCACATAATGATATAATAAAAGATAAACAAATATAAATTATGTTTATTAATAAATAAATAGTTAGTTTTTGATAAAAGTCGAATAACTGTTGAATTAAGAATCTTTTTTCGTAAGATACATTATTAGATATGAAATTTTTAAACAAATTAAATCATAAGGATAAACATCTATAATTTTAAGAAAATACTCATATTTGAATTAAATAGTTATGAATTGAGAGTTAAAAAACAAAACAAATAATGGTAGATTAATATGAATATACAAAACTATTTAAATATGTATATTTTAAATTTATAAATTAGAAACGAATAAATTATCATTTTAGGCTATCGAGTTGTTAAAAGTCAAGTAATAGTTGAATTAGCAAATCATTTTAGAAATTCAATGATAAGGACAACCATGTATTGAATAAAATAATTTATAAAAAGAATCATTGTCATTTTCATAACCACATCGCAATGGAAGCGGCAAATGATAATCCTTTTGATTATCTAATTTTTATATTCCTTGTGAAATCAAAATCTACATGTAAATTTGACTCAAACTTTGTTTTCATCTCAATTTAGAGTTATTTTTGCATAAATGTCTATGAATATTCTGTTTATATATTTTTGAAAGTTGCTCACGAAAACCAAATAGGATTTAGAAGTGCCTATCCTTTTTTTTAAAAGTTGCTATCATAATAACTTGTTTTAATTAAATTAAATTTTAAAAATTGTTCATGATAATCAAACAGGAAGATCCAAAATGGTTATTCTCAATAAATCAATTTTAATCTTAAAAATAGAAAGTCAATTTTAAGACAAAACAAGAAGTAGATCCAAAGTAGTGATTGCTAATAACTAAACTATTTAAAATTTTAGAAAAAAGTATTTGACTTAGGTTAAAAATTATTAACTTTGATTTTTTAAAATATCTCAAATTTTTATTTATAAAGTCCATTGTTTAAAATGGTATTTGATTTTCTAGTTATTTAAAAGAAAACAATCTTGATTGAAATACAAAATCATTTTGTTGTCTATGATTTTTACTATAAAATGGAATCAAAGCAGGACTAATTTTCTTTAATTCAAAACAATTTTCATTTTTTTGTTGAACTAAACTTTAAAAATATAAAAAGTGAATCTTCTTATCCGAAAGATAATCACATACTACTTTAACAAAAAAGATAATCATGTCATAGATGGACATAACCACAAATGTGATATTACACGTAAAATGCAAGGCGATCAAACTTTGTGCGTTTACAAAGAAAAGATATTAAAGATATTGCAAATCATGTTACAGTACCCATATTTGGATATAAACTTAAGAAAAATGAATTTCCTTGTTAATAATCTGCACAATCCGTCACTCATCAGGCCACTTAATCGCACACTCATTCACTCAAGGACCAAACTTTGTCTCTTCACCACCTGTGAACAAAAAACCTGTAAAATGATGTGTATTACATGTCACAGAAAAATATACACTATTATAGTATTACAATCAACCATTTCACGTACCCAAAATAAAGAAAAGAAATTAAGGAATAAGTAGAATAAAAAATAAGAAAAGGTAAATGATAATTTATGGAACAATACATCACAGTCAATACAAAATGTAATAAAAAATACTAATTATAATGTTTCATCTCTTTTGGTTTTGGAGAGCGTGTTCCCAAGACCGGGATAGAACAATACTAAAAAGGGAAATGATCTTAAATTTGAGTGGTATGTCATGCCCATGACTTGGTATTGTATTGGGTCAGGTTTCATGTTTCTTCACCATTCTTTTTCATCTTAGGCAAGAAAACTGAGCGGTTTATTGGTAAATCACCGTAAATGGGTTGTGTGTACTTCTTCATCTATTTTTATAATATAACAATGGTTTCAATGTGGGAAAATTAGCAGGAGAGGTCCGTATTCTGGATGGCAAGTGATAGCAAAGATGATCATAGGTGGATTTTGAAGTTAGCCATTGGTGAGGGGTGGTTAAAGAGAGATAGCCTAATGTTCTTTTTCTGCGGATTTTCCTTTTAGTTTGGTTCTCCATGTTTTCCTTTCTATTCAAAATCTCTCTCTGTATTGTAATTTTCATACTCTTCTTTCTTCAACTTCATTGAAATTGGTTTGTAAAAAAAAAAAAAAAAATTCTTCGAAATTGGTGATAGTGTTTTGCTCCTTCTCTTATGGATCATCTTCCTTTTATAACTGAATATTCAAATGTCTTTTTTCTTTTCCTTTTATAATAATTTTCTTTATATATGGTAAAAGTAATTAAATAGAAAACTGTTACAGAAGATGAAACAAATTCAACTACCAATACCTTTTTGTTTTACCATTTTATTATATATATATATATATATATGTAGAAATTTGCGTAACTAACATGTTCAACCAACAGTTTCAGTTAGTGTTTAAATATTTATTTGACTTATGATTTTCAAATAAAAAATAAAATAAAAAAAAGTAAAAATGTTTTAAAAATTCTTATATTGTTAAATTAAACTAAAATAAATTTTACAAATTTTAAAAATGTTTTTTGACCTAACATATAATATAAACATACATTTTGTTAAAAAAAAATATAAATTTTTCGAAGCAATAAAAAATGTAAATAAGCATCAGGTTTTTATAATAACATAAATAAATTAACTTTATCATAAAAAAAATTTTACACAATCATTTATATATTTTTTCCTTTAAAGCCATTAATTCATAAATTAATTGAAACACTTATTACATAAATTAGTCAAAATTGTATAATACAATAAAAACTTGTTGAACAGATTAATTAAAAATAGGCCTATTTCTTTTATTCTAAAACTATTAATTAAATTATAAGATTACCAATTAACTCATAATTGGACAGATAAAATTTCCAATATTTCCTATAGACAACAGTCCTTTATATATATATATATATATAGTCAACCAACAACCATCTCATGTATATAATTTAATATAATGTATTTCTTTCTCCAGTCAACCAACAACCATCTAGATAGTAAGAAAGATATTATTATTTTTGACAAGAAAAAAATCATGTTTCCTACTATCTAGAATGACGTTATTTGAAGAAGGTGTTCACGGTCAAACAACAACCCCCTTGATAATAATAATAATAAAAAGAGGACTTCTACGTACATATATATATATATATATGTGTGTGTGTGTGTGTGTGCGCGCGCGTGTGTGTCTATGATACAGTCAGCCAACAACCGTCTCATGTATTTAACTTAATTTAATGCTTTTACTTCAATAGTCAACCAACAACCGTCTATATAGTAAAAAAAAAATATTTTAAAAAGGTGTTCACAGTCAAACAACAACCATATAGAGGATAATAAAATACTTCTTTTGCATTCGGTCAACCACCATCTCTAAGGTTTTCACCATAAATACCATATCTCAATTTTTTATTTATAAAATCCATTTTTTAAAATGGTATTTGATTTTCTATTTATTTAAATGAAAAAAGTCTTGATTGAATTAAAAAATCATTTTGTTGTCTATGATTTTTACTATAAAATGGAATCTAAGCAGGACTTAATTTTCTTTAATTCAAAGCAATTTTCATTTTTTTGTTGAACTAAACTATAAAAATATAAAAAGTGAATCTTCTTATCCGAAAGATAATCACATACCACTTTACCAAAAAAGATAATCACGTCACATATGGACATAACCACAAATGTGATATTACACGTAAATTGCAAGACGATCAAACTTTGAGTTTTTACAAAGAAAATATATTGCAAATCATGTTACAGTATCCATATTTGGAAATAAACTTAAGAAAAATGAATTTCCTTGTTAATAATCTTCACAATCTGTTACTCATCAGGCCACTTAATCGCACACTCATTCACTCAAGGACAAAACTTTGTCTCTTCACCACCTGTAAACAAAAAAACTGTAAAATGAGTTGTATTACATGTCACACAAAAATATACACTATCGTAGTATTACAATCAACCATTTCGCGTACCCAAAATAAAGAAAAGAAATTAAGGAACAAGTTGAATAAAAAATAAGAAAAGGTAAATGATAATTTATAGAATAATACATCACAGTCAATACAAATGTAATAAGAAATACTAATTATAATGTTTCATCTCTTTTGGTTTTGGAGGGCGTGTTCACAAGACCGGGATAGAACAATACTAAAAAGGGAAATAACCTTAAATTTGAGTGGTATGTCATGCCCATGACTTGGTATTGTATTTGGGTCAGGTTTTATGTTTCTTCACTATTCTTTTTCATCTTAGGCAAGAAAACTGAGCGGTTTATTGGCAAATCACCGTAAATGGGTTGTGTGTACTTCTTCCTCTATATTTATAATGTAACAATGGTTTCAATGTGGGAAAATTAGCAGGAGAGGTCCGTATTCTGGATGGCAAGTGATAGCAGAGATGGACATAGGTGGATTCTTGAAGTTAGCCATTGGTGAGGGGCGGTTAAAGGGAGATAGCCTAATGTTTTTTTTTTATGTGGATTTCCCTTTTAGTTTGGTTCTCCATGTTTTCCTTTCTACTCAAAATCTCTCTCTGTATTGTAATTTCCATACTCTTCTTTCTTCAACTTCATTGAAATTGGTTTGTAAAAAAAAAAAAAAAAAATTTCTTCGAAATTGGTGATAGTATTTTGCTCCTTCTCTTATGGATTATTTTCCTTTTATAACTGAATATTCAAATGTCTTTTTTCTTTTCCTTTTACAATAATTTTCTTTATATATGGTAAAAGTAATTAAATAGAAAACTGTTACAGAAGATGAATCAAATTCAACTACCAATACATTTTTGTTTTACCATTTTATTATATATATATATATATATATTTGTAGAAATTTGCGGAACTAACATCTTCAACCAACACTTTCAGTTAATGTTTAAATATTTATTTGACTTATGATTTTCAAATAAAAAATAAAATAAATAAAAAGTAAAAATGTTTTAAAAATTTTATATTGTTATATTAAACTAAAATATTTTTTACAAATTTTAAAAATGTTTTTTGACCTAACATATAATATAAACATACATGTTGTAAAAAAATATATATAAATTTGTTGAAGCAATAAAAAACGTAAATAAGCATTAGGTTTTTATAATAATATAAATAAATTAACTTTATCATAAAAAAAATATTTACACAATCATTTATATATTTTTTCCTTTAAAGCCATTAATTCATAAATTAATTGCAACACTTATTACATAAATTAGTTAAAATTGTATAATACAATAAAAACTTATTGAAGAGACTAATTAAAGATAGGCGTATTTCTTTTATTCTAAAACTATTAATTAAATTATAAGATTATCAATTAACCCATAATTGGACAGATAAAATTTCCAATATTTCCTATATACAACAGTCCTTTATATATATATATATATATATATATATATATATATATATATATATATATAGTCAACCAACAACCATCTCATGTATATAATTTAATTTAATGCATTTCTTTCTCCAGTCAACCAACAACCATTTAGATAGTAAGAAAGATATTATTATTTTTGACAAGAAAAAAAATCATGTTTCTTACTATCTAGAAAGACGTTATTTGAAGATGGTGTTCACGGTCAAACAACAACCCCCTTGATAATAATAATAATAATAATAATAATAATAAGAGGACTTCTAGATACATATATATATATATATATATATATATATATCTGTGTGTGTGTGTGTGTGTGTGTGAGAGTCTGTGTGTGTCTATGATACAGTCAACCAACAACCGTCTAGATAGTAAAAAAAAGTTATTTTAAAAAGGTGTTCACAGTCAAACAACAACCATATAGATGATAATAAATTACTTCTTTTCCATTCGGTCAACCACCTTCTCTAAGGTTTTCACCATAAATACCATATCTCAATTTTTTATTTATAAAATTCATTTTTTAAAATGGTATTTGATTTTCTATTTATTTAAAAGAAAACAGTCTTCATTGAATTAAAAAATCATTTTGTTGTCTATGATTTTTACTATAAAACAGAATCAAAGCAGGACTTAATTTTCTTTAATTCAAAACAATTTTCATTTTTTTGTTGAACTAAACTATAAAAATATAAAAAAGTGAATCTTCTTATCCGAAAATAATCACATAGCACTTTACCAAAAAAGATAATCACGTCACAGATGGACATAACCACAAATGTGATATTACAGGTAAATTGCAAGACGATCAAACTTTGTGCATGTACAAAGAAAAGATATTGCAAATCATGTTACAGCACCCATATTTGGATATAAACTTAAGAAAAATGAATTTCCTTGTTAGCAATCTTCACAATCCGTTACTCATCAGGCCACTTAATCGCACACTCATTCACTCAAGGACAAAACTTTGTCTCTTCACCACGTGTGAACAAAAAAACTGTAAAATGATGTGTATTCCATGTCAGACAAAAATATACACTATCGTAGTGTTACAATCAACCATTTCGCGTACCCAAAATAAAGAAAAGAAATTAAGGAATAAGTAGAATAAAAAATAAGAAAAGGTAAATGATAATTTATGGAACAATACATCACAGTCAATACAAATGTAATAAGAAATACTAATTATAATGTTTCATCTCTTTTGATTTTGGAGAGCGTGTTCACAAGACCGGGATAGAACAATAATAAAAAGGGAAATAACCTTAAATTTGAGTGGTATGTCATGCCCATGACTTGGTATTGTATTTGGGTCAGGTTTTATGTTTGTTCACCATTCTTTTTCATCTTAGGCAAGAAAACTGAGCGGTTTATTGGTAAATCATCGTAAATGGGTTGTGTGTACTTCTTCCTCTATTTTTATAGTGTGACAATGGTTTCAATGTGGGAAAATTAGCAGGGGAGGTCTGTATTCTGGATGGCAAGTGATAGCAGAGATGATCATAGGGGGATTCTTGAAGTTAGCCATTGGTGAGGGGCGGTTAAAGGGAGATAGCCTAATGTTTTTTTTATGTGGATTTCCCTTTTAGTTTGGTTCTCCATGTTTTTGTTTCTACTCAAAATCTCTCTCTGTATTGTAATTTCCATACTCTTCTTTCTTCAACTTCATTGTAATTGGTTTGTAAAAAAAAAAAAAAACTTCTTTGAAATTGGTGATAGTATTTTGCTCTTATTCTTATGCATTATCTTCCTTTTATAACTGAATATTCAAATGTCTTTTTTCTTTTCCTTTTATAATAATTTTCTTTATATATGGTAAAAGTAATTAAATAGAAAATTGTTACAGAAGATGAAACAAATTCAACTACCAATACATTTTTGTTTTACCATTTTATTATATATATATATATATATATATTTGTAGAAAATGATGTTAATGATGGATGAGGGGATGAGATTAGTAAGGAATAGGAAGTAGGACTCAAGTTTGGATGGTAGAATCAAGTTTCTTTGAGTTTTTCCCAGTGGGAATCGATTCCCAGGCCTCATGAATCGATTCCAGAACTTAAAATTCTCTGAGAATTAAATTTGAGCAGTGATGAATCGATTCACACCCCTTGTGAATCGATTCACAGAAAAACAAGCCACTGGGACTCAAATTGGGGAGCTAAGTGAATCGATTCATTCATTAAAATTTCGTAGAGGCACTTTTCTCTCTGTGTGACTCGATTCACCCTATGCTGTGAATCGATTCACAGCTGCTTTAAAACAGAAAATGCTGCAGCAAACCTCAAAATCGTGAATTGGGGGAAATTTTAGAGAGAGAGGCGACTGAGAGTAGAGAGAAGGGAGAGGGAAACACTTAGGGTTTCTTAAATTCAAAAGGGGAACCCATGATTCTTGCTAGATTACACCAAATCTAAGCTTGAATCAAAGCTGTGAGGGTGTGATTTTGGGCATTCTTGAAGTTGGAGCTGAACCCTAACCAAGAGGAGAAGGAGCTCGTGAAAGAGGAGGAAGAATGAGCTACAACTCAGTCTTTGGAGCTTGAAATCTTTGGTTTAGTAGTGAGTTCTTCCTTCTCTTAGGTGATGGGCACCCATAAGTCTGATATTAGGATTTTTCTCAAAGAAGTCTTTGAACCCAAAAAGGTTCAAAGTGAGGGTTTGTTAACTCCTTTGATTTCAAGTTAATTTTATGGTTATGGTTATGCATATTTAGTGGGTCTGTAAAGAGGTTTGCTATCTGCCGCCAACCCCCCACATCTTGTATGCTTATGTTTTCCCCTTTGTTGGTTCCATTGAACTATAAGGAGGTTATATGAGTCCTTGAGTGACTATGGTTATGCTTTGTTGATGATTCTCTCTTGAACTTGCAATGTCTTGGTCTTTGACGTTGTCAAGTTTGCATGTTTTGGAAAAAGAAGTTCAAATGTATGTTGTGTCTAATTCATTGATTTTATTATAAAGTGCTTGGAATGACAATCGATGGAATTTGGTGACCTTTAGTAGAAATAGGCTTAGGTCTCAAATGCTAAATAAATGGTTACTTTATTATGTTGCCCCTTTGTGTGCTCTACCGAGCCTCAACTGGTACGGGGTTGTTCAGGAAAAGCTAAACCCAAGATGCATCAAAAATGAGCACAAGAATTAATTGTAAAAGTATGTGTAGTTATGAGTGTTAGGATTGTTCTATGCTCTAAGTGTTATGTTGGATGTTCTATTTGACAATATATGATTGATAGGACTAATAGTTTAATATGAATGAATGAATGAATTATACTTGAGTATTCATTTCAGTAGATGTATGCATCCCTAATGCTTGAATTATGATTTCAAGAAATGTTTATGTTAGTAAGCACACTTAGCACAAAGGAAGCTAAGGTGTTAGTGAATACACTCAACACAAAGGAAGTTGAGGTACTAGTAAGCACACTTAGCACAAAGGAAGCTAAGGTGTTGGAGAATACACTCAGCACAGAGGTAATTGAGACATGAGTAAACACGATTAGCACAAAGGCAGCTAAAGTGTAAGTAAATTGGTTGGTCTACCTACTGTGCGGTTTGTGGATTAGGCACAAGGCCGTCCAAAATTTTGACTGCCAAGGGGTCTGGCCAAAATGTTACAAGAAGAAATAGGGGTAACCATCCTCAACACAAAGGAAGTTGAGGTGTTACATTCAAGTATAAGAAATTTTTGAGTTTAGCACTATAGAGTAATAAGTTTTAGGTTAGTACACCTTAGGGTATGCAAACTGAGAGTGTCTAACATGCAGTAAGTTTTAAGATAAGTTTATAGGTACTAAATGAAAAGTATGCTTTGGCATCAAATACCATAGTTATTCCTATTAAATAAGTATGTGTCCCGAGAGAATGGTGAGGAGTCAAGAGGAGGATTGACTGAGATTTTTATCTCACCCCGTTCCATTTATTATTTTTCAGATAACAGGTACCAGGAGCAGACGGGTCGAAGCTCAAGGCTTGACGTTCATAGAGTAGGGTTTTATGGTGTAATGGGATTTTGATATTCCAAGTATTGTATAAGTTATAACTTATTTATTAGATTTATGATTTATGTTTTGAGTTTGTGACTGGGATTACTGTAAACGAGTTTATAAATTTTAGTAATTGCTGTACTTTAAAGTAATTTGCCGTACTTTCGATTTACGTTGAGGTTCGGGTGTTATAGTTGGGAGTCACTATGGTGCATCATCACAATCGCATCTTACATTTCCTACAGCATGGTGCCTTATTTAGAGGGAAACAAGTTCATTTGGTGCATTATAGTGTGGGCACTCTGGCTGCATAGGAATAGAATTATTTTCCAAGAAGAGGTGGCAACTCATAGCGTGATGGTGGCGCAAATAAAAGCCTTGTCATGGGGTTGGTTTGCATGCAAGGAGGGTAGAAATTCAGGTTTATTATTTTTCGCATGGTGTTCAAATCCTATGGGATATATCATGACTACTAAGTAGATTTGTATTGAGATCCTTTGTTAATGGGTTACAGTACCCCTTGTACTTCACTGAATAAATTTTGCTTATCAAAAAAAAAAAAGCAAACTGAAAAGAGAAAAGCATCTCAACTTAAATGTATTGTGAAATCGTCAACAAGTGAATGATTACCTATTGTTGTGGTGGTGAGATTTCCAGAGGATCCGATTTCACCTCCCTGCAATGACACAAGATGGAAGCGTTCGGAAATATAAAAGATGAAAACAGGGAATGGAGTAATTATAGAAGAGATAATTATACATGGATGTGGTGATGATGCCACTTTGATTTACAAATTGAAATTGAGCGCAGAGCAACGCTTGCTCTAAATCCATGCTTATGCATACTTTTAGTTTCACCAACAACAATGGCTACTTCGTCTCTACTAACTACTTGCTAGGCAGATTCATAGCTAAACCGAATATCCGAACCTCCATGGGTTCAAGCTCCCACTGAACACCGCGTATTGGCCCCGCCCATCCCCTCCTTGTTCTTACGCCCGGACCTGGGCCAGGGCATTGAGACATAGTTTCCGGATCATGCTGGGCCCGTAATTTATATTAGGCATTACTCTACGAGGTTGCTATTTGCACCCTCGATTTTTGTAATACACCTCTACGAGTTATGTTCCAAAATATCTCTATCTACAAGTTAACTTCTAGAAGCTATATTTTACTTTTTTACTTCAATTACATTCTAGAAGTTAACTTTCACAATGTTTATGCTTTTTGTAAGTCGTATTTTATTTTCGTACTTATATTTTATTTTAGTGGTTTTATTTTTACTTGGAATAATAAACAAAGCATGTTGACTTTGTTGCAAAGAAGTTTGATATGGTATTAGTGAATTCTTGTTGGCATTTGGTCTATCCTTAATTTTATGTGAAAGTTTCGGTAAGTGGTTTATCGGATCTTAATGTTGTAGTTATAGACTTGAAATTTAGTAATCTTTCCAATTCTCCTAAACTTTTTGGGTTCTTCAACTTTTTTTTACGAACAATAACTATTTATTAATTGTTCTTCGTAGAAGATTCTTAGAAAGCAAATGTTTTTAGAAACCGTATGAAGGTTTTGTTTACCAAACTCGAGACTTAAAGTTGCTCCAAATACTTTTAACGAAGAACAATTTGGTGGTATATCGGATAAGGTGTGTGATACAAAGAAGAAGTTGATTGAACTGCAACTAAGGGTTTTATCTTCTCTTGATGAAGAAAAAAAAAATATAGACCTGGAAAAGAGGTTGACTGTTGAATTACAAGAACATTTGCAAGCTGAAGGAGAGCTTTATAAGCAATATTTCAGAATTGATTGGATAAAAGATGGTGATTCAAATACTAAATTCTCCCATAAAGTTGTGGGTGCCAACCAAAGGAGTAACAAAACAATGAGGAAGTTGTCTCTTACTACCAAGATCCCCTTGGCACAAAAGATCCTCCGATTACGAGTGTTGCATTAATTCCCAAAAGTGCCAATGATAATGCTACCAAGGACTTTCGACTTATATCATGTTTCAGTACTGTTGTATATCAATGTGTTACCGAAGTTATTGTCAAATTTTAAAACTTATTTTTCCTTTCAACATTTCCCGTAATCAAAGTGCATTTGTTCCAAGGAGAGGTATTTCTAATAATATCTTATTAGCACGTGAGCTTGTTTGGGGTTACAAGAAGACATCTCCATATACTCGTTGTTCTGTGAAAATTGTTTTGCATAAATTAGTTGACCCGCCAGATTGGAGCTTCCTTATGGATGTTTGACACAATGCAATTACATGCTCCTTTCATTAATTGGATCATAGGGTGCATCATGACCCCTGGATTCTCTATTAACATCAATGGTGGACTATGCAGAAATCATGTAGGTGTTAAAGGCTTAACACGGGAACAACCATTGTCTCCTTACCTTTTGGTTTTAGGCATCAATGTTCTTTTTATGCTATTGGATGCAGCGGTATATAGTATGGTATCTTTGCTTACCACCTAAAATGCAAAAGAATAAAGCTTATGCAGTTGAGCTTTTGTTGAAGACCTTTTAATCTTCACAAAAGGTTCTACTGATTCTTTGTATGGTATCAAAAAACATCTAGATTTTTTTTATTCTTTTTTAGGATTTCGTCTAAATAGCTCAAAGAGTGAAATCTTTGTATGTGGAGTAAATCAGATAGAGCTATAAGAAATGGAAGAGCTTACTTTATTCAAAGATGGTTTTAAATTGTTGTTGTGGTGGCGGATGCGGTTGCATTTGTGGTCGCCTATTGCTGCCATTGCGGGCCCTAAGACGCTCGTTGCAACGTGAAATAATTTTATAATTACATTAATCTAACAAAATTTCTATGATACGATTGCGGTGACCACCGCAACAACAATATTGCAGCCGTATTTGCCGTTGCGGACCGCAATTTAAAACCTGTGGGATTTGTTTGGTACTTATGAGAACCACTAGCATCTATAAAACTCGATGATAAAGAATGTCAAGCTCTTGTAAATAAATCGTTGGGCTGTTAGGTTTGTTTCAAGTGTTGGGTGGTTACAACTTATTCAGTCGATTATCCTCAACATCTAATCCTACGTAGCTTCGTTACTTTATCCTTCCTAAAGCTATAATTCAAAAAATTGACAGGTTTTGTATGAAATTCTTTTGGCATGGTGACACTTGTTTTACCAAGGGAGCTAAAGTAAGTTGGGGGAAGATTTATACTCCTAAACCTAAGGGAGGCCTTGCGCTTAAAGACTTAAGTGCGTGGAACAAGACTTCAATTATATGAAAAATATGTGGTACATTCTCTCAAGGAAAAACTCTCTTTGGGTGTCTTGGATACATACTTATGTTCTGAAAGGAACAAACATCATGAGCTTGGAGGCTAAACATAGTCCTGGTTAGATGGATGGTTTACCAATAGGAGGGGAATCTTGCTGGACCTGCACTCTATTTGTCGTTGTTTCTATTTACAATTTGGTGAGACAACAGAGCATTTATTTTTCTCACGTAATGTTGCCTATCAGCTTTGGTCTTCTGTTGCAGCTTGGTTGGAAGTCACTATGGTGCATCATCACAATCGCATCTTGCATTTCCTACAGCATAGTGCCTTATTTAGAGGGAAACAAGTTTATAAGGTCTGTCATTTAATTTGGTGCACTACAGTGCGGTCACTTTGGCTGCATAGGAATAGAATTATTTTCGAAGAAGTGGTGGCAACTCATAGCATGACGGTGGTGCTTATAAAAGCCTTGTCATGGGGTTGGTTTGCATGCAAGGAGGGTAGAAATTCAGATTTACTATTTTTTGCTAGGTATTCAAATCCTGTGGGATGTCTCATGACTACTAAGTAGATTTGTATTGAGATCCTTTGTTAATGGGTTACAGTACCCCTTGTACTCCACTGAGTAAATTTTGCTTATAAAAAAAAGCGAAATGAAAAGAGAAAAGCATCTCAACTTAAATGTATTGTGAAATCATCAACAAGTGAATGATTACCTATTGTTGTGGTGGTGAGATTTTCAAGACGATCCGATTTCACCCGCAACAATGACATAAGATGGAAGCGTTAGGAAAGATAAAAGATGAAGACAGGGAATGGAGTAATTATAGAAGAGATAATTATACATGGACGTGGCGATGATGCCACTTTGATTTACAAATTGAAATTGAGTGTAGAGCAACGCTTGCTCTAAATCCATCTTATGCATGCTTTTAGTTTCACCAACAACAATGGCTACTCCGTCTCTACTAACTACTTGCTAAACAAATTCATAGCTGAACCGAATGCTTGAACCTCCAATGGTCCTATCTCCCACTGACACCGCATTTTGGCTCCGCTCATACCCTCCCTTGTTCTTGTGCCCGGACCTGGGCCTGGGCCTAGATACATAGTTATCGGATCATTTTGGGCCCATAATTTATATTAGGCATTATTCTCCGGTGTTACTACTTGCATCCCAATTTTTGTAAGACCCCGTCGAGTTATGCATTTCTTCTCTTGCTTCCAAACTATCTCTATCTACAAGTTGACGAAGCTATATTTTATTTTCGTAAATCAATTACAGTCCAGAAGTTAACTTTCATAATGTTTGTGCTTTTTGTAAGTCATTTTTTGTAAGTCATATTTTATTTTCATACTTATATTTTATTTTAGTGGTTTTATTTTTACTTGAAACAATAAACAAAGCCTGTTGACTTTGCTGCAAATAAGTTTGATATGGTATTATTGAATTCTTGCTGGCATTTGGTCTATCCTTAATTTTATGTGAAATTTTCGGTAAGTGATTTATCAGATCATAATGTTGTAGTTATAGACTTGAAATTCAGTAATCCTTCAATTCTCCTAAACTTTTTTGGCTCTTCAAATTTTTTTTTACGAACAACAACTATTTATTAATTGTTCTTCGTAGAAGATTCATAGCAGGCAAATGTTTTTGGAAACCGTATTGAGGTTTTGTTTACCAAACTCGAGACTTAAAGTTGCTCCAAATACTTTTAACGAAGAACAATTTGGTGGTATATCGGATAAGTTGCGTGATACCAAGAAGTAGTTGATTGAACTGTAACTAAGGGTTTTATCTTCTCTTGATGAAGAAAAAAAAAATATAGACCTGGAAAAGAGGTTGACTGTTGAATTACAAGCACATTTCAAGCTGAAGGACCGCTCTATAAGCAACATTTCAGAATTGATTGGATAAAAGATGGTGATTCAAATACTAAATTCTTCCATAAAGTTGTGGGTGCCAATCAAAGGAGTAACAAAACACTGATATTAACTTATATTTTGGGTGATAAGCTTAGAACCTTTTATCAAATTTATGAGGATGTTGTCTCTTACTACCAAGGTCCCCTTGGCACAAAAGATTCTCCGATTACAAGTGTTGCATTAATTCCCAAAAGTACTAATCATAATGCTACCATGGACTTTCGACTTATATCACATTTCAATACTGTTTTTTATAAACGTGTTACCAAAGTTATTGTCAAATGTTAAAACTTATTTTGCCTTACATCATTGCCCGTAATCAAAGTGCATTTGTTCCAAGGAGAGGTATTACTAATAATATCTTATTAGCACGTGAGATTGTTTGGGGTTACAAGAAGACATCTCCATATACTCGTTGTGCTGTGAAAATTGTTAGTTGACTCGCCAGATTGGAGCTTTCTTATGGATGTTTGACACAATGCAATTTCATACTCCTTTCATTAACTGGATCATAGGGTGCATCATGACCCCTGGATTCTCTATTAACATCAATGGTGGACTATGCAGATATCATGTAGTTGTTAAAGGCTTAAGACGGGGACATCTATTGTCTCCTTACCTTTTTGTTTTAGGCATCAATGTTCATTCCAAGCTATTGATTGCAGCGGTATATAGTATAGTATCTTTGTTTACCATCTAAAATGCAAAAGAATAAAGCTTATGCAGTTGAGCATTTGTTGAAGACCTTTTAATCATCATAAAAAGTTCTACTGACTCTTTGTATGGTTTCAAAAAAATCTTGATTTGTTTTTATTCTTTTTTAGGATTTCGGCTAAATAGCTCAAAGAGTGAAAACTTTGTATGTGGAGCAAATCAGATAGAGTTACAGAAAACGGAAGAGCTTAATGTATTCAACGATGGTTTTAAATTGCGGTTGTTGTCGCGGTTGCGGCTGCATTTGTGGTCACCGATTGTTGTCATTGCTGGTGCTAAGACGTTCATTGCTGCATGAAATAATTTTATAATTACATTAATCTAACAAAAATTCTATGATGCGGTTGCAGTGACCTCCGTAACAGCAATATTGCAGCCGCAATTGCCGTTGCGGATCACAATTTAAAACCTGTGGGATTTTTTTCGTACTTATGAGAACCACTAACATCCATAAAACTCAATGATAAAGAATGTCAAGCTCTTGCAAATAAATCGTTGGGCTGTTAGGTTTGTTTCATGTGTTGAGTGGTTACAACTTATTCAATCGATTATCCTCAGCATCTAATCCTACGTAGCATCATCACTTTATCCTTCCCACACTACGCCAAAAAAGGGTTTTTACAGCGATTTTTAGGCCTTTAACAGCGCATTTAAGCGCTGTCTATTGTAGTGATGTTATAACCTATGACAGCACTTTTTGGAATTGTTGTTATAAGTGATATACAGCACTTTTCAAACAAAAAGTGCTTTCATAGATAGGCCTATGGTAACGCTTTTTTTAAAGAAGTGTTGTCATAGGTTTGCCTAACACAACGTTTTTATAAAATAAGTGTTGTCATAGGTTGCCCCACCATAATGCTTTTTTTTTTTAAAAAAAAAAAGTGGAGTTATTTATTGGCTTACAACAACACTTTTTTTAACACAAGCACTGTTATAGATTGACCTACAACAACACTCTTAAAAACAAGCGTTGTCATAGGTACTTTATGTATCAAAAAAAAATCGTTGCTTTTGATATTTTCTCCAGCATTTAAAAATTGAAAACAACTAAGAAGTGTCATTCAGGTTTAACGTTACATATATAATTGCTTTGTCAAACTCATCCAATATACATAATAGTTGAAGGACTATTGAAATAATGCATGTATTAATTCAAAATTCCCAACAAGTACATCAACAAAATCCAAAAGAAATTAGGATCTCATTAACAATTTTGCAACACCCAAATCAGTTGCTATATACCACTCCAAAGAAAAGGTTTAGGAGTCTCTTCATTCTCAAATCTAGTACCCAATTTGCAAAACCTTGTTAATCCCCATGTTGGCCCTTTCATCTCTCTATCTAACACGTTCCAACTAGAAATTGGTGAAAATCATAGTATATAACCTGAAAAAATTTATAAAAAAAAAATATCATTTTGTAGCAATATTCATGCTCATTTTTAAAAATTTAAAAAAAGAAAGGCTCACATGAGATCACAATCTCTTCCATGCACCGATACAAGAAGAAAAGCAACACGTCATCTCTATATAAAATTCAACCAACAAGGCACCAAAAAAAAAAAAGCCAATTAAAACACCCCAAGTAAAAAAAGTGCACAAACATGAACACACACTATAGTTTCAGGATGATAGTTTATCTGATTCACCATTTTTATGCCAGGACACTCTACTTGCAAACTCAATAAACTTGGCTTATTTCCATAAGATCTTGATATTGAAAAATATAAGGAAACTTAGGTGCTATGTACATTATTTGTAACTTTAACAACACAAAACCTATTTGTCACTAGCACTCACACTACAATAATCCTATAGAGAATTTTGCTAATAAAGTAAAAAAAAAAAAAGATTAACTACCATTACAGCATTGAGTTTATCAGGTGATAATACGGGTAAATAGAAAGAAAAAAAAAAGAAAGAATTATTTATGCCATATCCTGTCATTACTATAAGGGTAATGGGTCAACCATATTGGTCTCCACTCATTTTTTTTCCATTGCCTAACAAGTAACAATTGTGTAAATTGGACATTTCATCTAATATTTTGCAAGTGTTCTATTTGTGGTGTAAAGAGCTTAGTTATAACAAAGCATCTTTCAATCAGAGTACTTCTTTTTCTCATCGGTGTCACTGCTTACATATATCCACTAAAGAAACTATTGGATTTAAGTCGTCTCATTAGGTATGACACATTAACATTTCATAGGTTATATATGAACATTTAAACAATATCTACTACTCAAGTATACCTTGACTTCATTGATGTCAAAGGTCGTCAAGCATGCGCTCTACTTAAGAAGCCATATTAACTATAGTCAGCAAAGCAATATCAATTAGAACAATTGCCTCTAATTTACTAAGGAAAAAAATCCCAACTATCATCAATTGACAAACAAAACTCCATAGAAGCTTGTGATTTATAAGTGTTTTTGAAAAAGCAAAAGAAATTTTATTGCAAACAAAGTGAAAACAAGCAACCAATAAAACATAAAATCTACCATTGACATAAGAATACATTGCTCAAAAACAAGAAAGATAATGATAGCATCAGATATGAATTACTCGTGACCAGTGTTGAAATAGCAGCTGAAACGTAGCCTTGGGTAGGTTCTTTAGTATATAGAAGACAGTTGCACCTCAATCCTAATTCACCACACCCCAAAGACCCAAAAACAAATCCCAAAAAAAATCCAAAACAACCATAGATTAAATCATCAGGTAAATGAATAAAGGAAAATAAAAAAGAAAGGAATTGTCACCTAACAAAAGAATGATGAAAGAATAGAGATAAAAGTAGCCAGCACAATTTTTTCGGCGAGGCATTTATGAAACACACTACTAATATTGAGAATGGGCGACATACTGCACAACTTATTATCTTTATCAGCCGTTCATCGAATAAATGGAGACATGAGCACGCCTCTTTTTTCTTCTCTCGCTTGCTCTTCACCTTGTGAAAATCCATCTATACAATTGATAAACCTCGTATTAGAAATAACTTTGAACACCTAATGTAACATCCCAATTTTTATGAAAATTATTTTATAGTTTCCGACTACTTGAAAATAAATCATATAGATTGATCACCTCAATAGTTTGTTAAAAGTACGAAGAACAACAAAGATTTATTGTAAACCATTTACTGTTTTAACAATTAATTCAGATTAAGAGACAGTGTAGACGTATACTGTTTTTAATATGAATTAATATCGAAAAATGTGAAAGATTGTTGTTTGATTAAAGAAAATTATTTTATTGGAAGAGAAATAATTTTCAGGATTTAATAAATATTTTCAAGTCATAGTTTGAATTTTCATGGTTTAGTTGTTGTATTAATTGTATGTTTTATGTCATATTTAATATGGCTATTATTTTAAAGATTTTGTCTTGATAATTTTATTGTTTAATTAATTTCTATATGATAAGAGAAATTGAAATTAGTGATCCTCACTAATTTACAGTTTTTATTACGTTGCGAGAATTCTATCAAATTCTGCCGTAACTAGGCTATTGTGTGTGTTTCTAACTGAAACATGCCCAAACGTGATCCAAATTTTATGCAATTTGAGATCTTAGCATTTTCTAATATTTAGGATTTATTGTAAATTTTCTAGAATTTTTGGGCATCAGAAAATATTTAGTGTATTTTGGCCAGAGACAGCCTAATTGCGACGTTTCGGTTCGCATTTCGAGAAAGTGAGATACGTGGGTACTTTTCTCATGCCGCGAGGAACATTTTTAATTTTTTGATGTAGGGTTATAATTAGAATTATTTTTGGGAGTTTTTAGTATTAAAACCTAATATACGCGTAACGTCGTGCACCCGGTTGAGCGAAAACGCATCGTAGCGAAACCCTGAGATATTTTGAGCAAATGGCTGCCAAACATACAATTTTGAATGGAGGCTTTTGATTGGCTTAGGAGGTAATGGGTAGTTAGTTTTGTTCGTTAGTTTGTAAGTAATTAGTTAAATTCCAACTAAATGAACAAATTTCTCCCTTCCATGTCCCCAAAATTTTTGTGGCCTTCTCCCTTGCTCAAGATCAGATCCATTCATTCTTCCATGGGAGGAAAACTTGAAAAAAAATTTAGAAGGAGAAAGCTTGGGTTTTTGGAAGTTTTGGAGATCAAAGTGTGCACCCTTGTTTCCTTTCATCTCCACCCTTGTTCAATCATCATCTATACTCTTGGTAAGCTCCATAAACCTTTGCTCTTCTCTCTTGGGTTCCATGATATGGGTTTTGATGGTTTTAGGAGTTATTTTGGAGTTATGATGCTTGTTTTGGCTAGTATTGTATGATTAGTTTCATAACCCCTTATTCCCTTCCATGTATTAGCTTGTTCTTGATTTTTAAAATTTGGGAACCCTAACCTTGAGACATGGCCAAATCTTAGGGGCTGTTTAGGGCTTGTTCTTGGCTTGATTTTGTTGTTTTGGAGTTAGTTCTTTTGTGGGTTTTAAGTAGTATGTTGGAAACTAGTCATATATATATATATTTTACTAAGATTTGAGAAATTGATTTGGTTAATTTTGGGGGCTGGAACCGTGGCCATTTTGTATCATTTTGAGGATGTTTTGATTTAATTTTAAAGTGTTTTAAGTGTTGAGGGAGTGAGTTTAAGGTTCAAGAAATTAAGGATGGTGAAATGCTTTGTTTTGGAAATGAAAAATTGAAAATTTTGGGTTGTTTTTGGGTGACCAAAACCGTGGCCATTAATATAGTTTTTATGATGTTTTAAATTGATTTCAAAGTGTTTTCAAGTGTTATGAGTGTTGAAGAAGTTGGTTTATTGTTAAAGGAATTGAATGTAGTGAATTTTGTATGTGTGAAGCTTTGAAAAATTGTTTGAGAATAAAATGAATTTTTGGGCTGTTTCTGAGGCTTAAAAACAGTAACTTTTAAGCACAATTTGGGTGAGTTTCAACTTGTTTTTAATTGTATTAAAGTGGCAAATAAGTTTGGTTTTGATAAGAAGTTTTGATTAAGCAAAGTTTGTAAGATTTTGATGTTAAGAGGTTTGAAAATTTGGAGTTTTTTTGGAGCTTTGGAAATCGTGGCTTCAAGGGTGTTTTGTAACTTATTCTTGACTTGCATTTATGCTTAAAGATAGTTGTAAAAGTTGTTGATGATTTGATTTAGGAAAACAATTCAAAGAAGCATGATTTTGCGAAAAGTTTTAGTTTATGTCTTAAGAATTGTTATAAACTTGTAATGAATTTAATTCTAGAATTTTGTAACATGTTTTAGTGCTTTGAAAAATGGCTCAAAGTTGGCAAAACACTATTTATTTGGTAAAAACACTATTCCAATTGGTAAATTTTGGTTTAGCTATTTTTCTAAGTGTGTAGCTTTTGTAAAAGTTTGAAAACTTGCATGGTTTGAAATTGTTCCATCACATATGACTAGGTGTGAACCAAATGGGATTAAGTGAGTAATTCTTAGGCCTTAGGAACCTTAGAGCCGTGGCTGCCCTAGGGGTATTAGGGCTTGAGTTTTGGTTTTAATTGACTGAAACTTGTATTGTTAGGATACGCGCGAGGTACGACTTGACGATAGTTCGAATTTACCTTGCTTGGATTGTTAAAGCGCCCAAGGTAAGGGAAATTCTTACATAATGAGTTTGGGCTTTTTGCCTTGTGTGTTGTTTGTTTGATTATTGATTGATTGTGTGGTAGTACTTGTAGTAGTACTATGTGCTGTTGAGATGTTGTAGCATGAACTGCAGTGTATTGATTTGGCCCTGTGTGGCAATACTGAATTGTATTGTGTGACTTAAATCATATTTGATTGATTTAATTGGACTTGAAATTGATGATAATATGTAGCATGTTCTTGGCCCTGCGTGGCATTATGAGTTGTATTGTTTTCCTTGAATCACCTTGGATTTCATTGGAACTTGGTATTGAATTGGAATATGAAAAATATTATTGTTGATAATGGATTAATTAACAACGCGTTGATCGACTGCTATTGGTTGACAATTTACATCAGTAAATCTGATGCGATTCCACAAGCCGGATTCTGATTTCGTAAACAAATTGTTAAGGGCATTTTGATTTAAAAGTAAGCGTGAAGGTTTTAATACAACTAGCCAAAGCTGCAATAGTAGAGAAAAGAACTAGAAATAAATAGTACAATTTGCGAAAACGGTTGAGTTAAATGATGCGCCTGGGAAAATTCTGGCTAGGAAAGACTTGGTAATTAAGAGTGTTCGCACCACCTCTCTTTCCTGGGAATTCTTCCAGTGTGTTATTTAGCACAACTAGGGTTTCAACGACCTAGTGTTAAAAAGTATTTTCAGATACATAGGAGTGATACAAGAACTGAGAAAGAGATTTCAAAGATCGAGTTTTTGAAAGAATAAAACATAGGGAACCCAGCGTTCCTATTGAGCATATGGGCCATGTGTCCTGTGCTGGGACTTAATACCCTGCTTGCGTGCGCATTTTCTTGATTAAGGATTGGACCAAGTGTTCCGTATGGCATGCCTAGTATCTCAACCTAAAAATTGAGCCTAGTGTTCTGCATTACGTACCTAGAGTTTCAATCTAAGATTGAGACAAGCGTTCTGCAATTGAACACCCAGACTTTGTGTCCTGTGTTGAACTTAGTTAATTGAGATTTGGAAATCCACTAAGTTGAGTGAGGGTTCGTCAATCCGCATTGATTAATTAAAACATTACTCGGGCGTTCACTACGGTAAGCATGCCATATTGTAGAATTTGTCGGATATCACTCGGGCGTTCACTGCGGTGAGCATGCCATATTGTTGAATTTGTTGGATATCATTCGGGCGTTCACTACGGTGAGCATGCCATATTGTTGAATTTGTTTGGATGCATACTAACCATTGAGCATCGACACTCGGAGCGTTTGATTGGTCTTAAAGACTTTAAAAGACGAGTTGTCATGTCACTCATAGCATTTGATTGGTCGTACAGACTTCAAAAGGCAAGTTGACACTGCATTGCCTAAGTAGAGGCAAGCCAAAGTAGTGGCCAACCAAAGTAGTGGCATGCCTAAGCAGAGGTTTGGACGTTGGGAAAGTAGTCCCCGTCATACTATTGACCTATTAAGGCTGCAGGTATATACACAACTGGTCATACTGCATTGACATGCATAGATAACCCCATTTATGATATGTGATGAATTCTTTGATGAATTGGATATTGTGATGACTTGATCACTTGTCTGTTGATAGATTTGCCTGCTCACATGCAATAGTTTGATATTGTAGTGACCTGATTGTTGATATGTTGGTTGTTTTGGTTGCTCACATGCAATGCTTGATATATCATGATGATGCGTGCGGTCTATTAAGTATGTATATGTATATAAAAGCATGTTGTTGTATTATATATGTATATATTGGTTGCATGTAACATAGCCTACGATAAACTCGTGGACAAAGGATTTACCCTTGCACTGTTGTTGGATTGGATGTCCTTATGGATGTCACTTCCAGATGGAGTTTGGTAGCCGTTGAAGCTTCGCTTTTCAAGAGCATTGAAGATTGAGCCAGTGGAGGAAGATTCCTCTGAGTACCTCATGTTTGATCTTGTTGAGCTGTTTCTCAGTATGGGTTGTAGTTGTTGGCCAGCTTATGTAACGACCCGTTTCCGGACCGCTACCGAGCTCAATATACCGAGCTCGAGTTACCGAGCTCAACACACCGAGCTCAACTAAACCTGTATGAGATGTGTTTTAAAACGAAACTCTTGTGCCTTTTAAAAAGTACGGTCTATATTTTTTTATAAAACCAGCTCGTGCACATCAGAGTAATTACAGCTTTTCGAAACATGGTGCAACTAAGACACAAGACTTAAATTCTAATAAAACATACATGCATAACTTACATATATATATCACTCGAAATAATAATGTATACAAAATACAGAGTAGCAAATGTGCAAAGAAAATACACCTAAGGTACGACGACTTCAAAAGAGCAATCATACCACAGGGTACTTCCAGACTCCCACGCAGGGGGCTGCTCCAAAAGTAAAACCACCAGTCTACCCTGTAACGACAAAACATAACCGGCCCAAACTGGTCACGACCTCTGAACACAAAAGAAAAACGAGGTACAGTCATTAGAAAAACAAACATCCAACAACATAATCAATCACGACAAATAGAGGTCGTCACTCGGGTCCTCGTCGAGCTCCTCCTCGGCATCATCTGCTGTCGAGTTCCCTGCACCCTCGACATCGCCTGGGTAACCGTCATGGATTGAAGGCACCACGGGAAAGGGTCAACTTCTCAACAATACAAGATAAGCACGGCATAAAGAAATAAGCAACACAATAATGTATCTCAATCACCACACGTGACTCGACCATCTCACTCTAGACTCGACTCCACTCTTATTCCTAATATCGTCGCCAGGTCCATCCCCAACTAACATAATAGGTAGCGGCGAGTCCAACCCCAAACCGATACCATGCATTAATCAGCAGGTCCAACCCCAAACTGATAATGCGACGCCTAGCCAATCCACCATAAACAAAAAGGGGACCTAGCACCCTCAGTTATCTGGGTCCGTCTCAAAAACGTCATACGACTCCCAAGCTCTCTCACTCGATGATTAGCTCGCCGCAGTCAAAGAGTGACACATAAAATTACTTGATCACATATCAAATAAGGAGAGCATGCTTAACATGAAGAAAACGCAATTCGACATTTAAGCAATAAAACATTCTGCATGAAGAAACGCAATTCGACAGCAATTCACAATTCACAACATATATTCAATCACATATCAAATACATGCAAAAACCCAATCATATCACAACATTCCAAGCTCGACACCAATCAAGGAGTCCATACAGAAATATAACAATAAAAATAAAGTCTTAATAATGTCTAAAAGCTGCCCTTACGCATAAACATATACACGTAGAATATGAAGTGCCCTTACCGAACTCCAAGTTAAAGCTGCTCGACAACGACCTCGACACAGCTGTCTTCAAACGAGCTCGACAACGACTTCGACACGTACCGTCCTCAATCGACCTCGACACGCGTCGCTTCTCGATCGACCTCGACACGCGTCTGATTCTCGATCTGGATTCCGCTGCTTCCACGTCCTTGGATTCGCTTTCCCGTACACCTCGATTCGGAAATCACACGATCTCGGGAATCAGACTTCCTAAAACAAGCACAACTCAGTTCGATCTATGGGTTCTAATAACACTTAGCTCTCATCCCAAACTTAACCACAAAGTTGGGGTTTTCGATCAAAAGTTCATGAAAAAGGTTATCTGATGCTTCAACAGATAAATCGACAACAACAACAACCAGAAGCAACAAACGAAAAACAAGAAATCGAAACAAACCAAAAAGGAAGGGTTTTGAGCGCTGCCTACCGCAGAAAAACAGAGGAAGAAATTTGTTTTACAAGCTCAAATAATCGGTTAGAAAGGTAGGTAGTATCGTGAAGAAGAAAACCCATCAATTTGACATGATTTGGAAGCATAAAAACTAGCTAAAATGGAAGGAAGAAACGGCGCTAAACAGTAGCACGAAGGAAAAGAAAAATCTGTTCTTCATACCTCAATTGATGGTCGAGATGGTGAGATATGTCGAGAAGATGATGAGGAACAAGATTGATGAAGAAAGCTTATGCAGAAGCTCGATGGAACTCAAGGTTTCTTCGATGGAAATTTTGGAGAAAAACAAGGAACTCAGAGCAGAAGGAAGGAAGAAGAAAGAAGAAAAGAGAAAGTGAGTGTTTGAGGGAACTGGTCGTGGTATACAGCTGGTGAGAGAAGGGGTATAATCGTAACTTCGGTTATGAGATGCCAATCCCATCAATCATTCTACCCATCTAATCGCTCCTCTCTCATAATTACCCTCTACTCTATCGGTCAAAGATCTAGACACAGCGACGAGAACGGCAAGCCGACAATATAATTATTACAAACAATATAATAATAACGCTGAATATCGTTCGTAAGAATACGAGTGTCATCTCGACACGATGTCGACAAGGGTGCTCGTGCAAGCTCACAAGGCTCTAACACGAGTTCGTGCACGCGGCCTCCTCAGTTCGACATGCGACCTCCTCATTTCGATGCAGCGACTTCATCACCGACACGCGACCTCCTCAGCTCAGCAGCTAGTGCACGCAGTCTCCTCAGCTCGGCAAATGACCTCGGCACGCGATCTTGGCACGGGATCTCGACACAAGGTCTTGGTACGAGGTCTCGACACGAGATCTCGACGCGAGGTCTCGATCCGACGTCCTAATACGAGGTCGATCTCGTCCTCAGGTGTTACAGCTTAGCTTAGGATTTTGTATTTGTTGTTTTGTAATCACTCTTTTCAGAAAACCTCGCCTTAGTGCGAAATGATTATGTTATGTGAAGTATTATTTTGTGATGCATTATACTCTGATATTTGCAAAAGTCTGAATTGGCATCATTTAGAAAACTGTAGTAATCTATGTCTCATTTTGAAAAGGGTTTCAAAGGAAAGAAAATGAAAAAAAAATTACTCCTATTTTTCTATTGCGAAATACATAAGAGTACTCTTTAACTAAAAGCATACAAGCATTAAATGTTTTCAGCATTAGATTGGGTTGCACAGTAGTGCTCCGGAATCGGGGTGTTACGCCTAAGCTCCAACTAAAGTATGCACAAAACCTCTAATGCCACTAGTAAGCTTGACTTGAACCCCTTTGTCAATAAACTTGCCAAGTCCAGAACACCCCACCAAACTATCATGTGACAAAACCAAAACAAAACCAAATACATACTATGGGCCAATACAAGAGAAAAACAAAGCAATATATCCAGGGTGGTAACTAAAAGATTTGTTCACAAAGATTTAGTAACTATCACTACAACAAAAAAGACAATAAATAGTGCTTATTTTTTGGCTTAAAAGCGATTAAAAGCGCTGCATATTCGGCCGCTGCTGAATGTTATTCAAAAAAATAACATTTTTATAGCGCTACTAAAAACTGACAATAAACAGCATTGATAACAATAGACAACACTTCCTTAAGGAAGAGCTGTTTATCGTCAGTTTTTAGCATCAATAAGCAGCGCTTCCTTTTAGAAAGCGCTGTTTATTGCCTCTTTTTTCAGCATTACAACGATGCAACAATCATACATAGAGACGTCTTGTTTTTTTCCAGCGTTACAAATATTGTTTTTGACTTAATCAAATCTAGAGACGTTCGTAGGTCAGAGACGAACACAGCAATTTCACGAAACTAAAGCATCTAAACAACCAGCGCCAGGGACGAAAATTCATCAACAAACATAATCAAATCCATCAAAAATTCAAAAATGAAGTGCCAAAAAGAACATAGATCTAGAAGATGAGAAGAACATAGATCTAGTTTACAAAACTAAACAAAAAAACCAAACAGATCTATCACAGGGGAAGCTAAAAAGAAATTACAAAAGTTAAACTCATGTGAAAGCCTTGAACTTGATCTGTCACAGGGAAATCCTTGATCTCCAGATTCGGTCGTGCAGTGAACTTACTGGGAGGCATACTGGGAGACTAATTCTGACTCAAAACCAACACCGTAGCAGCCGCAATAATGAACCCAAATTTCTAGATCTACTTTGAATAGGTCCAATTGCTCTGCCTCTCTTCTAGATCTGCGTCATTCACACTTCACACTTCACTTCTTCCAGATTTACGTTCCAGATATGCCTCGAATAGGCCCAATCGCTCTGCCTCTCTTCTAGATCTGCGTTCTTCACACTTCACACTTCACTTCTTCCAGATTTGAGTTCTATATCAACAAAACAACAACCCAAAATCAAAGTAAATCAACCAATACTAAAGCACACAAACAAGGTCGTGAAAAAAAAAAGAAATGGGGCAATTAGAGGCAAGCTCGTGGTAAACAAAGTCAACGATGTTGGAGAGGAACGCCTCTTGCGGTGGCAAAAGTAGATGTAGAGGAGAGGAGGCTTAGAGGGTTTGATGGAGAAGAGGATGACCCTAGGAGCAGAGAGATTAATGGAGAACAGATCAAGAGTTAGGTAGGTATCAGCAGAGCTTATTGTTGGTGAGGAAAGAGGGTGTGAGTGTCGCGAACCCTAATTACGAGGGATGTGGGATGATGCTGATAGTGGGAAATAAAAGCGATGAGGGAGGTTTCATCGTGGTGATGGAGACGGAGGAGACGAGTGAAGGTTTGGTTGGAGAAAGGGCCCAGTGATTGGGTTTCATCATGAACAGATCGAGGGACAACACTGCGAACAGATCGAGATCGAGCTATTAATAATTCGTTGAGACCAAAATATGCGCTTCATATACAAGCATTGTTTATTCGAGAGAGCTATTAACAATTCGCAGAGACCAAAATTAGCGCTTCATATACAAGCGCTGTTTATTGTTGTTAAACCAATATAAACAACACTTCTCCACTGAAGCGTTGTTTATTATTTTTAGACCAAAATTAGTGTTTTTCTTTATTAACCACTGTTTATTGTTGTAGTATAACTTTAAACAGCGTTTCTCCACTTAAGCGATGTTTATTCCTCTACACCTTAAGCAGCATTTCGTATTCTAAGCGCTGTTTATTAGCTAAAGTAGCATTTTTTAAAGCGCTGATTAAAGTGGCGTTGTCTTTTACACATTCTATTGTAGTGTATGTGCAAATAAAAAGTTTAGTGCTTTTGCAATTCACCTCTATTATGGAACTCAACGAAGTTGTTGTTATTTCTCTTCAAGTGTTTTGTTGTCTAAGTGGTTTTTGAGGTTTGAGAGCCTAAGAGGTTAGATTTAGTGTGTGAATAGGATTATGCTAAGTTTGTTCCGTGGTATTAGGAATTGAGAATCAGAATTCGTGCGGTGTGAATTCGGGACGTGCGTTGACACGTGACTTGGCAAATTTTGGTAAGGGCAACTTTTAGATATGTACCGTATTTAATTTTTATTTCGTAAAGCGAAAAAGTCTCAGAACCTCAGGGTTCGAAGTGAGGGTCTTATACCCCTTCGATTTTTATTTTCTTTAAGCTTATATTTGATTATCTCGTGGGCTTGATTAAAAGTGGTTGGCAACTGCCCCCAACCCCCACACTTGTTTGACTTCCTCTTTGCTAACTCCACTGAGTTGCAAAGGGACGAACTTGCTTGATGTTGTTGTTTGTTTTGTTGTTAGTTTGTCACGTATTGATGGATTTTGTGTGTGGATGAATTGAAAAGCATTGTGGTGTGTGTATGCTTAAAACATGATTAAGATATATGTAGTGGATTTTATTGGATAATTGATGTTATTGATTATGGCATGACTGAAATATCAAATGTGGTGATTTGTTCATTGGGGGTGATTAAAGGCATTGTTGTGTCGTATCTTGTGGTAACATCGACCCGTCTATCCTGGGTAGTGGAAATGCCCATAGCCAAAGGAATTTGGGAACGTCGTTAAAATTTTACCATCTCTGGGAAAAGTGTCGGTCTGGTACGTATAGCCCAATATGCCTCTGGCGTATGGATTCCGGAATTAAAATTGCACTATCATGTAGTGAGTCAATAGGAACGGGTGCATCCTTATTGATTGTGCTGAATATTATTGTTATGTGTGTTATGTTTTTTGTGGTATATACTATTTTTGTGTTACCTTTTATTTCGAGAAGTTGACCCTATCCCGTGGTTCCTTCAACCAATGATGGCAACCCAGACGATGGCGAAGACCTTGGTGATCCCGGCGATGGTGACGTCGCAGGACATAGTGTTTGATTTTCTAGACTTGGAGACACCCTCGGCGATGGAGTTTGATCCCATCTCCGGTCGAGTTGTATATACTGGGGATGTAGTGCAGACCTTCAGGGTGGACGGACTTATGTTGAGACAGGAGACTTCCAGGAGGACAGTGAGTTTCCCAATCAGCATGACATAGATTGTGGACGTGTGGCGTCGTACTCAGAGTGATCAGTTGTTACCAGCTTCTTCTTTGTCACCAGAGGAGTCATCTGATATTCCTAGGAGGATTACGGTCGTTACATACCCTTGCCTAAAGGTGCCAGGATCAGAAGGACCGCTCGCAGAGCCTGATGCAGAGCCGACCTCCCCTTTGATTGTCAGGACCTCTACTCCTCCAGTGGATCCTTCCCCTGTTTGTGGAGTATGTGGTGAGGTTGGTTGCAGCAGAGCGGATTTCATCGAGGAGGTCTTAATTGAGGAGGACAAGCCTGAGGGAGTACCGACACTTGTACCTTTTATTGACCTGACTGGCAAGGATGATGATGACCCGATGGATGATGATGATGAGGAGGACCCATCTGAGGGTCTAGGTAGCGACTTCTAGTTAATGTGGTTTATCTATTTGTGTAGATGTTTTGGGTGTCTGAGAGGTTTGTCTGTGTTTATAGATGTAGAGTGGTGACCAGTTAGTCTTTTGGGATAGACTTTTTGCTGTACAGTTAGGTAGACTGGTGGTATACTTTTGGAGCAGCCGCTGCGTGGGTAACTTCCGAGAGTACCCCAGGAGTATGATCACTCTCGTGAGGGTCCTCATACTTTAGGTGTATTCTCTTTTGGACATTTTCATTACTCTAGTATTATGTTTTGTACTGCTCATGATCCACTTTGGTAATATATATATATATACATGTAGTGCATTCTTCTTGTACCTTTAGATTGCATCATGTTTCTAAACGTTGTGGCTACTCTATATGTGTTTTGCGAAATATGTTGTTTTAAAAAGAAAAAGTACCGTATTTTCTAAAGGAAACAAGAGTAATATTTTAAAAGTGCGTCGCATTTAGAGTTAAGTTCTTGTTTATGGCATTTCAGAAATGGGGCATTACAATTGTGGTATAAGAGCAGTGCGGTTCTAACCGGACTATGTGTATAGGGAACACTATGCTGGTCACCGTGTTGGGTCATTGGTTGTTAAGTGCTTGGTTATGACGTATGGCTATTGTTTGTTGAGTGAAGCAATTGTGCTTATAATTGTTTGAATTGTTTCTTAATTGAAGCAATGTATGTTAACACACCACTTGATTGTAGGGTTCTGATAGTTTTTTGGACCTTATAGGAATCTAATGCCACCTCGCAGAGATATTACAGCCGGACCTGATAACCCCAACATGGAGAGAGCAATTCAAGCGATGAATGAGATGGCAGTGGTAATGGCTCAACAATCTGCTGCTGCGACCCAACAAACTGCTGCTATGGCTCAACAGACTGCCATCATGAACCAACATAATCTACAACAACAGCAGAGGGTGGAGAGGAATAAAGGGGCTAGAAGGCTAGCTGATTTCCGTAAGCACGATCCACCAAAGTTCTATGGTGAACCGGATCCAGACAAGGAAGATCTGTGGCTTCAAGAGATAGAGGTGGACTATGCATCTTATTTACTACTGGGAGACGCTGAGTACTGGTGGAAGGGCGTCAAACAAATGCTGGCAACTGAGTGCAGGGAGATTAGTTGGGAGATCTTCCGCTGGAGGTTTTTAGAGAAGTATTTTCCAGAGACCGTAGGGATGGAGAAACAGCAAGAATTCGTTCGTCTGTACCAGGGCAACATGATGGTATCGGAGTATACCGCTAAGTTTGAGTCGCTTTCAAGGTATTTCAGTCCTTTTCGTGATCGGGCGGATCAGAGTTGGCTGAGCGAGAGATTCCAAAGGGGATTGAGATTCGATGTCTAGAAGTTGATGATGTCTCTGAGAATTCGGAACTTGCAAGAGCTGATTGATAGATGTCTTGAGGTGGAGGGTATGAGGAACAACAAGATGAGGATTGGTACTGGTGGACCCATCTGGCCTCAGAATAAGGGTCAGAGACATGATCAGAAAGGAAAGCAGTAGAAGAAGCTTGTGAGATCGAGGGTAAATCGTTATCTGTTCTTTTTTATTCCGGCGCAACCCACTCATTTATTTCTTTCGATTGCGTGGACCGTTTGAAATTATCTGTGACTGCCTTACCTTTCAAATTAGTAGTTACTACTCCAGCTGCTAAAATTTTGGTTGCCAACATTGCATGCCTTAATTGTGTGGTGGTTATTCAGGATAGAAAATTTATTGTTAATTTGATCTGTTTACCTCTAAAAGGTTTAGATGTTATCCTCGGGATGGATTGGTTGTCTTACCACCATGTCCTCTTGGACTGTGCCCGTAAGACAATAGTCTTTCCTGATCTTGGAGTTTCCAATTACCTTTCTGCTAACCACATTGGGGTTTCCTTGAAAGAGGGAACTCAGGAGTACGTGTATCTCGCTAGTCTAGAGGCCTCTCCAGAGATTGATTTGAAGGATGTTCCAGAGATGCGTGACTTTCCAGATGTTTTTCCTGATGATGTACTGGGTTTACCGCTAGTGAGGGAAATCGAGTTCTCCATCGATTTGCTTCCAGGAATGGGACCGATTTCGATAGCGCCTTATCGAATGTCTCTAGCAGAGATGAAGGAACTGAAGTCTCAGATTGAGCACTTAGAGTCGAAGCAGTTCATACGACCGAGCATGTCACTGTGGGGAGCTCCAGTACTATTAGTAAAGAAGAAGGATGGACGGTCAAGGGTATGTGTGGATTATCAACAACTCAACAAGGTTACTATCAAGAATCGGTATCCGTTGCCACGTATTGATGACTTAATTGATCAATTGTGAGGAGCTGCGATATTTTCTAAGATAGACTTGAAGTCGGGCTACCATCAGATTCGTGTGAAGGAAGAGGATATTCCCAAGACTGCTTTTAGAACCAGATATGGCCACTATGAGTATCTAGTGATGCCTTTTGGAGTGACGAACACACCAGCAGTATTCATGGATTAATGAACAGGATTTTCCACCCATTTTTGGATCAGTTTGTGGTGGTGTTTATAGACGATATCCTGATTTACTGGCGAAGTAGAGAAGAGCACGAAGAGCACGTACGCCGAGTGCTGCAGATTCTACGGGAGAAGCAACTTTATGCTAATCTTTCCAAGTGCAAGTTCTGGCTTGAAGAGGTGAATTTTCTTGGGCATGTGATCACGAAGGACGGGATAGCTGTGGATCCACCTAAGATTAAAGTCATGTTGGCATGGGAGCAACCGAAGACTGTGTCCGATATCCGAAGCTTTGTTGGATTAGCAGGCTACTATCGGAGATTTATTGAAGGGTTCCCGAAGATCATAGCGTCGCTTACACGACTTACGGCAAATTGGTATGACGTTCCATAGAGGGAGTTGGGATGACGTTTTGCCGCTAGTGGAATTCACTTACAACAATAATTACCATGCGAGCATTAGTAAGGCACCTTACGAAGCGTTGTATGGACACAAGTATCCGATGCCTCTTTGTTGGTATCAAGATGGTGAGAGCTCTATAGTGGGACCAGATCTGATACAACAGACTACTAAGAAGGTACAGTAGATTAGAGAGAGGATGAAAGCGTCCCAGAGTCGACAGAAGAGTTATGCAGATTAAGGTTGTCGACCGCTAGAGTTTATAGAAGGAGAGCATGTATTCCTCCAAGTCACACCTACAACTGGAGTTGGTCTAGCAATCAAATCCAAGAAGCTTACCCCTAAATTTATTGGACCCTATCAGATCCTTCGTCGGATAGGTCCAGTTGCATACCAGATAGCTTTACCACCTTTCCTGTCAAATATTCACGATGTCTTTCACGTCTCGCAATTGCGAAAGCATGTTTTCGACCCTTCTCACATTATCGAGCCTGATGTGATTCAACTGAAGGACAATTTGTCTTTTGAGGTATCTCTTGCAAGGATTGTCGACAAGAAGGTCAAGCAACTGAGGAACAAAGAGATTCAACTAGTCAAGGTGGTTTGTGTAATACCCCGTTTTCGGAGCGCTACTGTGCAACCCAATCTAATGCTGAAAACATTTAATGCTTGTATGCTTTCAGTTAAAAAGTACTCTTACGTATTTCGCAATGGAAAAATAGGAGTAATTTTTTTTTTCATTTTCTTTCCTTTGAAACCCTTTTCAAAATGAGACATAGAGTACTACAGTTTTTCCAGATGATGCCAATTCATACTTTTACAAATATCAGAGTATAATGCATCACAAAATGATACTTCACATAACATAATCATTTCGCACTAAGGCGAGGTTTTCTGAAAAGAGTAATTACACAAATAACAACGCCATTACCATAAGCTAAGCTGGCCAACCACTATAACTCTTACTGAGAAATAGCTCAGCAAGACCATAACATGAAGCACTCAGGGGAATCTTCCTCCATTGGCTCAATCTTCAATGCTCCTGAAAGACGAAGCTGTAACAGCTATCGAACTCCATCTGGAAGTGAAATCCATAAGGACATCCAATCCAACAACAGTGCAAGGGTAAATCCTTTGTCCACGAGTTTATCATAGGCTATGTCGCATACAAACAACATATACATGTATAATACAACAACATGCTTTTATATACATATACATACTTAATAGACCGCATGCATCATCATGGTATATCAAGCATTGCATGTGAGCAAACGAAACAACCAACAGATCAATAATCAAGTCACTACAATATCAAACTATTGCATGTGAGCAGGCAAATCTATCAACAGATCAGTGATCAAGTCATCACAATATCAAAGTCATCAAACCCTTCATCACATATCATAAATGTGGTTAGCTATGCATGTCAATGCAGTATGGCAAGTTAAGTATACACCTGCAGCCTTAATAGGTCAGCAGTATGACGAGGACTACTTTTCCATCGTCCGAACAAGATAGCCTCTGCTTAGGCTTGCCACTACTTTGGCTTGCCTCTACTTAGGCAATGCAGTGTCAACTCGCCTTTTGAAGTCTGTACGACCAATCAAACGCTACGAGTGACATGACAACTCGTCTTTTGAAGTCTTTAAGACCAATCAAACGCTCCGAGCGTCGATGCTCAATGGTTAGTACGCATCCAAACAAATTCAACAATATGGCATGCTCACCGTAGTGAATGCCCGAGTGATATCCAACAAATTCTACAATATGGCATGTTCACCATAGTGAACGCCCGAGTAATATCCAACAAATTCTACAATATGGCGTGCTCATCGTAGTGAGTGCTCGAGTAATGTTTTAATTAATCAATGCGGATCGACAAACCCTCACTCACACAACTTAGTGGGTTTCCAAATCTCAATTAACTAAGAATTCAACACAGGACACAAAGTCTGGGTGTTCAATTGCGAAACGCTAGTCCCAATCTTAGATTGAAACTCTAGGCACGTAATGCGGAACACTAGGCTCAATTTTTAGGTTAAGATACTAGGCACGCCATACGGAACACTAGGTCCAATCCTTAATCAAGAAAATGCACACGCAAGCAGGACATTAAGTCCCAGCACAGGACACATGGCCCATATGCTCAATAGGAACGCTAGGTTCCCTATGTTTTATTCTTTCGAAATCCCGATCTATGAAATCTCTTTCTCAGTTCTTGTATCACTCCTATGTGTCTGAAAATACTTTTTAACACTAGGTCGTTGAAACCCTAGTTGTGCTAAATAACACACTGGAGGAATTCCCAGGAAAGAGAGGTGGTGCGAACACTCTCAATTACCAAGTTTTTCCTAGCCAGAATTTTCCCAGGCGCATCATTTAACTCAAACGTTTTCGCAAATTGTACTATTTATTTCAAGTTCTTTTCTCTACTATTACTCCATTGAAATTTCCTTGAAAGCTTTGGCTAGTTGTACTAAAACCCTCACGCTTACTTTTAAATCAAAATGCCCTTAACAATTTGTTTACGAAATCAGAATTCGGCTTGCGGAATCGCATCAGATTTACCGATGTAAATCGTCAACCAATAGCAGTCGATCAACGCATTGCTAATTAATCCGTTATCAACAATAATATTTTTCATATTCCAATTCAATGCCAAGTTCCAATGAAATCCAAGGTGATTCAAGGAAAACAATACAACTCATAATGCCACGCAGGGCCAAGAACATGCTACATATTATCATCAATTTCAAGTCCAATTAAATCAATCAAGTATGATTTAAGTCACACAATACAATTCAGTCTTGCCACACAAGGCCAAATCAATACACAGCAGTTCATGCTACAACATCTTTACAGCACATAGTAATACTACAAGTACTACCACACAATCAATCAACAATCAAACAAACAACACACAAGGCGAAAAGCCCAAACTCATTATGTAAGAATTTCCCTTACCTTGGGCGCTTTAACAATCCAAGCACGGTAAATTCGAACTATCGTCAAGTCATACCTCGCGCGTATACTAACAACACAAGTTTCAATCAATTAAAACCAAAACTCAAGCCCTAATACCCCTAGGGCAGCCACGGCTCTAAGGTTCCTAAGGCCTAAGAATTACTCACTTAATCCCATTTGTTTCACACCTAGTCACATATCATGAAACAAGTTCAAACTATGCAAGTTTTCAAGCTTTTACAAAAGCTACACACTTAGAAAAATAACTAAACCAAAATTTACCAAATAGAATAGTGTTTTACCAAATGAATAGTGTTTTGCCAACTTTGAACAACTTTTCAAAACACTAAAACATGTCACAAAAATCTAGAAATAAATTCATTACAAGTTTAAAACAATTCTTAAGACATAACCCAAAACTTTTTCCAAAATCATGCTTCTTTGAATTGTTTTACCAAATCAAATCATCAACCACTTTCACAGCTATTTTTAAGCATAAATGCAAGTCAAGAACAAGTTAGAAATCTCTCTTGAAGGCCACGATTTTTTGGAAGTTCAAAAACAACTTCAAGGTTCTAAACCTTTAACTCCTAAATCATGCAAACTTTATTTAATCAAACCTCTTACTAAAACCAAACTTCTTTACCACTTTAATACAATTAAAAACAAGTTGAAACTCATCCAAATTATGCTTAAAAGTTACAGTTTATAAGCCTCACAAACAGCCCCAAATTATTTTAATTTCAAACAATTTTTCAAAGTTTCACACATACAAATTCACTACATTCAATTCCTTTAACAATAAACCAACTTCTTTAACACTTAAAACACTTGAAAACACTTTGAAATCAATTTAAAACATCCCCCAAAATCATAATGTAGGCCACGGTTCCAGCCTCTTAATCAAACAATTTTATTTCTCAAAACTTTTGTAAAACATGCATATTGACTAGATTTAAGTGTACTAAGCCAAAACCCTTCAAAATCTAACTCCAAAACCACAAAATTAAGTCAAGATCAAGCTGTCATAACAGCCCCTAGGCTCGGCCATAGATCAAGGGTTAGGGTTCCTAATTTTAAAAATTCTAATCAAGCTTAAACATGGAAGAAATTGATAGATCTATGAAATAGACAAGCTAGAACATAAGGATCTAACATTTCATAAAGAAAACAACACTAAAACCATGAAGAACACAATCATGGCAGCCATGAGAAGGGGAAAGTGATCAAGAACACTTACCAACAAGATTGATGATGGTTGATCAAAGATTAAGAAAAAAGGATGGAAGGTTGAAGCTTAAACATCAAATTCCTTCAAGAATAAAACTAAAATCATGAGAAACAACTCTAGAACCATGAAAGCTCATCCATGGCAGCCATGGAGAAAGGAAAAGGGATTAGGATCCTTACCAAGAAGATTAGAGGTGATAGAACAAGGATTGAGAAGGAAGGAAGCAAAGGTGAAAGCTTCATCTCCAAAATCCTTCAAAACCAAAACTTTCTCTTTCAAATTTTTTTTCTCAAGTTCTCCAACAATGGAGAAATGAAATGGTTCTGATCTTGGGCAAGGGAGAAGGCCACGAAAATAATGAGGACAAGGTGGGAATAAAATTGTTCATTTAAGTTGAATCCTAACCAATAATTAGAAACTAACTTAACAACCAAACTACCCATTACTTCCTAAACCAATCAAAATGCTTCCTTCAAAATTGTAGGCTACAAGCACATGGCTGGTCTCCCATTGGTCCATGTGTGGCAGCCATTTGTTCAAAATATCTCAGGGTTTTGCTACGACGCGTTTTCGCTCAACCGGGTGCACGACGTTATGCGTATATTTGGTTTTAATACTAAAAATTCCAAAAATAATTCTAATTGTAACCCCACACCCAAAAATTACAAATGTTCATTGCGGCATGAGAAAAGTACCCATGTTTCTCATTTTCTCGAAATGCGAACCGAAACGTTGTGATAAGACAGTTTCTAGTCATATAAAATACACTAAATATTTTCTGATGCCCAAAAATTCTAGCAAAATTACAATAAATCCTAAATATTGGAAAATGTTAAGATCTCAAATTTTATAAAATTTGGATCATGTTTGGGCATGTTTCAGTTAGAAACATACACAATACCCTAGTTACGGCAGAATTCAATAGAATTCTCGCAGCGTAAAAAAACTGTAAATTAGTGAGGATCACTAATTTCAATTTCTCTTATTAACTAGATATTATTCAAACAATAAAATTGCCAAGACAAAATCTTTAAAATAATAGTCATATTAAATATGACATAAAACAGACAATTAATACAATAACTAAACCATGAAAATTCAAACTTTGACTTGAAAATATTTATTAAATCCTGAAAATTATTTCTCTTTCAATAAAATAATTTTCTTTAATCAAACAACAATCTTTCACATTTTTCAAGGTTAATTCATATTAAAAACAGTATACGTCTACACTGTCTCTTAATCTGAATTAATTGCTAAAACAGTAAATTGTTTACAATAAATCTTTGTTGTTCTTCGTACTTTTAACAAACCATTGAGGTGATCAATCTCTATGATTTATTTTCAAGTAGTCGAAAACTATAAAATAATTTTCATAAAAATTGGGATGTTACATTACCACCCTCCTTAAGAAAAATTTCGTCCCCGAAAATTAACTTATAAACCGAAACAAAATCAAAATTATGAAAAGTCATAACTTAATACTATAACATATCATAAATTTTGAACTTTGAAATTCAATACAACATAATAATTATTACACTCAAACAATCAAGCACAAAGTATACATTTTATTCATATATCCTTACTAAAGTAAGGCACTACATCATCAACTTAAATGTCTACAAAACACAGTACTACGCGTCCATGTTGAAGAAGTCTTTGCGAATGATACCTTCTTTCAAACCCACGATCACGAACACGGTCACGAACACGTACAGTCACATGCCAATCCCAAAAAGACATTGCCAACATGAAAACACTCACGAAACCTAAAATCTTCTATGAACCCACTGTCTGTAGACAAAACAAGAAAGAAGAATTTACACGATCACCAAACACAAAATCACTAACAACATCAACTAGCATAAATGCCAAGGAATTGCAAAAGGATCTTCCTCCAAAGTCATCCTAAAGCTCACGGTTTGCAAGAGAAACAAGAAGATGAATGTTTGGTTTTTCTCACACTAAAACTCACGACACTTCACATTAAAATGAAAACAAACTCCTCTCCTCCTTATATATAAGTGTGGTTGGCCAATGGTCAAAGGAAATAAGATAACTCACAAGAAAGGAGAAAAAAAAGGAATCTTAGATGTTTACCAATATCAACATCAATAATGGACTCACATCCCCCCTTGTTAATGAGACAGAACTAGCAAGACAGAAAGGAAGAAAAAGTGGTCCATACCCAAAATTCTATTAAGCCATCAATGTGTCTAAAGACAAGATAAGGTGGAATAGGATTTTGCAAAATTGTCTAACCAATGATCATGACACCATACTCCCACTAACAATTCTCACCTACTCAAAATGCTCTCTTGAATTAGCTCCACGGTCTCGGCGTCGCTCTAATTTGCTGTGTCAGGGTAGTTGCGTAATCAGTTGCTCGGTTGGCGACAAATCACGTAAATTAAATTATCAAGAGAAATTTAATTCAACGCGCTCTAAAATATTCGCGTATAAGAAATATGCTCACAAAATAATCACATAAATAATTTCACGAATAATCACAATAACATATATCATAATACCAAAAGATAATAAAAATTTGGATTTTGGAATCTAGTATAATAATAAAATACATCACAGAGCAAAAACACTTATGTGGTCTATATTTAGAACCACGTGCACACCATAATACATATAATACGATAATTATAGCGTCACCTACGGATAAACTCTCTCGTAAATCTTGACCCGCTCAGCTCCATTGTGTCGTATTTCCTGCGATGAAGTCTTCAGATGATGAGTTCTCTGCTCTACTTGGGGTTTAGACATGTCCCTTAGTGGTTGGTCTTGTAGTTTCAACATTGTTGACAATAGACTCAGCTCATGGTACTTTGCAGTCTCTGGACATATATCCCAATTCCTTGCAGTTAAAGCATAATCTTTCCTTGGTTGGTTACTGTTAACATTGTGCTCCTCATCTTCACCGTTGAAGTAGTGCGTCTTCGGGCATCGATGCTTGTGATTCCTTCTTCTGTCTATCATGTAGACATATCCTCTAGTAGCTGGGCAAGCAACCTTCGCAGCATCTGTAGTTGATCCACATCTGGCAATTGATAGTCCTTAGAAAAACATCCTGGCTTCTTGCAGTTACAGCATAGACGGTCCTTCGATGAGCATTCTTCAGCTAACTGTTCCTTGCTTCCACATAGATGACAGTGCCACTTCAACTCCTAGTCATTCCCAATAGCCTATGCCACAAGATGATCCTGACTGCGATCATTTCCCTGAGGATAGAAATAAGGTGCTCCTTGTTGATGTCTTCATCTTTATCCTTTGCCTTGATAATCTGGCTTAACTGACCCTCCAATAGCTCGCTCCTCCATTCGTTGTCTTAGCCAATCGTGTTGATTCTCTGCGGCAATCTATTGTGCGACAGTAGTTGCTATCAAGACTATCACTCAAATTACATGATTCACGTCTAAGTTACTAGCACTAGCAGAAAGACTCATTCATCTCTAAGGCTTCGAATTCTACAAATTAAACAAACTAGAAGCCCACAACAAAATCAATCATCTGGGATGATTGCACACAATTTCACACAATGTCACGCCTGTTTCAACTAGGAAACATTACAGACAATCACAAACAAAGTTCACATAACCTAGGCATAACAAACTTATACCCGACAATTGCCAACAATCTAGGCTAGCTTAGACAAAGCAAGCCGGTTAGAACCGAACTGCTCTGATACCACCATTGTAACACCCCATTTTCGGAGCGCTACTGTGCAACCCAATCTAATGCTGAAAACAATTAATGCTTGTATGCTTTCAGTTAAAGAGTACTCTTATGTATTTCGCAATGGAAAAATAGGAGTAATTTTTTTTCATTTTATTTCCTTTGAAACCCTTTTCAAAATGAGACATAGAGTACTATAGTTTTCTAGATGATGCCAATTCAGACTTTTGTAAATATCAGAGTATAATGCATCACAAAATGATGCTTCACATAACATAATCATTTCGTACTAAGGCGAGGTTTTTTGAAAAGAGTAATTACACAAATAACAACGCCATTACCCTAAGCTAAGCGGGCCAACCACTATAACTCTTACTGAGAAACAGCTCAGCAAGACCATAACATAAAGCACTCAGAGGAATATTCCTCCATTGGCTCAATCTTCAATGCTCCTGAAAGACGAAGCTGCAACAGCTACCGAACTCCATCTAGAAGTGACATCCATAAGGACATCTAATCCAACAATAGTGCAAGGGTAAATCCTTGTCCACGAATTTATCATAGGCTATGTCGCATACAAACAACATATACATATATAATACAACAACATGCTTTTATATACATATACATACTTAATAGACCGCACGCATCATCATGGTATATCAAGCATTGCATATGAGCAAATGAAACAACCAACAGATCAACAATCAAGTCACTACAATATCAAACTATTGCATGTGAGCAGGCAAATCTATCAACAGATCAGTGATCAAGTCATCACAATATCAAATTCATCAAACCCTTCATTACATATCATAAATGTGGTTAGCTATGCATGTGAATGCAGTATTGCAAGTTATGTATACACCTGTAGACTTAATAGGTCAGCAGTATGACGGGGACTACTTCCCAACGTCCGAACAAGATAGCCTCTGCTTAGGCTTGCCACTACTTTGGCTGGCCACTACTTTGGCTTGCCTCTACTTAGGCAATACAGTGTCAACTCGCATTTTGAAGTCTGTACGACCAATCAAACGCTACGAGTGAGATGACAACTCATCTTTTGAAGTCTCTAAGACCAATCAAACGCTCCAAGTGTCGATGGTCAATGGTTAGTACGCATCCAAACAAATTCAACAATATGGCATGCTCACCGTAGTGAACGCCCGATTGATATCTAACAAATTCTATAATATGGCATGCTCACCATAGTGAACGCCCGAGTGATATCCACCAAATTCTATAATATGACATGTTCACCATAGTGAACACCCGAGTGATATCCAACAAATTCTCCAATATGGCATGTTCACCGTAGTGAACGCCCGAGTGATATCCAACAAATTCTATAATATGGCGTGCTCACTATAGTGAGTGCCCGAGGAATGTTTTAATTAATCAAGGCGGATCGACGAACCCTCACTCACTCAACTTAGTGGGTTTCCAAATCTCAATTAACTAAGAATTCAACACAGGACACAAAGTCTGGGTGTTCAATTGCGGAACGCTAGTCCCAATTTTTGATTAAAACTCTAGGCACGTATTGCGGAACACTAGGCTGGATTTTTAGGTTGAGATACTAGGCACGCCATACGGAACACTAGGTCCAATCCTTAATCAAGAAAATGCGCACGCAAGCAGGACAATAAGTCCCAGCACAGGACACATGACCCATATGCTAAATAGCAACGCTAGGTTCCCTATGTTTTATTCTTTCGAAATCCCGACCTATGAAATCTCTTTCTCAGTTCTTGTGTCACTCCTATGTGTCTGAAAATACTTTCTAACACTAGGTCGTTGAAACCCTAGTTATGCTAAATAACACACTGGAAGAATTCCCAAGAAAGAGAGGCGGTGTGAACACTCTTAATTACCAAGTCTTTCCTAGCCAGAATTTTCCCAGGCGCACCATTTAACTCAACCGTTTTCGCAAATTGTACTATTTATTTCAAGTTCTTTTCTCTACTATTACTCCATTGAAATTTCCTTGCAAGCTTTAGCTAGTTGTACTAAAAACCTTACACTTACTTTTAAATCAAAATGCCCTTAACAATTTGTTTACGAAATCAGAATTCGGCTTGTGGAATCGCATCAGATTTACCGATGTAAATCGTCAACCAATAGCAGTCGATCAACGCATTGTTAATTAATCCATTATCAACAATAATATTTTTCATATTCCAATTCAATGCCAAGTTCCAATGAAATCCAAGGTGATTCAAGGAAAACAATACAACTCATAATGCCACATAGGGCCAAGAACATGCTACATATTATCATCATTTTCAAGTCTAATTAAATCAATCAAGTATGATTTAAGTCACACAATACAATTCAGTCTTGCCACACAGGGCCAAATCAATACACAGCAGTTCATGCTACAACATCTTCACAGCACATAGTAATACTACAAATACTACCACACAATCAAACAAACAACACACGAGGCCAAAAGCCCAAACTCATTATGTAAGAATTTCCCTTACCTTGGGCGCTTTAACAATCCAAGCACGATAAATTCGAACTATCGTCAAGTCGTACCTCGCGCGTATCCTAACAACATAAGTTTCAATCAATTAAAACCAAAACTCAAGCCCTAATACCCCTAGGGCAGCCACGGCTCTATGGTTCCTAAGGACTAAGAATTACTCACTAAATCCCATTTGGTTCACACCTAGTCACATATCATGAAACAAGTTCAAACTATACAAGTTTTCAAGCTTTTACAAAAGCTACATACTTAGAAAAATAGCTAAACAAAAATTTACCAATTGGAATAGTGTTTTACCAATTCTTAAGACATAACCCAAAACTTTTTCCAAAATCATGCTTCTTTGAATTGTTTTTCCAAATCAAATCATCAACCACTTTCACAACTATTTTTAAGTATAAATGCAAGTCAAGAACAAGTTAGAAATCTCCCTTGAAGGCCACGATTTTTTGGAAGTTCAAAAACAACTTCAAGGTTCTAAACCTTTAACTCCTAAATCATGCAAACTTTATTTGACCAAACCTTTTACCAAAACCAAACTTCTTTACCACTTTAATACAATTAAAAACATGTTAGAACTCACCCAAAATTTGATCATAAGCCACTGTTTTGGAAACCCCAAAACAGCTCCAAATTATTTTGTTTTCAAACAATATTTGCAAAGCTTCACATATACAAATTCACTACATTCAATTCCTTTAACAATAAACCAACTTCTTTAACACTTACAACACTTGAAAACACTTTGAAATCAATTTAAAACATCCCCCAAAATCTTAATGTAGGCCACGGTTGCAGCCTCTTAATCAAACAATTTTATTTCTTAAAACTTTTGTAAAACATGCATATTGACTAGATTTAAGTGTACTAAGCTAAAACTCTTCAAAATCTAACTCCAAAACCACAAAATTAAGTCAAGATCAAGCTCTCATAACAGCCCCTAGGCTCGACCATAGATCAAGGGTTAGGGTTCCTAATTTTAAAAATTCTAATCAAGCTTAAACATGGAAGAAATTGATAGATCTATGAAATAGACAAGCTAGAACATAAGGATCTAACATTTCATAAAGAAAACAACACTAAAACCATGAAGAACACAATCATGGAAGCCATGAGAAGGGGAAAGTGATCAAGAACACTTACCAACTAGATTGATGATGGTTGATCAAAGATTAAGAAAAAAGGATGGAAGGTTGAAGCTTAAACATCAAATTCCTTCAAGAATAAAACTAAAATCATGAGAAACAACTCTAGAACCATGAAAGCTCATCCATGGCAGCCATGGAGAAAGGAAAAGGGATTAGGATCCTTACCAAGAAGATTAGAGGTGATAGAACAAGGATTGAGAAGGAAGGAAGCAAAGGTGAAAGCTTTATCTCCAAAATCCTTCAAAACCAACACTTTCTCTTTCAAATTTTCTTCTCAAGTTCTCCAACAATGGAGAAATGAAATGCTTCTGATCTTGGGCAAGGGAGAAGGCCACGAAAATAATGAGGACAAGGTGGGAATAAAATTGTCATTTAAGTTGAATCCTAGCCAAATAATTAGAAACTAACTTAACAACCAAACTACCCATTACTTCCTAAACCAATCAAAATGCTTCTTTCAAAATTGTAGGCTACAAGCACATGGCTGGTCTCCCATTGGTCCATGTGTGGCAGCCATTTGCTCAAAATATCTCAGGGTTTCGCAATGATGCTTTTTCGCTCAGCCGGGTGCACGACGTTATGCGTATATTAGTTTTTAATACTAAAAATTCCAAAAATAATTCTAATTATAACCCCACACCCAAAAATTACAAATGTTCCTCGCAGCATGAGAAAAGTACCCATGTTTCTCGTTTTCTCAAAATGTGAACCGAAACGTTGCGATAAGACAGTTTCTGGCCATAGAAAATACACTAAATATTTTCTGATGCCCAAAAATTCTAGAAACATTACAATAAATCCTAAATATTGGAAAATGCTAAGATCTCAAATTTTATAATATTTGGATCATGTTTGGGCATGTTTCTATTAGAAACACACACAATAGCCTAGTTACGATAGAATTCAATAGAATTCTCGCGGCGTAAAAAAACTGTAAATTAGTGAAGATCACTAATTTCAATTTCTCTTATTAACTAGATATTTTTCAAACAATAAAATTACCAAGACAAAATCTTTAAAATAATAGTCATATTAAATATGACATAAAACAGACAATTAATACAATAACTAAACCATGAAAATTCAAACTATAACTTGAAAATATTTATTAAATCCTGAAAATTATTTCTCTTTCAATAAAATAATTTTCTTTAATCAAACAACAATCTTTCACATTTTTCAAGGTTAATTCATATTAAAAACAATATACGTCTACATTGTCTCTTAATCTGAATTAATTGCTAAAACAGTAAATTGTTTACAATAAATCTTTGTTGTTCTTCGTACTTTTAACAAACCATTGAGGTGATCAATCTCTATGATTTATTTTCAAGTAGTCGGAAACTATAATATAATTTTCATGAAAATTGGGATGTTACAGTTTGGGATCAGAATACCGGAGACGCGACTTGGGAACTGGAAGGGAAGATGAAGGATCAGTACCCAGACTTGTTTCTCGGTACGTTTCTAACCCGTAGTTTCAAGGACGAAACTATTTTTAGAGGGGGAGTATTGTAACACCCGTATTTTTCGCGATGCGTTATTTAGCGATATTATAGTATATTTTGCCATATTTAAGCTATAATAAGCAGTTTCTTGTTTGCTAAGTAAATGATTTAATTAAATCAAAATTAAATTAAATTTGAGAATTAATATTTTATATTATTTCGTGGTTCGAATATCGTTAAAAAATTCTAACTAAGTTTCTTTGAGTTTTGAATCATCGGGCTATTTGGCCACAGATAAAACTTTAAACGAACTCCGATTTCGATGAAAATCGAATCATGACTTGTTGTGATTATTTTTGAGTGTTTGAGATTGTTTTATTATTTATGATAATTTATTATCACGCGGTGAATTAATTTTTCGATAAAATTAATTTTCGCGAATTTATCGGTAATGTAACATCCCAATTTTTATGAAAATTATTTTATAGTTCCAGCTACTTGAAAATAAATCATGGAGATTGATCACCTCAATGATTTGTTAAAAGTACGAAGAATAACAAAGATTTATTGTAAACAATTTACTGTTTTAGTAATTAATTTAGATTAAGAGACAATATAGACATATACTGTTTTAATATGAATTAATCCCGAAAAATGTGAAAGATTGTTGTTTGATTAAAAAAAATTATTTTATTGAAAGAGAAATAATTTTCAGGATTTAATAAATAATTTTAAGTCATAGTTTGGATTTTTATTGTCTAGTTATTGTATTAATTGTCTGTTTTATGTCATATTTAATATGACTATTATTTTAAAGATTTTGGCTTGATAATTTTATTGTTTGAATAATATCTAGTTGATAAGAAAAATTGAAATTAGTGATCCTCACTAATTTACAGTTTTTATTAAACTGCGAGAATTCTGTTGAATTCTGCCGTAGATAGGCTATTGGGTGAGTTTCTAACTGAAACTTGCTCAAACATGATCCGAATTTTACAAAATTTGAGATCTTAGCATTTTCCAATATTTATGATTTATTGGAAACTTTTCTGGAATTTTTAGGCATCAGAATAATATAGGGTGTTTTTCTACGCCCAAAACTGCTTTACGGTTGTATTTTAGCACGCAAATCGAGAAAGTGACATTCATAGAAATACTCCTAATATTTTTGTGGATATTTTGGTTGATTAATAATTTTTTATTATAGAATAATTTATTAGATTTATTTTTGGAGTTTTTGATATAAAAACCCTAATATACCTAAAACGCCGCGCACCCGATTGAGCGATAACGCGACGAATTGAAAATATCTTGACACTAGGGCTGGGGGCGCGGTTCATAATCCACTAGGGGATCTGAACATGTGATTAAATGATTGAGTTTACAAGTGTCAAGTTGTGATTGGTAATTAAATAAATGGTAGTTAGTTAGTTTAGTTGGTTTAGGACTTAGTTAGTTAGTTTATAACTAAATGAGCTTTTCCTTCCATTTTTGCCCCTGAAATTTCGTGGCCCTCATCCTCATTACACACCAGCACCATTCTCTCCTCCATTAGTGAAGAACTTGAAGAAAAAAAAAACCTAGAGAAAGACCGTTGTGATTTTGGAAGTTTTGGAGATTAAAGTGTGCATCTTTGTTTCCTTTCATCTCCACCCTTGTTCAATCATCATCTATACTCTTGGTAAGCTCCATAAATCTTTTCTTATCTCTCTTGGGTTCCATGATATGGGTTTTGAAGGTTTTAGGAGCTATTTTTGAATTTTAGTGCTTGTTTTGGCTAGTATGGCATGTATAGCTTCATAACTCCTTATTTCCTTCCATGAATCACTTTGTTTTTGGTGTTTTAAGTTTGGAGAAAACCCTAACCCCTGCTGGCCAAAACTTGAGGACCATTTTAAGCTTTGTTCTTGACTTAGTTTTGATGAGTTATGTTAGATGGGTTTGGATACTAGTCATATATGCATATTTTACAAAGTTTTGAGAAATTGATTTGGTAAATTTTTAGGGGCTGTAACCGTGGCTTATAATATGATTTAGGGGGATGTTTTAAATTGTTTTCAAGGTGATTTAAGTGTTGTGGAAGTTGGTTTAAGGCTCAAGAAATTAAGGATGGTGAAATGCTTTGTTTTGGAAAAGAAAAATTGAAAATTTTGGGTTGTTTTTGGGCGACCAAAACCGTGGCCATTAATATAGCTTTGATGATGTTTTAAATTGATTTCAAAGTGTTTTCAAGTGTGGTAAGTGTTGAATAAGTTGGTTTCTTGTTAAAGGAATTGAATGTAGTGAATTTGTATGTGTGAAACTTTGAAAAATTGTTTGAAAATAAAATAATTTGGGGCTGTTTGTGAGGCTTAAAAACAGTAACTTTTAAGCATAATTTGGGTGAGTTTCAACTTGTTTTTAATTGTACTAAAGTGGTAACGAAGTTTGGTTTTGGTAAGAGGTTTGATTAAATAAAGTTTGCATGATTTGGGAGAAAATGGTTGAAAATCTTGAAGTTGTTTTGGAGATTTGGAAATCGTGGCATTCAAGGGTGTTTTATAACTTGTTCTTGACTTGCATTTATGCTTCAAAATAGTTGTAAAAATGGTTGATGATTTGATTTAGCAAAACAATTCAAAGAAGCATGATTTTGGAAAAAGTTTTGGGTGATGTCTTAAGAATTGTTTTAAACTTGTAATGAATTTAATTCTAGAATTTTGTGACATGTTTTAGTGCTTTGAAAGATGGTTCAAAGTTGGCAAAAACACTATTCATTTGGTAAAACGCTATTCCAATTGGTAAGTTTTGGTTTTTAGTATTTTCTAAGTGCGTAGCTTTTGAAAAAGTTTGAAAACTTGCATAATTTGAACTTGTTTCATGATATGTGACTAGGTGTGAACCAAATGGGAGTAAGTGAGTAATTTTTAGGCTTTTTAGGACTAAAAACGTGGCTGCCCTAGAGTCATAGGACTTGGGTTTTTGGTTCTAATTTTGTTAAGTTTGTGTTGGTAAGGTTCATGCTTAGGGTACGCGCGAGGTGCGACTTGACGATGGTTTTGAATTTACCTTGCTTGGATTGTTAAAGCGCCCAAGGTAAGGGAAATTCTTACATAATGAGTTTGGGCTTTTCGCCTAGTGTGTTGTTTGTTTGATTGTTGATTGATTGTGTGGTAGTACTTGTAGTATTACTACGTGCTGTTGAGATGTTGTAGCATGAGCTACTGTGTATTGATTTAGCCCTATGTGGCAAGACTGAATTGCATTGTGTTGCTTAAATCATACTTGATTGATTTAATTGGACTTGAAATTGATGATAATATCTAGCATGTTATTGGCCCTGCGTGGCATTATGATTTGTATTGTGTTCCTTGAATCACCTTGGATTTCATTGGAACTTGGCATTGAATTGGAATATGAAAAATGTTATTATTGATAATGGATTAATTAACAATGCGTTGATCGACTGCTATTGGTTGACGATTTACAACGGTAAATCTGATGCGATTCCACAAGCCGAATTCTGATTTTATAAGCAAATTGTTAAAAGTAAGCGTGAGGGTTTTAGTACAACTAGCCAAAGCTTACAAGGAAATTTCAATGGAATGATAGTAGAGAAAAGAATTTGAAATAAATAGTACAATTTGCGAAAACGGTTGAGTTAAATGATGCGCATGGAAAAATTCTGGCTAGGAAAGACTTGGTAATTAAGAGTGTTCGCACCACCTTTCTTTCCTGGGAATTCTTCCAGTGTGTTATTTAGCACAACTAGGGTTTCAATGACCTAGTGTTAAACAGTATTTTCAGATACATAGAAGTGATACAAGAACCGAGAAAGAGATTTCAAAGATCGAGCTTTTGAAAGAATAAAACATAGGGAACCTAGTGTTCCTATTGAGCATATAGGCCATGTGTCCTGTGCTGGGACTTGATGTCCTGCTTGCGTGCACATTTTCTTGATTAAGGATTGGACCTAGTGTTTCGTATGGCGTGCCTAGTATCTTAACCTAAAAGTTGAGCCTAGTGTTCCACATTACGTGCCTAGAGTTCTGATCTAAGATTGGGACTAGCGTTCCGCAATTGAACACCCGGACTTTGTGTCCTGTGTTGAACTCTTAGTTAATTGAGATTTGTAAACCCACTATGTTGAGTGAGTGAGGGTTCGTCGATCCGCATTGATTAATTAAACCATTACTCGGGCACTCACTACGGTGAGCATGCCACATTGTAGAATTTGTTTGGATATCACTTGGGCGTTTACTACGGTGAACATGTCATATTGTTGAATTTGTTGGATATCACTCGGCCGTTCACTACGGTGAACATGCCATATTGTTGAATTTGTTAGATATCATTCGAGCGTTCACTACGGTGAGCATGCCATATTGTTGAATTTGTTTGGATGCGTACTAACCATTGAGCATCGACACTCGGAGCATTTGATTGGCCTTAAAGATTTCAAAAGATAAGTTGCCATGTCACTCGTAGCGTTTGATTAGTCGTAAAGACTTCAAAAGGCGAGTTGACATTGCATTGCCTAAGTAGAGGCACGACAAAGTAGTGGCCAGCCAAAGTAGTGGCAAGCCTAAGCAGAGGCTATTTTGTTCGGACGTTGGGAAAGTAGTCCCCGTCATACTGCTAACCTATTAAGGCTGCAAGTGTATACACAACTTGCCATACTGCATTGACATGCATAGCTAACCACATTTATGATATGTGATGAATTGTTTGATGAATTGGATATTGTGATGACTTGATCACTTATCTGTTGATAGATTTGCCTGCTCACATGCAATAGTTTGATATTGTAGTGACTTGATTGTTGATCTGTTGGTTGTTTTGGTTGCTCATATGCAATGCTTGATATATCATGATGATGCGTGCGGTCTATTAAGTATGTATATGTATATAAAAGCATGTTATTGTATTATATATGTATATATTGGTTGCATGTAACATAGCCTACGATAAACTCGTGGACAAAGGATTTACCCTTGCACTGTTGTTGGATTGGATGTCCTTATGGATGTCACTTCCAGATGGAGTTCGGTAGCTATCGCAGCTTCGTCTTTCGGGAGAAGTGAAGATTGAGCCAGTGGTGGAAGATTCCTCTGAGTACTTCGTGTTTGGTCTTGCTGAGCTGTTTCTCAGTAAGAGTTATAGTTGTTGGCCAGCTTAGCTTAGGCTTTTGTATTGGTAGTTTTGTAATTATTCTTTTCAGAAAACCTCGTCTTAGTGCGAAATGATTATGTTATGTGAAGTATTATTTTGTGATGCATTATAGTCAGATAATTACAAAAGTTTGAATTGGCATCATTTAGAAAACTGTAGTACTCTATGTCTCATTTTGAAAAGGGTTTCAAAGGAAATAAAATGAAAAAAAAATTTACTCCTCTTTTTCCATTGCAAAATACATAAGAGTACTCTTTAACTGAAAGCATACAAGCATTTATTGTTTTCAGCATTAGATTGGCTTGCACAGTAGCGCTCCGAAATCGGGGTGTTACAGGTAACGCGGTTACTCGACACCGTGTTTTTTTAGTACCTTAAGACTCTAGGATTAGAGGGTAATCATGAGAGATGAGAGATTAGATGGGTTAGATTAATTGATGGGTTTAGCATCTTACTTTTATGAGAGGTGTCACTTTTTATGTGATTAACTTTTTATTACTTTACTTAAACTAATTTTAACCACATGTTTTATACTTAATATAATTTTTTTTAATCCCTCCCCTTTATCTAGGAGGCAGCTGCGACCCCCTTGTTACCCCATTTCATTTGCTTCATCTTCTCCATTCTAGAGTGAGAAAGTCCAAGTTCTTTCATGGCTTCCATGGCCATCTTCCTCCATGGTTTTTGAAGTCGTTTCACTTCCAATCTTCCAACCTTCTTGCAACTAACTTTCTATTCTCTTTTCTACCACTCATTTAATCATTCAAGCAATTTTGAGAGCCACATTTCTCTCCCCAAAACAGCCCCAAAATCGTGAGCTCCCTAGGTGGAGGAGGTAGTGACTTTTCTTGCTTTGTTATTGTTTCTATGCTTTGTATTTTGTTTGATTATGATCAATATTTTGTTTGATTATGATCAATGAAGGAAATGAGCACCTAAATCCCCAAATCTTGGAACCCTAGGCACTAACCTAAAGGGAAAAAGATGGATTGCGTGATCTTGAGGTGAATCAATCAATTGGTTAGTGATTCTTGCTTATTAGGTGTTATTGTTGCTATTTTAGTTACTAGTTTTGGATTGGAAGTTGGATTGAGTAATTTTTGTTGAAAACCCTTGTTCTTGAAGGGACTTGAAAATGGTTTTGGGTCTTGATTAAACTTTCCTTTGTGTAATGGTTTGTTGTTTTGTGAAAGAAGTGGTATAAGAAATGATGTTATCTAACTAGTTGGAAGGTTTGCAAATTTTTTTTTTGGGAAATAGGGAGTGATGGCCGCAAGCCCTAGACGCTTTGGGGAAAGAAAATTATTTTATATTCTAGTTCATGATAGTTGAATTGATGTGTGTTAGGCTTTGAAAAATTATGGAGAAGACTTGCTTAAAATTGGACTTGTTTTGGATTTTTGAGGCAATGAAGCACTTAAGGTAAATTGGGTTCCTTGAAACCCAAGAAACCAAGTGGAGCCTTGACTTGAATTGTATTCTAGTTCATGATAGTTTTTTTTCTTAAGGCAAAATGGCATGCAAAAGCATCATAATAGTAACTGATATCCCAACTAGATTGGCACATTAGCCACTACCTATCATCTGCAGCACGCCAAAATTTATTAAAAAAAAAAAGACAACATCATGGGGGGAATGAACCTTACCCATGTGCAATTATTTGAACCTATAATTTGGAAGAGCATAACTATTACGGAAAAAATCTTCCCTTATGAAATTAGGAATTAAATCCCTAAAGACTAATACCGTGAGAGGCTAATTTATGTGCACAGTGATTACCCTTACAGTATATATGAGAAAATCTAAAATTCATCCTACTAGTAAGCTGTAAACAATTTGACCACCTATTTTGAAGTTTCCAAGGAACAATCCGAGGGGAAATAAAAGCAGAAATAACTAAGGCAGAGTCGCACTCAAGCCAGAGATTGTGCCAACCCTTATCATAAGCAATCTCATTGGCGACCATAGCACCTAGGAGTTCAGCCTAAAGCACAAAAGAATTACTAATAGCCATAGAGAAGCACCCGAGGGCAGTAGCTCCACTATCACAAAAAATCCCTCCATAAGCCACAGGACCCGAGGCACCTCTAGCAGCACCATTTGTATTGCATTTGATCCAGTGACATTTCAGAGGATACCATAGGACTGATATGATAACTGGAGCTTTACTGGGATGAATATCAATGTTGAAAGCCTTAAGAATTGTGAACTCTTTAATATTAGAAGAGGCTACACCCTTACTCAATGTTCCAGCTAAATGGACATTTGCCGAGATCTTGGAGATGGCAGCAGGGACAGGAACATCAAAATTGTCAAAGCAAGCTTTATTCCTACAAAACCAGATTGCATGAATGACATTGAGAATGGCAGCTGTGATGACATCGATGGCTTGCTTGCTCCAATTACCTGAGCAAATACTAAGAGCATCTAACATTGAAGAGGGGCTGAGGTTGCACCGTAAAATGGAGGCAAGCCAAGCCCAGATTTGCTGCGCAAAGGAGCATTCACAAAATAGATGGTGCGCAGTTTCTATTTTGCAGCAGCAGAGACTGCACATAGAGACAACAAAGCAGCCTCTTTTCCACAAAGCACCATCAGTAGGCATCCTATTGTTGATGAGTCTCCAAACTAGAAATGACTTGGAAGGGGGAATAACCGGATTCCAAATGATTTTAGACCAAAAGGCCTGCTGACCAGGTTGAATTTGTAACAAATAAGACTCCTTAAATGAAAGAGAACCTGAATCAGTGGAAGCCCAGATAAGGTGCTCCTCAACTTCAGCTATAGAGATAGAAACTGATTTTAAATCTACGACAAGAGTAGCAGAGCACTGAAGGATAGCTTGAAGAACTTCCCAGGCGCCATCTTTGATAAAATCACTAACCTTTGCAACCAAGGAAGGGTGCAAATGAGAGGGAATGTCAAGCATGTCAACCAGCGGCTGTGATAACCATTTGTCAGTCCAGAAACTAACTTTGCTGCCATCACCAATTTGCCACGTCACATTGGTCAAAGCAGATGAGAAAATTGTTTTAATCCCTGTCCAAATCGAGGAGCTGATAAAAGAATAAGTAGGGACATTGTTCTTGAGACATTGAGCTCTCAAAAGGCAAGCCCACTGGCTGTTAGAAGAAATCAGCTCCCAGCCCAATTTCACAATTGAAGCATTGTTGATGGCTCTCAAGGAATGCAGACCAAGGCCACCCTCATTAATCAGACTGCACATTTTACTCCAAGAAACGGTAACCAGCTTTCTAGAATTAATATCACCTGACCAAATGAAGCTCCTGATCCATTTATCAACATCATTAAGAAGGCCTACAGGCCAAACATAAACATGGAAACTGTTTCGGATACACCAAAAAGTCCCACATTGCTTGGGAATCAAGGCCAACGGGAGTTTATAAACACCCACATGCCTTAACCCACCGAGGCGCCTTTTAAGGACAAAACCATGAGGGCCCACATTACATGTGGCCCAAAGTGGACAATACCTCGGAAAACGATGATGCGGACTTGAGGTCGAAACATTGGCGCTAGAAGGAGGGCTACTGTTTCGAATACACCAAAAAGTCCCACATTGCTTGGGAATCAAGGCCAACGGGAGTTTATAAACACCCACATGCCTTAACCCACCGAGACGCCTTTTAAGGACAAAACCATGAGGGCCCACATTACATGTGGCCCAAAGTGGACAATACCTCGGAAAACGATGATGCGGACTTGAGGTCGGAACAAAAACTGTATGTGAGCATGCTTTGAATGACCGATTGAACCAACTGAACTCTGCCCATAATTGATAAGAGAAAAGCTTTCCTGGCAGACAATTTAGCCTTGATCCTATCCGCAATATAATGAAGGTGAATTTGTCTAGGCTTTCCTTTGAACAAGGGAACTCCTAAATAAACAAAAGGAAGAACCCCAGCTAAAAAACCAAGTATGGAAGAAAGAGTACCTGTCCTTTGATCAGATAAAGACCCTACATAGAATTTGGACTTATTAGGATTAATGACTTGGCCAGAAGCATCACCATAGTCTTTGAATAGAGCCATGAGATTATGCATATTTTTTTGAGTTCCCCTACAGAAGATCATTACATTGTCGGCATATAAAACATGAGATGGAGTTGGAAAACCTCTAGGACCTGTCATCAACTGGAGTTGACCAATTTGAACAAGATTGATGATGCCTCTACTCAACACCTCCTCAGTAAGACAAAACAGGAGAGGGGACAAAGGATCTCCTTGTCTCACACCCCTTTTACAAGAAAAGAAACCCACTGAATTACCATTTACCGAGATGGAGAGCTTAGCCGAGTGAAGGATAGTATCCACCCACTTACAGAACTTAGTATCAAAACCAAAACAATGAAGCACTCTCAAAAGGAAAGACCAATCTAAAGTGTCAAATGCCTTCTTAATATCAATTTTGATTGCAACATTACCTCCAAAAATTCTCCTATCCAGTATGTTAATTGCCTCTGATGCTACACCGATGCAATCTGTAGTCTGACGACCATGAATAAAACCTCTTTGATTAGCAGAGACTATTTTGGGGGCAACCTTAGCTAATCTATCAGCCAAAACCTTGGTTATAATTTTGAAATGAAAGTTGGATGAGGTAATAGGTCGAAATTGCTCTATTTTATCGGCCCCTGGGTCTTTAGGAATAAGAACAACAACATTAGAATTCAAATTTGGCAAGATCCAACCTGTATTAAAGAACTGGAGGACGGACTTGAAAACATCATTTGCAATAATGTCCCAGTATTGATTGAAAAAGAAACCAACAAAGCCGTTAGGCCCTGCATCACTATTCCCATTCAAAGCAAAAACAACGGCTTTAACTTCATCTAAGGTGGGCAAATTGGTAAGAAGAATATTATCCTCCACTGAGACCAGCTTTGGAATTACCTTGTCAACAATATCATTGTCTACACATGAATTTTCTGCAGCAAACAAGTTCTGATAAAAAGAGACAACATGCTGCTCAATTTGAGAGGCTTCAAACAGAATTTGATCACCATTCCACAAGGTATTGGTTTGTTTAGTAACATGCCTAATTCTTGCCATCTTGTGGAAATAAGCTGTGTTTTGATCACCATACAAATTCCAATTAGTTCTAGATTTCTCGAGCCAGAATTGTTCCTCAAACAGCAGGGCCTGCTGTAATTCAGCTTGAGCAAGTTGCTCCTGTTCCATTAAGTCATCACAGTAGCCGCAAGCATCAATTCTGGACTGCACCTGATCTACTTTGCTAGCAGTAGCATTCACCTTAATATGCACATCTCCAAAGACAGTTTTGTTCCAAACTCTAAGCCTAGTTTTCAAAGCTTTCAATTTTTGGCAGCAAACATACATTGGGCACCTAACATAAGGCTTTCCCCACTCTTCAGCAGCAATGCTTCTACAATCAGGATGACTATCCCACATTTTCATAAATTTGAAGGAGGATTTACCAATAATAGTGTCTATCTTTGCAATCAACAGAATAGGGAAATGATCTGACTTGCTTCTAGTTAATGTGCTGCAGGAAACTTGAGACCAGCAATCAAGTCAAAGGTTATTGCAAATAGCCCTGTCCAACCTCTTTTTAGTGTATGCATTCCCTTTTCTACCATTATACCAAGTGAATTGGGATCCTCTAGTCAAAATATGAGTTAAGGTATTCAAATCGGTCCAAGCACTGAACTCCTCAGCAGCCAACTGAGAGGGCCTGCCAGTGCCCCTATATTCATAAACACCCATAACAACATTGAAATCCCTAATAAAACACCAAGGGCCAATGTGATTTTGTTGCAATTGAGTCAACTCCAACCAAAGACTTCTTCTTAAAATGTATGAATAACAAGCATAGACAGCAACAATAAAAACTTGCTTGCTGTTGACAGTGATTGAACAAGAAATATGTTGTCTCGAAACAGAAATAATGTGAGGGTCAAGATGTGAAGAGCAATCAAACCAAAGGTTAGGAGAGAGGGCTCCTCTATCATTAACAGCCACCACTTTTAGATTAAGCTTCTTCCAAAAACTAGCAGAAAATTTAGAAATATCAATCCAAGGTTCTGAGAGAAAAACAAAGTCAAGGTTGTTCATCTTACATAACCTTTTGAGAACCAATCTTGTATCTGGATTAGCAATCCCTCTAGCATTCCAATACAGGTTATTCATTTAGCAAAAATTTTGAGGACCACCTCTACTACGGGTGTGATATCTCCCAGGCTTATGAGACTTCCTAGCTTTCCTTTTCATTTTCTTCAACTTAGAATTTGAGATCACTTCAGTGAAATCTGAAGAATGTTGCTGGTCATTAGCAATTAAGTATTTATTACCTTGTCCTGCAGAGTGATCCAGACTTTGAGTCTCCATGACAATTTCCTCATCCACCTCTACATCATCACTAGCCATTTTGCTCCACAATTAGCTAACAATCATCATATCATTAGCAATATTCGAATTAGTCGGTTGATTCATAGGAGTGATAGGGGTACCACTCACTAAATGATCAAGTGAGTTCCCTGTCCCTGCTGTGGTCCCATGGTTTGGCAAAGTAGCATTCAAAGCAACATTAGAATTATGGTCCTCCTCAAAACCAAAATTTGATTTACCTGCAGAATGATTTCCTGCATCACAATTAGTATCAGATTGAACCTCAACAGTCCTTACATTCTCTTGTTGCATTACCATATCCGCAGCTGCATAATCATGCTCCTCATGCAAGGCCTCAACATCAGGCAGAGGGTTGGCACCATGAATACTGCTTGTGCCCTCTACACTCACAGTAGGGTGACTCTCTAAACAAACCTCCTTGCCTTTATTTGAAAGCAGTTTAGGTTTATAACCTTCAAGATCATTGATCTCAGGATCATTAACCTCCATTGTTTCATTATTTTTTGGCACATAATTAATAACTGGCTTCTTAACATGGTTATCAATCTTCTTATGAGCATCAACAACTTTCTTTCCATCTCGGGGAAGCTGAGAGTTCTTTCTACATTGAGCTACTTCATGCCCTATTAGTTGACAAATATTGCAAAATCCTGGAAGATTTTCATATTCCAAACCCACAAAGAAATCATCACGTTCCACCAAAATCCTATCAGTAAATTTACCTCTCAAATCAAGGTCAACCAAGACTCTTGCAAAGTGGCCAAAAGTCTTTTTGCTAGTAGCTTCATCAAGGGTGATTGGAACCCTGATGCCACCTGCAATTGAGAGCACTATTTTAGACCTCCAATATTCTTGCGGTAGGCCTAGAAAGCAAACCCAGTATTGAGCATGCGTGTGCTTTTGCTCAGAGGGTTTAAAATCTGGAGTCCAGAGAGATAGCCGAAGAACTCCTAGCTTTAGATTCCAGGAGCCTGCAGTGAAAACCTTCCTGAGATCCTCTTTGGAACTGAACGAGAACTCATAAAACCCTTTGCTTAACGAGACCATACTCCACTTTCCAATATCTTTCCATTGATCAATCAATTTCTTTTGTAACTCAGCAAATTTTAGCGGTACATCACCTTTGTAATATATAAGGCGCCCATGAAGATTGTTTTTGCATGCTTCTAACCCTGCCAAATATTCATCTTGTGGTATCTTGATCGTTACGACATTCCCTTTGACGTATGGTTTTGGCAGCTGACTGAGAGGTACATCAAACTCACCCGAAATAGCTTTGGCAAAAGATTTTGGCTGGTTCTTCTTAGTGGCGTTCGAAGATTCATTAGCAGTAGAGTGCGAAAATGGGGCTAAGAAACCCCACGGGAAAATAGGATTGTTGGCGGCCATGAAAGATTCATGCAAACCCTAGGAGATCACGTGAAGCACAACCCTAGCAGAGCCATCTCCTCCAAAAAACTCCTATCAACCAAGTTATTGAATTGATGTGTGTTAGGCTTTGGAAAATTATGGAGACAACTTGCTTAAAATTGGACTTGTTTTGGATTTTTGAGGCAATAAAGCACTTAAGAGAAAATTGGGTTCCTTGAAACCCAAGAAACCAAGTGGAGCCTTGAGTTGAGCATCTTGAGAAAAAGTATTAAATTTAGTATCGATTCATGTCTCAAGTTTTGGAGAAATTAAGCTTAGAATTTGAAAACTTTGTTTTTCCAACTTAGCGTATTTTCTTCAAAATGAGTTTAGTTTTAAAAATAATTTATTCTTTGAGTTGTTGTTATTTCTCTTCAAGTGTTTTGTTGTCTAAGTGATTTTTGAGGTTTGAGAGCCTAGGAGGTTAGATTTAGTGTGTGCATAGGATTATGCTAAGTTTCTTCCTTGGTGTTAGGAATTGAGAATCGGAATTCATCCAGCGTGAATTCGGGACATGCGTTGACATGTGACTTGGCGACTTCTGGTAAGGGGCAGCTTTTAGATATGTACAGGATTTAATTTTTATTTCGTAAAGCGAAGAAGTCTGAGAACCTCAGGATTCGAAGTGAGGGTCTTATACCCCATCAATTTTTATTTTCTTTAGGCTTACATTTGATTATCTCGTGGGCTTGATTAAAAGTGGTTGGCGACTGCCCCGAACCCCCCACACTTGTTTGACTTCCTCTTTGCTAACTCCATCGAGTTGCAAAGGGATGAACTTGATTAATATTGTTGTTTGTTGTGTTGTTGGTTTGTCACGTATTGATGGATTGTTGTGCGTGGAAGAATTGAAAAGCATTGTGGTGTGCGTATGCTTAAAACATGATTAAGATATATGTTGTGGATTTTATTGGATAATTGATGTTATTGATTATGCCATGATTGAAATATCAAATGTGGTGATATGCTCATTGGGGGTGGTTAAAGGCATTGTTGCGTCGTGTCTTGTGGTAATGTTACCCGTCTATCCTGGGTAGTGGAAATGCCCATGGCCAAAGGAATTCGGGAACGTCAAATTTTACCATCACAAGGAAAAGTGTCGGTCTAGTACATACAGCCCGATATACCTCTGGGGTATGGATTCCGGAATTAAAACTGCACTATCATGTAGTGAGTCAATAGGAATGGGTGCATCCTTATTGATTGTGCTAAATATTATTGTTATGTGTGTTATGTTTGTTGTGGCATATGCTACCTTTGTGTTACCTTTTATTTCTAGAAGTTGACCCTTTCCCATGGTTCCTTCATCCAATGATGGCAACCCAGATGATGGCGAATACCTTGGTGATCCCGGCAATGGTGACATCGCTGTGCATAGTGTTTGACTTTCTAGACTTGGAAACACCCTTAGCGATGGAGTTTGATCCCATCTCCCATCGAGTTGTATATACCGGGGATGTAGTGCACACCTTGAGGGTGGACGGACTTGTGTTGAGACTGGAGACTTCCAGGAGGACAGTGAGTTTCCCAATCAGGATGCCACAGATCATGGACGCGTGGCGTCGCAATCAGAGTGATTAGATGTTACCATCTTCTTCTTCATCACCAGAGGAGTCATCTGATATTCCTAGGAGGATTACGACTCGTTACACACCCTTGCCTAGAGGTGCCAGGATCAGAAGGACCGCTCGCAAGAGCGTTGGAGTCAGACATTGGACAGCTAGGGCTTCGACCTCACGTCTGCTACCCCGAGCCCTGTGGCAGAGCATGATGTAGAGCCGACCTCCCCTTTGATTGTCAGGAACCCTACTCCTCTAGTAGATCCTTCCCCTATTTGTGGAGTACGTAGTGAGGTTGGTTGCAGCGGAGCGAATTTCATCGAGAAGGTCTTAGTTGAGGAGGACGAGCCTGAGGGAGTACCGGCACCTGTACCTTTTATTGACCTGACTGGCGAGGATGATGATGACCCGATGGATGATGATGATAAGGAGGACCATCTAAGGGTCTGGGTAGTGACTTCTAGCTGATGTGGTTTGTCTGTTTGTGTAGATGTTTTAGGGGTTTGAGAGGTCTGTCTGTGTTTATAGATGTGGAGTGGTGACCAGTTAGTTTTTTGGGATAGACTTTTTGTTGTACAGTTAGGTAGATGTGTGGTATACTTTTGGAGCAGCCCCTGCATGGGTAACTGCTGATAGTACCCCAAAAGTATGATCACTCTCATAAGGGTCATCATACTTTAGGTGTATTCTCTTTTGGACATTTTCATTACTCTTGTATGATGTTTCGTATTGGTCATGACCCACTTTGGTAATATATATATATATATATATATATATATATATATATATATATATCAGTGCGTTCTTCTTGTACCTTTAGATTGCATCATGTTTCTAAACGATGTGGCTACTCTGTGTGTGTTTTGCGGAAGATGTTATTTAAAAAAAACGTACCATTTTTTCTAAAGGACACAAGAGTAATATTTTAAAAGTGTGTCGCATTTAAAGTTATTTTAAAAGTGCGTCGCATTTAAAGTTAAGTTCTTGTCTGTGGCGTTTTAGAAATGGGGTGTTACACCTAAGTTTAAACCTAAACATGCGGCCAACTAAGTCAAGCTAAGTGATGCTAGTCCCTAACCCTAAATCTAACCATAATCAAGGGGCTAACAAGGTCAAGCTATGTGATACTATTCCCTAACCCTAACCCTAAGCATATGGCTTTCCAAGTTAAGCTAAGTGTTAATATTCCCTAACCCTAACCCTTTCCATGTTGCCAACCAAGTCAAGCTAAGTTATACTATTCTTCTACCCTAACCCTAAACATGCGGCCAACCAAGTCAAGCTAAGTGATACTCGTCCCTAACCCTATCCCTAAGTCTAACCCTAATCATGTGGCCAACCAAGACAAGCTAAGTAATACTAGTCCGTAACCCTAAACTTAAGCATGTTGCCTACCAAGTAAAGCTAAGTGATAAAATTTCGTAACCCTAACTCTTTCCATGTTGACAACCATGTCAAGCTAAGTGATACTAGTCTCTAACGCTAACCAAAAACTTATGTCCAACCAAGTCAAGCTAAGTGATACTATTCTCTAACCCAAACCCCAAACATGCGGCCAACCAAGTCAAGCTAAGTGATACTTGTCCCAAACCCTATCCCTAAGTCTAACCCTAATCCTGTGGCCAACCAATACAGGCTAAGTAATACTAGGCCCTAACCATAAACCTAAGCACGTTGCCTACTAAGTAAAGCTAAATGATAAAATTCCCTAACCCTAATTCTTTCCATGTTGGCAACTATGTCAAGCTAAGTGATACTAGTCTCTAACCCTAACAAAAAACTTATGGCCATACAAGTCAAGCTATGTGATACTAGTCCCTAATCCTAACCCTAAATCTAACCCTAATCATGTAGCCAACCAAGTCAAGCTAAGGGACACTAGTACCTCACCGTAACCCTAATCATGTGGCGAACCAAGTGAAGCAAACTGATACTAGTCCCTACCCCTAACCCTAATCTTGTGGCGAACCAAGTAAAGCTAAGTGATACTATTCCCTTACCCTAAACCTAAGCATGTGGCCTAACAAGTAACGCTAAATGATAACAATCCCTACCCTAACTCATTCCATTTTGACAACCATGTCATGCTAAGTGATACTAGTCTCTAACCCTAACCTTAAACATTTGGACAACCAAGCCAAGCTAAGTGATACTAGTCCTTAACCCTATCCCTAAATCTATCCCTAATCATGTGGGCAACCAAGTGAAGCTAACTGATACTAGTCCCTAACCCTAACCATAAATCTAACATTAATCATGTGGCCAACCAAGTCAGGATAAGCGATACTATTCTCTAACCTTAACCCTATGCTTATGGCTAATGAAGTTAAGCTAAGTAATAATATTCCCTAACCTTAACCTTTTCCATGTTGCAACCAAGTCAAGCTAAGTTAAACTATTCTCTAACTCTAACCCTAAACTTGTTGCCAACCAAGTCGAGTTGTACCAGTCCCCAATTCTATTCCTAAGTCTAACCCTAAACATGTGGCCTACTAAGTCAAGCTAAGTGATACTAGTCCGTAACCCTAAATCTAACCTTAATCAAGTTGCTAACCAAGCCAAGCTAGGTGATACTATTCCCTAACCCTAAACCTAAGCATGTGGCCTACAAAGTAAAGCTAAGTGATAATAATCCCTACCCTAACTCATTCCATTTTGCCAACCATGTCATGCTAAGTGATACTAGTCTCCAACCTTAACCCTAAATATTTGGACAACTAAGCCAAGCTAAGTGATACTAGTCCTTAACCCTAACCCTAAATCTAACCTAATTGTGTGGCCAACCAAGTGAAGCTAAGTAATACTAGTCCCTATGATGACAACCATTTTGATGTGGGTAGTCATTTTATTGAATTCGATCTTTCGTTGAAATCGAAACTCAATTTTCAATGCATTTTTATTGCCATGACAAGAATAAACAAGCAGAATCAAATAGATTTAATATGTTATTTCAGGCCCAGAAATTTAGTCAGATACAAACATCGATATCTCACTCAATTCGCATTCAAATTAATTGATTCTAGACTCAAAATTGAAGTTCAAATGTCATGAACAACTTTGTAGTTTAACATTTTTGCAAATTCAAAAGTTAACTAAGCGAAAATGGACGAACTAAATTATAGTGCAAACTGTTCTAAAACAAAATTGTTTTCAAATAAAATAAAAAGAAATAGATAAAGATGAGGGATGGATGCGCCACAATTTCCTAAGGAACTGATAAGCAGAGTTAAGAACACCACAAGAAGGTTTGCTTCTTGATAAGTTCAAAAATGGCTCAATCTAGAACCCAAGAGAACATAAGCCTCTCAATTGTGATAAACACAAGCTTTTTCATCCAAAATTCTGATCTTTCTCATTAGAAACTTGCGCATTATATAGAGATTACAAGGTAAAGGCATCAGCTTTCTCTATTCCTAAATAGCTCACTAATTGCTAGTTTAATGCCTAATTCAATGTGTAACTAACTAGCCTTCAAGTGTACAACAATTGGAGCATTATGGCAGCAGCAGCAGCTATATTATTCCTTAGACAACTCTTTAAATGCTAGCTTCATTGTCTTCTTCAATTTGTAACTGACAAGCAATAAAAGCTAGATAATGCACTCAATGAATTTGTTTTGTTGTCTGGTGCAATCATTTGTCTTTAGGGAGCTGTCCAAGCACTTTCTCCACACTATATTAGCGCCAATTAAGCTCAATATAGCTGTTAGGAAGATTTCTTCACAAGGCTTGATGCATTGAAGCCAACAATGAAGAGTTGGTCCCACTTGTCTTCCAATTCAATGCCTTTCTTCCTTAGCTTTTGTAACCACCAATAACCCTTAATGTTGCGCTATTTAATCACAAAAAAAATGCTGCTGATTTGTCTACTACTCGTATCCAAAAAAGATTATAGCAAACAAACACTCAAACCAAACAACAAAAATCCAAAAATTCAAACAAGTGTCTTTGGGCCTTTTGTGCAAAATGCAACATGCAGCCCATGAGCTTATTACAACTTTATTTAAAAAAAAATAAACTAGATAAGTTTGGGCCAAATTAGTGTACAACCCCTCCTTTGTTTTCTTGTCACGCCTTTATCATAGATTTATTTATGCCATGTAATGATTCTTCATCCTTGCACTTCAGGTCTTCATCACCCTACCCCTAACCATAAATCTAACCTTAATCATGTGGCCAACCAAGTCAGGCTAAGAGATACTATTCCCTAACCCTAAGCATATGGCTAATCAAGTTAAGCTAATTGATAATATTCCCTTACTTTAACCCTTTTCGGGTTGCCAACCAAGTCAAGCTAACTTAATCTATTCTCTAACCTTAACCCTAAACATGCGGCCAACCAAGTCAAGTTGAGAGATGCTAGTCCCCAACCCTATGCCTAAGTTTAACCCTAAACATGTGGCCAACTAAATCAAGCCAAGTGATATTAGTCCCTAACACTAAATCTAACCTTAATCAAGTGGCTAACCAAGTTAAGCTATGTGATACTATTCCCTAACCCTAAGACAATTGATGAAGCACTAGTAGATGAAGGTTAGATTCTGGCTATGCAAGAAGAACTGAATCAATTCCAATGCAATGATGTTTGGAAGCTGGTTGCACTACTAGAAGTTAAGCAAGCTATTGGTACAAAATGGGTATTTCGCAATAAGCTTGATTAAGACGGTAAAATGGTATGAAATAATGCAAGGTTAGTTGCCCAAGGATATTCGCAAGAAGAAAGTATATATTTTATTGAAACCATTGCACCTGTTGCAAGGTTAGAAGCTATTCACATCTTACTTTCCTTTGCTACACACCATGAGATAATTCTTTATCAAATGGATGTCGAAAGTTCTTTCTTGAATGGTTTCATAACTGAGGAATTGTATGTGAAACAACCACCTAGTTTTGAAGTCAATGAATTTTCGAAAAATGTCTTTAAACTTAAAAAGTTACTATTTGGTCTTAAGCAAGCCCCCTAAAGGTTGGTATAATAGACTAAGTTCCTTTTAAATGGAAAATGGTTTTACAAGAGGGCAGGTGGTCACTACTCTGTTTAGAGAAACTTCAAACAAACACTTTATACTTATGCAAATATATATAAATGATATTATTTTTTGTGCTAGTAATGAAAGCCTTTGCAAAAAAAAAAAAAATTTAAGTTGATGCAAGCTGAATTTGAAAGGAGCACGATGGGAGAATTAAAATTCTTCCTAGGAATTCAAACAAAGCAATGCAATGTTGGTATTTATATTCATCAAATCAAATACATCAAAGAATTGCTCAAGAAGTTTAACATGGTTAACTGCAAGCAAATGTGCACACGTATGCATCCTACTTGCGTCTTATGGAAAGATGAAAATGGTAAGAATGTAGACCAGAAGCTCTACAGAGGTATGATTGGTTCACTTCTCTATCTTACTGCTTCAAGATCTGATATCATGTTCAGCGTCTGCTTGTGTGCTAGGTTTCAATCTGATCCTAGCGAATCACACATTAGTCCTGTCAAAAGAATTTTTAGATATTTACAAGGAACTACTAATCTTGGTTATTATATGTTTACAAAGGATAGGGTTAGGCAGTACAATTTTTGAATCAGTTCAAAAATTTTGTGAAGAAAATGGCATCTCCCACAATTTTTCCTCTCCTAGAACACCACAACAAAATGGTGTTGTAGAAAGGAAAAATAGGTCCTTCCAAGAAATGGCCAGGACCATGATCAATGAAGCTAATATTGCAAAAGATCCTCTTTCAAAGAGCATACAGATCTTGCACTTCTCTCTGAGATGGAACCTAAAACGATTGATTAAGTATTAGAAGATGAAGGTTGGATTCTTACTATGCAGGAAGAGTTGAATCAGTTCCAAAGAAATGATGTTTGGAAGTTAGTCACTCTACCAAAAGATAAACAAGCTATTGGTACTAAATGGGTATTTAGAAACAAGCTTGATGAACATGGTAAGGTAGTGAGAAACAAAGCAAGGTTGGTTGCTCAAGGTTACTCATAGGAAGAAGGTATAGATTTTACTGAAATCTTTGCACCTGTTGCAAGGTTAGAAGAAATTCACATTTTACTTTCATTTGTTGCACACCATGATATAATTCTTTATTAAATGGATGTGAAAAGTAATTTCTTGAATGGTTTTATAACAAAGAAAGTCTATTTTAAAAAACCTCCTGGATTTGAAGACATTGAATTTCCTAAACATGTCTTTAAGCTTAAAAAGGTTCTGTATGGTCTTAAGCAAGCTCCTAGAGTTTGGTATGATAGACTAAGTTCCTTTTTAATAGAAAATGATTTTACCAGAGGTTAAGTAGACACTACTCTATTTAAAAAAACATCAAACAAGCATTTTACACTTGTTCAAATTTATGTTGATGATATCATTTTTGGAGCTACTAATGAAAGCCTTTGCAAAGAATTTTCTAAGTTCATGTAGGCTAAATTTGAAATGAGTATGATGGGAGAATTGAAGTTCTTCCTTAGAATTCAAATCAAGCATTGCAATGATGGTATTTATATACATTAAAGCAAATACATGAAGGAATTGCTCAAGAAATTCAAGATGGTTGATTGCAAGACTACGTGCACACCTATGCATCCCACTTGTATTCTTAGTAAAGATGAAACTGGTAAGAAGGTAGAACAGAAAATGTACAGAGGCATGATTGGATCTCTACTTTATCTTACTGCTTCAAGACCTGATATTATGTTCAGCGTCTGCCTGTGTGCTAGATTTCAATCTGATCCTAGAGAATCACACTTGAGTATTGTTAAAAGAATCTTTAGATACTATAAGAAATCAAAAGATTACAGGTTAGTAGGACTCTGTGATGCTGACTTTGCTGGAGACCGAATTGAAAGAAAGAGCACAAGTGGTGGCTGCCAATTCCTTGGAGCAAATCTTGTATCTTGGCCAAGCAAAAGACAAAGCACCATTGCACTCTCAACAGCAGAAGCTGAATACATCTCAGCAGCAAGTTGCAGTTCTCAACTTCTATGGATAAAATATCAACTTGAAGATTACTTGATAAAAAAGAGTAACATTCCTATATTTTGTGGTAATACATCTGCAATTTGTCTAACTAAGAATCCAATATTGCATTCTAAAGTAAAATACATTGAGATTAAGCATCACTTCATAAGAGACTATGTTCAAAAGGGTGTACTTGAAATTAAATTTGTAGACACTTATCATCAGTGGGCTGACATTTTCATAAAACCCCTTGCTGAGGATAGATTCAATTTTATAAGAAGAAATTTAAACTTTCATCTTATAGAAGAATGACTAATCTTAGCATCTTTTGAAATGTTTCAGCATCTTGTATGACATAAGTATTCACACCTGTAAGCATATAATATGTCATTCACATTGCATAACTCAGCGTCTAGTGAACTCGTTGCGTTCATTCGGGTACACACGTGTCGCATGCGTGTGGGACTAAAGCGTCTCATCACACCTACTGAGTCATGATTAAATTGGTGTTTTCAATAAAATCTTTTTCTTGATTTACTTTATTTTTGACAACTGCATTTAATGCAAAGCGAATCTTTATTTTTTATTTTTTTATTTTATTTTATCAAGGGAAATGTAAAGCAATTTTTGCAAAAAGTAACTGTTCCATTTCTTTCAAAGCTTTGCCACTACTCCCCCACTCCTTATACTTTCTCATACACTCTGTTTTTCACTAAAAACTGTTTTCCCTCCTTCTCTTTGTCTGTTCTCTCTGAAAACCGTAAACCTCCATCACCGGTTTCTCTATTGCAATCATATCTGAAGTTAGAATCTAGGAAGACAACGCTATTTACATCACTATGACTAAAGGAAAGGTCCTAATTAAGAATAGGATTGATTTGAAGAAGTTCAAGCTTTATGGTTTTAATTTCGATGACAGATTAAGGGCATTGGGCTGGTCGTACTACTTCTTTTAGGACCCAGTTGAAGTTCTGGTTACTGCTATCAAGGAACTCTGGGGAAACATTCGTATGTTTAAGGGTGGTATTATTGAAGGCCATGTTAGAGGTTTTAAATTAACATTTACTATTAACAGTATTGCTGATACTATTGAGTGTCCATGTGAAGGAATCAGTTTCTACACTGGTTGGGAAAATGCTTTCAATGGAATGGAAAATGTCAATGAGGCTCTATTTGAGAATTATCGCCAGTTGAAAGAATCTGGGGAATCACCGTCTGCCAAGCATCTAAAGAGTCACTACAAGGTGCTTCACAAGATAAGTGCCAAAAGTGTCATTTGAAAGGTTGGATCTAGTGACATTGTGAACTATGAACAAAAGTTTATAATGAGAAACTATATGGTTGGTCACAAGATAAATCTACCTAGATTGATCTTCAACAATCTAGTCAATGCACTTGTTAGTTTGAGGAAGGGTTCTACTAAAGTGAAACACATCTACAAGAGCATTCCTTATGGTGTTCTTCTTACTACGATGATGATTAAAGACGGAATTGCAAGAAAGCTTGGAGCTTTGCAAGGGGAAGAAAAGGAAAAATATTTTCGGTAAGGTGCTATTGTTGGTCCTAATGTTTTTGAAGTCAATAGTTTGGTGAGAATGAATCTTGTCATTGGTGATATGAATAAGCAAGTGAAGTAAGAACAGGGAGAAGTAGCTGATGCTACTATTGGTGAAGTTGTGAAGAAACCAACCAGAAACTCAGTATCTAGTGAGAAAAGAACTGGTCAGTCTCTAGCCAAGGAGACAAGAAGCAAGAAGCAGGAGGTGCCTCTTGCACCAGAAAAGAAGGATGAACCAGAAGATGATGAGGATAGAGTCCCCATCAGAAACATCATGGAGAAGAAGAAGAAGAGAAAGGCAGAAGCTGAAAAGCCTATTTCAGAGCCTAGCCCTAGGAAGTAAGTTCCTCCTCCTCCTCCTCCAGCTGGCGCCCCTCAAGGCAAGAAAAGGAGATTGTATAGGATCTCTGAGAATCCTACTCCCAAGGTACTGGACTTTACTGCTGATGTTTCTGTAGTTTCATTTCATTCTGATGATCTTATTACTGCATCACCACTATCTGTTTCCACACCACAAACTCAGTCCACCCAACCACCCACCAAACCACAATCCTCCAAGAAAACCACAAAATCCAAATCACAAGCTATTACCATTGTCACTCAACAACCACTACTTCCTCCATACTACCAAAACAAATCCATTAAACCCTACATAACCCCCTTAGGAACCATTTCATGGTACTTGGGAAACCAATCACCCAAACCTACCCAAACACTAGCCCCACCAGAAACACTTACATTACCCACACCATAATCCTCTGCATCCTCAAACATTTCTCTCACATCATACATTTCCTCATCCCACTCTCATCCCTTCAATCAGTTGTTTACGGTCACACCCAACAAACCTAAAACTTATAAAGTCAAGGTAACTTCCATTCTCGCTCTCAATTCCTCATCCACAACCACCTCTACCACTCCCTCATCAGATACCACTCACTTTGGTGCATCCAAGGCTATGCTGAAGCCTAAGAGACCAGTGCCCGTCAGAGAAAAAGAATATCATTATGTATATGATCATCCTTCTCTTTGGCATTTAAAGACATTTACTTCAAGGGTAGCTAGACTGGAAATTTCCCCATTCACCTACAACGATATACTGAAAACAACCTTTGGTGGAAGGTTGAGACCACCTCACAAGCATGGAATTATTCCATTCTCAGTTGAACTCCCTCAGAATTTGCCACAAAATGAACATCTCACTCTGGAAAAGTGTGGAAGGTGGATTACTGACGAAGAAAGGGCCTTCATGAACCATTGTCTGGAGATGAAGATGCATGAATTAGTTCTTCTGAACAAAGATCCCTCCTTAGCCGTTGTCAAGATTGTGCCTAATAGACAAATATAGCTTCCGTGGTTAATTCCTAAGAAGAGGAAAAATAAACCACCTCAGAGACTTCTAAAGATTATGACTCTCAAAGAGTTTGCAGAAGCTCCTATAAGATATAACAAAAAAACCTTCTCTCAGAAACCTGTTAGAAAGCTATCTGAGAACCATGCTATGCAAGTGTATCACACTCGTATCTCAAGGGATTGCAAACTTACTAGTGCTTCTGAAATAAGTCCAGAAGAGAAAGCTGAAGTTCCAACTGTTGGTTCTATCACCAGAGTCTATGACAAAAATGTTGCCATTTTGCATATTGATGATATGTTGTAGTTCTAACATCCCAATTTAAAAAAAATGTTTTAGCAATAAAATCCTGAATACTTGAACGTAAGTCGTAGAGATTTTTACTAAGGGTACGAGGAATTGTTTAGAATTATTTCAAATAATTGATTTATAATTATTACTCATGATGTCAACTCAAATTAATAGACAACATAGACGTATGCTGCTTTTCAGGTGAATTCATCAATTAAACTTATTATAAGTTTTCTGGTTGACGCGAAAACGCATATTTTTGTTGACTAAGAAAATGATTGAATTAAATCAAGATAAAATTAAATTTAAGAACTAATATTTAATATTAATTCACGGTCCAAATTTCGTTGAATAATTCTTATGAATATTCGTCGTATTTTGAATCGTCAGGTAATTCTTATCCGCAATAAAATTTAAAACGATCTCCGACTTCGATGAAAATTGAATCGTATCTTGTTGTGATAATGTTTGAGTGTTTTTAAATGTATTTATAATTTCATAATATTGGGTGGAATAATTTTATTTGAATGAGAAAGAATATTTTTCTATACGAATATTATTTTGAGACCCATGGGATATATAAATTTATTTTCTTTAAGAAGTGGGATTATCTTGTTTAATATATAAAATATATATTTTTATTTAGAATAGAATTTTATTCTTATTATATTATTTATTATTTATTTAAAAGCACCCAATTCCGACCCAAAAATCCATTTCTCTCTTTACTCTTCCAACCGTGGACACACCCCACTTTTCTTAGACCACACTACACCCTCATTCACTTAAATCCACTGAATCATTTCCAATACTACACTATCTTCTCCAAAACCGTAGATGCATTTCATTTTTTTTTCCTCAGGATCACCATTTTTAACACAGGAGTAAGAAATGTCCCCCTTTCTCCCTCTAACTCGAAACTTCTCTCTTTATTTCTGAGCAACTCCGAAGCTGATAAAGTTTATCCCCAAGATGATGGGAAAATTAATTAAGGAGTTATTTTCTTCACACCATCATAGAATCCAGAGAAGAACTCATTAGTTTCACCATCATCTTGTGGACAAAATGCATCAGCTTTCTCTCACTGTATCTTTTCAACTAATGCATCAACCCTAGAATTCCTACATTATGTGAAGAAGAATCATGAAGCTAGTTTTGGCCACTAGAGGAGTAACTAGACAAAATCGGGTAGCAGATTCCTCCGAAGGAGTCGATGGAGTGTATTCGAGTGCAATGAGAGAATACTCCAGTGTGGATGGAGTATACTTTTCAATCTCATCGTCAACGCTGGGGATCTGAATAATGTTCGACTCTCGACGAACCTCCCTGGCAGCTACGAGCCTCCTAGGAGAGGGTGGTCTCCTTTGAACCATGCGCATACGATGACCTGGGCCCCAACGATCACTACCGATAAGGGGATCAGCATACGCCCTAACCATCAAATTGCGATCCTCATCGCGATGAGGATCGTGAAATTGATGAGCGCAGTCCTCAATCCTCACAAAGCTGGCTCGATACTCCCTCGCAGTCATCATCGGCCTGCTAATAGACGGACGTGACCTCCTCAAAACCATCCGAGTACGATGCCCCCATGATCACGATTTTCCTCTGAAGACATCATCTGTTGTCAAAATAGGGAAAAAAAATAGGAGCAATTTCATCACTAGAAGTATCATCAAAACAGAAAATAATAAAGCATCTAATATCATCAAGTTTATCACAAAACCAAGAAACATTGGTAACTGAAATCCAAAAAAAAAAACAAGAAGCGAGTTCATCAACTTCATCAATAATAACAACAAACCGGCCATAAGAGATTTTAGAAATAACATACCTGTGAAATGAGAACAGCGGTGACAGTAAAGGAGACAAAAATAGCGGCGGCAATAACAGCTGCATAAATGAGAATGAAAATGAGAACGCGAATGAAAACGAGTGAAAGAGGAAGGAGAACAAAAAAACGAGAAATAGAGAGACACAGAGCCTTACCAGGGAAGGCGAACGGAAGAATGACTGTCGGAGGAAAGTGGTGGTGGTGGTGGTTCTTCGTGAGAGTAACAGTGTAAGGGTTTCTGGAAGAAGAGGGAGAATAAAATATTTTCTTGGTCCCGTGAATAAAAAGGTGGAAAACGTGTTCACACCAGTTTTTAACACAACTGGTATAAAACATTATAAAATTTAAATTTTAAGACTTTTACACCGGTTTTTTAGACAACCGGTGTAAAATGTTTAGAAAAAGTTAGGGGTGGCAAAACGATCCATTTATCCATCATCCATCCAATCCATCCATAAAGAAATCCATCCAATCCATCCATTACAAACAAAAACACTAAATGGATTGGATCCAATCCATCCATTTAATTTAATGGATGGTTAGTCATCCATCCACTATTTTTCTAAATCCATTGGATTACACTAGGGGTGGCAAATGGATGGAATGGATAATTTTTTGAATTGTTCATAAAAAATATTTTTAATCATAAAAAATATTTTCAAAACAAAAAATAATTTTAATTATAAAAAATTATTTTAATAAAAAATAATTTTAATCATAAAAAATATTTTAATTAAAAATATTTTTCTCTCTCCATTCTCTCTCCAATCTTTCCCCTCTCTCTTATCTCTCTCTCCCACCTCTCTCTCTCATCTCTCTCCCCTCTCTCCCTCTCTCTCATCTCTCCCTCTCTTGTCTCTCTCTCCCTTTCTCTCATCTCTCTCCCCTATCTCCTCTCTCTCATCTCTCATATCTCTCTCATCTCACTCCCTCTCTCTCTCTCTCATCTCTCCCCTTTCCCCTCTCTCTTGTCTCTCTCTCCCCTCGCTCTCTCATCTCTCTCCCTATCTCCCTCTCTCTCTCATCTCTCTCCCTCTCTTCTCTCTCTCCATCTCTCTCCCTCCCCTCTATCTATCATCTCTCTCCCTCTCCCTCTCTCATCTTTCCTCTCTCTCATCTCACTCCCCTCCCTCTATCTCCTCTCTCCCTCCCCTCTCTCCTCTCTTATCTCTCCCTATCTCCCTCTCTCAACTCTCATTTCTCTCTCTCTCCTCCCCTCTATCTCTCATGTCTCTCCCTATCTCTCATCTTTCCTCTCTCTCTCCCCTCTCTCCCTCTCTCATCTCACTCCCCTCCCCCTTTATCTCTCATCTCCCCTTCTCTCCCTCTCTCTCATCTCTCCCTTGTCTCTTTTTCCCTTTCCTCTCATCTCTCTCCCTCTCTCTCATCTCTCTCTCCCTCTCTTCTCTCTCTCTCCTCTCTCTCCTCCCCTCTATCTCTCATCTCTTTCCCTCTCTCCCTCTCTCTCATTTTTCCTCTCTCTCTCCCCTCTCTCACATCTCACTCCCCTCCCCTCTATCTCCCCTCTCTCCTCTCTCTCTTATCTCTCCCTCTCTCCCCTCTCTTATCTCTCTCTCCTTTTTCTCATCTCTCTCCCCTGCCTCCCTCTCTCTCATCTCTCATTTCTCTCTCTCCTCCTCTATCTCTCATCTCTCTCCTCTCTCTCATCTTTCCTCTTTCTCTCTCCCCCTCTCTCCTCTCTCTCTCATCTCACTCCTCCCTCTATCTCTCATCTCTCTCCTTCTCTCCCTCTCTCACATCTCTCTCCCTTCTCTCCCTCTCTCTCTCATCTCTCCCCTCTCTCCCTCTCTTGTCTCTTTCTCCCCTTCCTCTCATCTCTCTCCCTATCTCCTCTCTCTCATCTCTCTCTCTCCTCTCTCTCCCTCCCTCTATCTCTCATCTCTCTCCTTCTCTCATCTTTCATCTCTCTCTCTCTCCCTCTCTCTCATCTCACTCCCCTCCTCTATCTATCATCTCTTTCTCCTCTCTCCCTTCTCTCCTTCTCTCCCTCCTCGATCTCTCTCTTCTTTCTTCCTTCCTCTCCTCTCTCTCCTTCTCCCTCCGCCTCACCCAGCCTCCCAATCGTACATTTATTTTCATGTTTCCCACTCAAACTCACGCTTGAACGCTCAATTTGCATCCGATAATCAAACGCCGCGTTTTAACTAATTCATGTCTAATCAATATTCGTCTTTCTAAAAAAGAAGGCAATGCTTAATATTCATTTTATTCGTTTGGCGTAAAATTCTAAAGACGAGAATTGAAAACATATTAATCATACAAAAAGATGTACCATTCGTTTAGCTTAATATTTTTTTGTGTGAATATATAGCTTAATATTGAATACGCATTTGAATATTGCGTAATATTTGTTTAGCTTAAAATTCTAAAAACGAATTTCTTAATATTCGTATTCGAAAAAAGAAGGCAATTCTAACTAGTTTTTTTATAAATAAAATGATTATTATTATTATTATTATTATTATTATTATTTGGCCAGTCTTTTTTTATTAGTCCAGTCTTTGATAAGGGTACTAAAAAACTCCCAGCTTTTTTTTTCCAATTAGGAATAAAAATTGATTATTATTATTATTATTTTGCTAAGATATAGTTAGCAGCAACACATTATTCTTCCGTAAAAAAAGCAACACATTATTCAATTACAAATTTTAAAAATTCCAGTTTGTAATTAATTTACTTGATGGGGCTAAACTACTAATTCCACATGGGAGAGCAAATGTGGTAATGAAAACGTGATTGAATCCACTAAATGTGACCTGACCGCTTTGATTGGTTTAACAGTTTTGAAACCATTTATAAAACGATTGACAATAACCAAACTGTTTTTGGGAAAAAATATATGATTTTGTTCTAGAAGTGTGATTCTTGTGAAAGAGGGAGAGAGAGGGGAGAGAGGAGAGAGAGATAGGGGAGACAGGGGAGAGAAAGAGGGGGAGAGATAGAAGAGAGAGGGAGAGAGGCAGGGAAGGGAGAGAGGAGAGGGGGATTGGATTTAAATAGATGATGGATGGATTGGATTTTCTTGATGAAATTTTAGTGGATGGTAAATGGATAAATGGATTTTTCCAATCCATCTATTAGGAAAGTTTTGTAGTTTTGAAGCCATTTTATGACATTACGACTCTATTCTCAGGAAGCACTTATCCAACGACAAATCTGTATAAGAGAGAAAGGAGAGGGGGGAGGAGAGAGAGGAGAGAGAAAAAGATAGGAGAGAGAGATAGGGGAGAGGAGGGAGAGAGAGATAGGAGAGAGAGAGATGAAAGAGAGGGAGAGAGATGAGAGAGATAAGAGAGAGGGGGAGAGAGATAGGGAGAGATGAAAGAGAGAGGAGAGAGGGGAGAGAGAGATGAGAGAGAGAGGAGAGAGAGATGGGGGAGAGAGAAGAGAAGGGGAGAGAGGAGAGAGGGGAGGGAGATAGGGGAGAGAGAGAGATATATGTGTGTATATATATATATATATTTAATAGTTAAAAATATTTTTTTGTAATTAAAATATTTTTTATGATTAAAAATAATTTTTTTGTAATTAAAATAATTTTTTTGTAATTAAAATATTTTTATGATTAAAAATATATTTTATAATTAAAAATAATTTTTTGTGTTTAAAAATAATTTTTTGTGGATGGATTGGATATCCATCCATAAAAAGTTGTTAATGGATGGATTTGATGGTTTTTTTTCAATGGATGATGGATGGATTGGATTTTTTTGATGAAATTTTAGTGGATGGTAAATGGATAAATGGATTTTTCCCATCCATCCATTAGGATCCATGGATGAATTTATCCAATCCATCCATTTTGCCACCCTTAGAAAAAGTCATCAGTAAATTGTAAAATTGCCACCGCGTTAACATTTTACACCAGTTGTTTAAATAACCGGTGTAAAATGTAACGCGTAAATTGTCTAACTCACATATTAATTGCAAAATTGATACCGCGTTCACATTTTACACCTGTTATATAAGAAACCGATGTAATATGGTTAATTCTTATACGTTTCGTGTACTAGTGATTGTTTCCCAAAAACATTACAATTTAAGAGGCTTTCACAATTATACATGCGCATATGTAATTTCTTTTTAATTACGATACAACTGCATAATTTAAAGTCTTGATACCACTTGTAATAATATATCTAAATTCGAGTAACATAATGGAGATGAACATTGTTCTATTGAATTTCACAAAGAACGAAATGTCATTTCCAGTATATAGGCTGGAAGGAAATTACAATAACAATATAGAAAGAGAACGAGTTCAGGGACTGATTCAGAAAGAAGAAAGAGTAGAAGAATATCATGAAGAAGTCGTGACATCACACATAATGCCTGGCTTTCCCCTAATTACCACACTCTCTTCCACTTTTGTACCTCATCCTCACACATAATCCTACCACCTAGAGTCGGTTATCTTAGGCCTTTTGCTCCTCTTTGGTCCCTTGAATTCCCGATCCTACAAACATTTCTTATCTTAGTTGGCTTCCATGTGGTATTCTTTGACCTGTTGCATCTGACTTAGTTACTTGAGTGGCTATTTAAGCTCTTGTCCTCATTCCATTACCTTCCCCTTTAAAATCAACGTTGCCCTCAAGGTTGAGATTATGATAATTGTTTTCTATATCAGCCTTGTCTTCCCAAGTGGCTTGATTTACATCCAAATTTTGCCATTTAACTAATACTCGAGGTACAAGCAGATTGCATCTTGCCACGATTATGTGTTGTAGCAATGCTTTTGGTTGTAAGATGGGGCTAAACTCAGATGTTGTGACCAAGCATGGCAACGGGCCGGGTCGGAGGCGGGTTTTGCCTCCCCCGTCCCCGTCCCCATTTCCAACGGGTTTGGGTTTTGCCTTTCTCATCCCCGTCCCGATAGGGTCGTGTTTCCCCGCGGGTCCCCAACTCAGCTCTAAATATGTAGAAAAATTGAAAAATTATAGTTATGATAATTAATAAAATAAAATCATAATTATTATACAATGATAAAATAAAATAAAAAAATACTAAAATAAAATGTTCTATTGAAAAGAGATTAAATTAAAAATAAATAAAATATATGAAACAAAATGAATGAGTATAAATGCATAAAATAAAATAAAAATTAACAATTTATATTTAATTGGGCGGGTTCGGGTCGGGGGCGGGTTGGGTATCGACATCCCCAACCCCGTCCCACCCCCGGTCAAAGCGGGTTTTCCCCGTCAAAATCGGGTTGGGGTCGGGTGGGTACCCGCGGGTTCGGGTTCTGTTGTCATGCCTAGTTGTGAGTGGTAAAGGAAGGTAAGGATCATTGGAAGATCCTTTAAAAGGTTTCATTTGAGAGACATGGAAGATATGATGGATTTTGGCAATATCAGTAAGTTGCAATTTGTAAGCAATAGATCCTATTTTAGCAGTAATTGGAAAAGGGACCAAACTACCCCATACTGAACTTTTGGTTCTTTCTAGAGCCCGCTGATGATTGTCTATGCTGCTACAACCTAACTAGCACTAGTTCTCCAATGTTTAGATTGACATCCTTCCTTTTCTTATCTGCTTGTATTTTCATTACCTGTTGTGCTCTTCTCAAATTCTCCTTCAAATGATTCAACAATATATTTCTATGCAACAATTGTTCTTACAAATTTGGTGGATCACGTGAACTCAAATTTTACCTTGACAAAGTAGGTGGATCCCTACCATATAGTGTCTTAAATGGACTCACGCCTAAACTCATGTGAAAAGATGTGTTATACCAATAATTAGCCCATGTTAATGCCATGAACCATGTATTGGGATTATTGAATATGGAGCATCTCAAACACATTTCCAAGCACTTGTTTAAAGCCCAGATTGGTAATCGGATTATGGATGATAGACAAAGCTTATTGCCAAAGTAGTCCCTATAACAGAAACAATGTTGCCAAAATATGCTTGTGGTAACTTTATCCCTATCTGAAACTATAAATTTAGGCATTCCATGAAGTTTTACAGTGTTGTTCATAAATGTCACAACCACAATTTTGTTAGTGTAATCTGATTTGAGTGGCATAAAGTATCTATACTTAGAGAGTTTGCCCACTACTACCATGATGACACTATAACTGAAGGATAGTGGCATACCAGGAATAAAATTCATGACTACATCTTCCCACATAGAGTAATGTTGTATAAATTGCTCAATATCATCTTTCATCCTTGGCCAATAGAATTGAGGCATAACTCTAGCCATAGTTCTTGCAACTCCTGCACGTCCTCCTATAGGGGAACTATGATACTCCATCAAATTACATATCCTTCATCCTCGCGTTCTCCTCTGTCTATCTGTACAAATAGTTTTGCGAAAAGAGCAACTTGAAAAATGGGTCTCTCCTTGGAGCTCGTTTTCCGGCCATCTCCGGCCGTGTCCCAACAAACCACGATTACCACTGTGATGTGCTCATCTTCCTCTATCAAAAGCTCTCACCTTTTTATGAAAACGGACAGATCTAGAAACATATGACCGCCACCTTCTCTCCTCTTTTTCGGCCATTGTGAGCAGCTAACCGCAAAACGAAGGCCAGATTTGTATTCCCCACGATGTCCGCAACAAAACCCCTAAAAAAGATTCACGATCTGAGCACCTACCACTGGCGACCACCGCGCCGAAAATCGCCTCTGCCGGGCTGGAGTTTCAAAGTCGCCGCACGTTTTTTTGCCTTCCTCTGTGGTCGACCACCTCCGGCCACCATCTCTAGACCACCATCATCATCTTTATCTTAGTGGGTTTTCCACTATTGTGATTTCATTGGAGCCTTAAAATCAAAAATATTCATTTTTATTAAATAAATCATATTTTGTTATTTCAGAAATTCTGTATATTAATTTAGATTTAATAACATTTATTTTAAAAATCAGTTTTAAATGAATCTAAAACTGGTTTAGATTTAATTTTAAAAAGGTTAGTAATAAATTCTGGTCAATCACACTAATAATTAAAATAGATTCTGACTTTATTTCGGGCAAAACATCTCACTAATGGGGATTTTGGAAAGGTGAAATATGAAGTATTCCTTCTCTTTGAGCTTTGTTAGGCTATGACATGATGAGAGAAAAAAAAAAGAAAAGAAAAGAAAGAGTTATTGTTTTGAAATCCTAATCTTTGGTGTAATTTTGGTTGTTATAGTAGTTTAGGTGCTTTTAGAAATATTGGAATTAAGTTAAAGTTGCTTAAAGTGTTGTTTAGTAAATTAAGGTCATGAAACACCTTAAAGGAATCTTGTGTTTCTTGAACAAGGTGGAGTCTTAGAAAATTTAGTAATTTTAATTGCTGTTTTAAATTCTTAATTGATTTATATTTTAGTGTTTGTTAACTAGGTATTTTAGAAGTTTAATAAATTAATGCCATGAAACACCTTAAAGGAATCTTGTGTTTCTTGAACAAGGTGGAGTCTTAGAAAATTTAGTAATTTTAATTGCTGTTTTAAATTCTTAATTGATTTATATGTTAGTGTTTGTTAACTAGGTATTTTAGAAGTTTAATAATTGCTTTGGTTTTGAAAGAAAATGATTTTCTAGTGTTTTTAAAATTAAAAGTTTAGTTAAGAAGATTTTGAGAAAGTTATAGAGATTTTTGAGTAAGTTGTAAAGTATTGGAAATTATTATTTTAACCTGGTTTTAGTGTTTTAAGTGTGAGTATTACTAAAAAAAAGAGTTTTTGAGTTGTGTACCCGAGGTGTTTGATTGCAAACTATGACCTAGAGGTTCTTTTTAAGAGATTTAGAGAATTTTCTAAGAGTCAGCCTTAGGAGGTCTTGAGTACGTGCGTGCGAGAGTTCGTGACGTATCTTTGACGCTAGCATGGACATGGAACTCTAAATGGTAAGGGCACTTCACATTCAGTAATTTTTATTGTATGTTAGTGTAAGAGCTATTTCTGATATTTGTTTCAGTGACGTGTATGAGTTATGGTATGCTTATGTCAAATGATTATCAATATGCGAATGCGAATTGTTGTGGATTGATGAACTATTGTGAGTCTGAAATTGTTGTGATTATGAATTGGTTATATGATGTGCTTGCATGTATGCTTAAATCATGTTGAGATAGATGTTGTTGGGACTAGTGTTGAATAATTAAATGTTTATTTGATTATACCATATTTGAAATATCATATACATTGATATGTTCATTGGAGTAAGTGGAATGCATTGTCATTCATTATGGTAACTTCGACCTGAATATCCTGGGCTGATGGATTGCCCCAAAGCCAAAGGAGTTCAGGGACGTCGTTAATTTAACCATCGCATGGAAAAGTATCGGCTTTGGTACGTACAAAACGATTGACCATGGTGTATGGTATTCGGAAATCATATGCATTGGCATATAATTGCACCAATGGGGATGTCTGTGCATCCTTATTGAATTGTTCTGTAACGTCAATGACATGATTATGTGAATATTTTGAAGAAGTTGAGTTCCATATTATATTCTGTTTATATAATATGATTAGCTATTGCACCTGCTGTTGTTGTTGTATTTGTTTGTGAAAGAAGTTGACACATGCCTGTGGTTCTTTCAATCAATGATTGTAACCCAGATCATGAAGATTACAGAGTGCTCGAGGCTGCTGACAAGCGTAGCTAAGGATAGTCTTATCTAGCTATCTGCCTTGTGTGTTTGTTTGAACTTACTAGAGGTCTAGTAAATGTTGTAGTGTTTCGACCAGCTGTAGGGTGTTTCCTGTTTTAATAACGAGGTTGTAATAAATGTATTAAGTTTTCAAGACTTGAATTGTCAGGTGTCCATTGATTGGATGAATCTATTTGTATGGTTTTGTGGTTTTATTGTGTTGTCTTTGTTTATTCACCACATTTCGAAAATGCTGCAATACTCTAACGGCTATTTTAAAAGAGATGTTTAAAAAAAAAACTCACATTTTCCAAAACCATACAAGCAGGGTATTTTCATTTTCTAAAGGATTTGAACTATTAAGAGTTAAAGTTAGTTTACTAGCGCTCTAGAAACGGGATGTTACAAAAGGTGGTATCAGAGCGGTTCGGTTCTAACCGGACTATGAGTTGGATAATTATATCTTGTCAAGTGTCGGGTTTTGTAGAGAACAGATTATGAGGGGTAAAATTGTGCTTTCGTGTTTTGCTTGTTCCTCAAGTGGAGTAATTCTACTTGAAAATTGGTTGGATTGTTTCTTAATCGAAACAATGTGTGTTAGCACACGAAACAATATTGTTGTGGGGTTCTGACTAGGTTGTAAAACCTTGTGGGAATCCAGTACCTCAAAAACCAAAAATTCTTTCTATTAGAACTGATAGTTCAAGAGATGGATCCGGGGATTCAGATAGCCAAGATGTAGCAGGAATAGTAGTTGATATTTCTCAACAGACTACTACGAAGAATCAATGTGAACTGCTACTACCTTCGTCACCATGACTCTCTTAAGTCCTGAGATGAGAATTTAGGGATCGTCTATAAGAGACTCTATTAATATTATTGTTTAGTATGGTCTTTGAAGTATTAGTGGTTCTAGGCATAAACCACAGTGTTTGATGTTTGACGTATGTTGATATAAATTAGATTTGAAAATCAAAACTAGTTCATGATTTTCAGAGTATGACATGTTTACCACTAACATGCTGTGAATATATGTGGTTTATTGTATGATTGATTAATTATTGTGAACGTATTCATATTTTCCAAGAAAAATATTATACGCAATTATTTTCTAGCAAGCGTTAATTAAATGTCTTATGACAATTTAATTTACGCAAGATTCATTTAACTCTGTCAAATGAAAGTTAGAGTTGTTGCTAGGGATATAGTGGGGTTTAGCGTGTGATGAGTTGTTTAGCTAGTATTGGGTACTACCTAAAATTTTTACCAAACCCTATCCTAAATTTTTTGATCGTGGAATATTTCCTTTAAAGGAGAGCCAAGTAAAGTTGAATTACTCATTTTTCACCTTCTCCTTCTTACTTGGACGACCATTCACTGATAAAAGGGTGCAGGAGAAAATATTCCATTTTAGTCTTAGCGTTAGTAAGTGATGAGGACTTGGACTAAGATTTTGTGAGTCTTTTCCCTTTCTTCTTTTAGACCCATGACCGGCCACTTTTTGGTTAAAAAAAGAAAGAAAGAAAGATTTTGAGTGATTCTCTAACTATTTTTTGGCCACACTCAAAAAGAAATAGGGGGAGATAGTTGTTCTGTTGGGTGTCGGTGTGAGTGGTGAGAAAAAAATTTAGGTTCCCTTCTTTCTTTTCTCGTTCTGTGCGTCGCGAGCCACTCTTGCTCCAGAAACCCCATTTCCTTCAATTTTCCTCCTAAATTATGCTAAATCGTGTGGTGATTGGAGTGTGTGAGAGACCTTAAAAAGCTTGGAGATTTTTTAGAGTTGCAATTCCTTCCATTCCGCTAGATCAAACCGTAAGGGTTGAGATGAGGTCAGATGAGGATTCTCCCTATCCTTGGCATTTGTGGGTGATGGTGTTTATGATTTCTGGTTAGTGATTTTGAGAATTATTCTTCCCTTTTGATGTGACATCCCACCCAACACTAGGCACTTCGGCCTAGTTACGAAAATGAAGTGATTCGAATGGACATCACTCACAGCACTTTATTCCCCCCTTAAGAAATATTTTTGCCTCACGGGAGGCTCGAACCCGTACCCAAAGGAATATAGGCCACCGAAAGCACCTCCCCACCACCATCTTAAGTAGGGATATAGGCCACAGAAAGCACCTCCTAATCACCATCTCAAGTATACTTGAGACGGTGATGGAGAGGTGCTTTTCGTGGCCTATATCCCTTTGGGCGCGGATTCGAGCCTCCCGTGAGGCAAAAATATTCTGTAAGGGGGGAATAAAGTCCGGTGAGTGATGTCGATTCAAATCACTCCCCTTTCGTAACTGGGCCAAAGTGTTGGCGGGGGATGGGATGTCATAATAAAAGGCCTGTGAGTGATGTCCAATCGAATCACTCCCTTTTCATAACTGGGCCAAAGTGCTTGGTGGGGGGTGGGATGTCACAACAAAAGGCGTCTTTTATTGTGACATCCCACCCCCATCAGGCATTTTGGCCCAATTACGAAAAGGGAGTGATCTGAATGGACATCACTCAAAGGACTTTATTCCCCCCTTAAAGAATATTTTTACCTCACGGGAGGCTCGAACCCACACCCAAAGGGATATAGGCCACGAAAAGCACCTCCCCATCACCATCTCAACTATGATATCCCACCCCCCACCAGGCACTTTGGACCTGTTACGAAAGGGGAGTAATTCGAATGGACATCTCTCACGTTGAGTTGGTGATAGGGAGGTGCTTTCCGTGGCTTATATCCCTTTGGGCGCAGGTTCGACTCTCCCGTGAGGCAAAAATATTCCTTAAGGGGGGAATAAAGACCAGTGAGTGATGTCCATTCGAATCACTCTACTTTTGTAACTTGGCCAAAGTGCCTGGTGGGGAGTGGGATGTCACATTAAAAAGGCGTCTTTTATTATGACATCCCAACCCCCACTGTTACGGAAGGGGAGTGTTTCGAATGGACATCACTCACAGGACTTTATTCCCCCTTTAAGGAATATTTTTGCCTCACAGGAGGCTCGAACCCGCGCCCAAAGGGATATAGGCCACAGAAAGCACCTACCCATCACCATCTCAACTTGTGACATCCCACCCACACCAGGCGTCTTGGCCCAGTTATGAAAGGGGAGTGATTCGAACGGACATCACTCACAAGACTTTATTCCCCTTTTAAGGAATATTTTTGCCTCACAGGACTCTCGATCCCACGCCCAAAGGGATATAGGCCACGAAAAATACCTCCCCATCACTATCTTAAACACTTGAGATGGTGATTTGAGATAGTGATGGGGAGGTGCTTTCCGTGGCCTATATCCCTTCAGGCGCGGGTTTTGTGAGGCAAAAATATTCCTTAAGCTTGAGATGGTGATGGGGAGGTGCTTTCTGTGGCCTATATCCCTTTGGGCGCGGGATCGAGCCTCCCGTGAGGCAAAAATATTCCTTATGGGGGGAATAAAGTCATGTGAGTGATGTCCATTCGAATCACTCCTCTTTCGTAATTGGGCCAAGGAGCCTGGTGGGGGGTGGGATGTCACAATAAAAGGCCTGTGAGTGATGTCCATTCGAATCACTCCCCTTTCGTAACTGGGCCAAAGTGCCTGGTGGGAGTATGATGTCACAATAAAAGGCGCCATTTATTGTGACATCATACCCCCCACCAGGCACTTTGGCCCAGTTATGAAAGGGGAGTGATTCGAATGGACATCACTCACAGGCCTTTTATTGTGACAATTTTATTGTGACATCATACCCCCTACCAAGCACTTTGGCCCAGTTACGAAAGGAGTGATTCGAATGGACATCACTCACAGGCCTTTTATTGTGACATCCCACCCCAACCAGGCGCCTTGGCCCAGTTACGAAAGGGGAGTGATTCGAATGGACATCACTCACAGGACTTTATTCCCCCCTAAAGGAATATTTTTGCTTCACGAGAGCTTCGAACCCGTGCCCAAAGGGATATAGGCCATGGAAAGCACTCCCCATCACCATCTCAAGTCCAAAGTGCCTGGTGGGGGGTGGGATGTCACAATAAATGGCGCCTTTTATTGTGACATCCCACCCCCCACCAGGCACTTTGGCCCAGTTACGAAAGCAGAGTGATTCGAATGGACATCACTCACAGAACTTTATTCCCCCCTTAAGGAATATTTTTGCTTGAACCCACGCCCAAAGGGATATAGGCCACGGAAAACACCTCTCCATCACCATCTAACTGTGACATCCCACCCCCAGGCACTTTGGCCCAGTTACGAAAGGGTAGTGATTCAAATGGACATCACTCACGTTGAGTTGGTGATGGGGAGGTGCTTTCCGTGGCTTATATCCCTTTGGGCACAGGTTTGAGCCTCCCGTGAGGCAAAAATATTCCTTAAGGGGAAATAAAGTCCTATGAGTGATGTCCATTCGAATCATTCCCCTGTCGTTACTGGGACAAAGTGCCTGGTGGGGGGTGGGATATCACAATAAAAGGTGGGAATAAAGTCCTCTGAGTGATGTCCATTCGAATCATTCCCCTGTCGTTACTGGGACAAAATGGCTGGTGGGGGGTGGGATGTCACAATAAAAGGCGCTTTTTATTGTGACATCCCACCCGCACTTTACGAAAAGGGAGTGATTCGAATGGACATCACTCACAGGACTTTATTCCCCGCTTAAGAAATATTTTTGCCTCACGGGAGGCTCGAACCCGCACCCAAAGGGATATAGGCCATGGAAAACACCTCCCTAAAGCACCTCCCCATCACCATCTCAACTGTGACATCCCACCCCCACCAGGCGCTTTATTTCCCCTTAAGGAATATTTTTGCCTCACGGGAGGCTCGAACCCTCGCCCAAAGGGATATGGGCCACAGAAAGCACCTCCCCATCACCAACCCAACGTGAGTGATGTCCATTCGAATCATTCCCCTTTCGTAACTGGGCCAAAGTGGCTGGTGGGGGGTGGGATGTCATAGTAGTGCTTCAACTTTGAGTTCCCTCCACCTTTTCAAAAGTGAAACGCAGTTGATTTTCGATCCGCATTGATTATTTAAAACATATCACAGACGCTCCTTTTGGTGAGTGAGCCATATTAAAGAATTTGTTTGGATGCATACTGACCATTGAGCGTCGACACTCGGATCGTTTGATTGTCTTAGTGACTTCAAAAGGAAAAGTTGTCACTTCATGCCAAATACCGAAGGTCCTTTTGGTGACTAGTGGTTATAAATGGCTCTGCCAAATACCCGAGGTCCTTTTGGTGACTAGAGGTAGGCCAAAGTCCTTTTGGTGACTAGTGGTTATAAATGTCTCTGCCAAATACCCGAGGTTCTTTTGGTGACTAAAGGTAGGCAATACCCTTAGGGGAAATTTGTTCGGACGTTGGTAAATGAAATTCCTCGTCTACTGCTGACCTTATTCAAGGCTGCAGGTTTATACACAAACTCGTTCATATTACATTGGCATGCATAATTAACCACATTGTAATATGTGATGACTTGATCATTGATCTGTTGATAGAATTGTCTGCTCATATGCAAATGTTTGATATTGTGGTGACTTGATTGTTGATCTATTGGTTATTTTGTCTGTTCACATGTAAATGCTTAATATACCATGATGATGCATGCGGTCTATTAAGTATGTATATGTATATAAAAGCATGTTGTTGTATTATATATGTATATTGTTTGCATGCGACCTAGCCTATGATAAACTCGTGGACAAAGAATTTACTTTTGCACTGTTGTTGGATTGGATATTCTTATGGATGTTACCAGATGGAGTTTCACGTTGCTACTATTGTTCCAGAAGTGTTGAAGAATGGGTCAGTGGAGGAAGATTCCTCTGAGTGCTCTATGTTCTAATCTTGCTGAATGGTTCTCAGTAAGAGATATAGTTGTTGGCCAACTTAGCTTAGGATTTTGTCTTTGAGTATTTGCGTAATTACTTATTGCCTTGTAATTATACTCTTCGAAAAACTTGTCTCAGTGCGAAATGATTTTGTTATGTCTTATGTGATCTGAAGCATTAATTGTGATGTGATATACTCTGATATTTGCAAAAAACCGATTTGACATCATTTAGAAAATTGTAGTACTTTTTATGTCTCATTTTTCAAAAGGGTTTCAAAGGAAAGAAAAAGAAAAAAAAATTACTCCTATTTTCCACTACGAAATACAGAAGAGTACTTTTACTGAAAGCATATAAGAATCAAATGTTTCCAGCATTAGATTGGGTTGTACAGAAGTCTCCAGAAACGGGGTGTTACACTTAGAAAAGATTAAGGAGAAATAAGCTTGCACAATATCGCCTATTTAATTTAAAAGATGTACCCAAACATGGTTCAAATCCCTTCGGAGACAGTTGTAATATGGACATTAGTGCCAATGAAATAATAATATATCCTCTTTCCCCACCCTTTAAAATAAAAAAAGGAACATGAATAATAATCTATAATTTAAATTAATTATAATTTGAAAATTGAAATCGAATGAAAGGATAAAATGAATAGAGTATTGACAAATAACATAAAAAATGTTTGTTTATAGGTAGATAATAATATATTAAAATTCAAAATTAAATATTTTAAAATTTAAATATTGAAAGAAATTCTTTAGAAACAAATTATAAAATTAAATTTTAAATATTAAAATATTAATTCTTAATACATTAATTATATCAAAATTAAATTAATTTTTTTTAATAACTTATATTGAATAAAAATTTAAACAATTGAAATTCAATAAGAAATGATCAAATTAATTGAGTGTTGAATCTCATATAATAATTTAAGATAAAATTTCTATTTGAAATTTATGAAATTAATTTAAATAGATATTGCTTAATGTTCAACTCGAAATGAATGTGATGCTGACAATTGACACATTGCATAACGACACATAAAAAAAATATTCTTTTATATAATATTAAAATAGATAGATAGATACTTAATTTGAAAAACGTACTCATAAAAAAACATGAATATCTATAATTTAAATTAATCAGATTTTGAAAATTGAAAATTAAAATTAAATAAGAAAGGATGAAATAAACAAAGTATTGACAGTTAGCACAACACAACCTTTTTTATAGATATATAATAGATAGATAGTATCCATATATAATAAATAAAATAACAATAGATAGATAATAATTGATTAGCATTCAAAATTAAATATTTAAATTTTAAAATAAAATCTCTCTATTAAATTCCTAAATTTATTTTTAAATTTTAATTTTGAAATTTGAAATAACTTATATAGAAGAAAAATTGGAAATTCATCAAACAAAACTAATACAAATTCGAAATAAAAATTATCTGTGAAAAATAGTGTATAGTTTAAATTAATTTAAATTAATAAAATTGAAATTAAATAAGAACTGATCAAGTGATTAGAGTATTTAATTTCATAAAACAAATTGAGATAAAATACTTATTTGAAATATATTAAATTATATTAAATAGATTTTATTTTAATATCCAAACTAAAATGAGTATGGTATTATTCCGATGAAAATTAAGGGTTAAGCTCTGAGACATGTGATATCTGGGTTATGATTTTCATTTCCACAAGGTATTTCAAATGTTTTATGTTTTTATTATTCCGCAGACGTGCTTTAGTACGATTTGATCTAAACCACTACTTCGTTAAATGTTTTTATAAACTTAGTATTTTTATTACTCCTTGTACGTTCCTTTATGGATTTTTCGTCCCATTCTTAAACTTAGAATTTGTGATGTTGTTAACGAAGTTGTGTTATTGAGAGAGGGATTTTGATTGAGCAAAACAAACTCTCCCCATGTCTAATTAAATTGATAATGGAGAACCCAGGAAAAAGACACATGTTAAAGTAGTTTCCTTGCCTTGTACCCATGAAAAAAAAAAAATCGTTTCCTTGCCACTGTTTTAAATTTGTCCCTATACCAAGGATGACAATGTTTACTACTTAATATTAATAGGCTATAACTGATAAAAAGGGACGAGTTCACCTTTGGACCTTTTTATATGAGGTCCATATTAGAATGACACTCAAATTAATCAAAAAAATATACATTTAAGTTAAATATCTAATCAAACTAATTATCACTTAATATCTATATTTACATATGAACATTTTTTTACACTATAATTACATACGAACTTAACTATTTAATATTTTACAAAAATTCATAGTATGGTTCATTGGTTATTTTGACAATTGCAAATTTATAGAATATTTGATTAGATAATATATATGTACATATACATATCAATATATATTAATAATAATATGTCATTCTAAAAAATTAGTGTGATAAAATATCTAAAATACATAACCAAATCTCTTAAAACCAAAATTTAAACAACAAAACGCGATAAAATAAAACATATTGTAACACAATAGAAATATTTTAATTGATATATATAGAGTAATTTGCAAAAGGTTTTCCTCCTTTAGATTTTATATATATATATATATATATATATATATATATATATATATATAATATAGTCAACCAACAACAATCAAGATAGTAAAAAAATTTATTTCAAAAAGGTGTTCACAGTCAAACAACAACCATCTAGATAATAATGAAAAATGGTCTTCCCGTTCAATAAACCACCATCTCTAAGGTTTTCACCATAAATACCATTAGATTTCGTAACCTTCAGAAATATACATATATATATATATATATATATATAGTCAACCACCAACCATCTAATGTATATAATATAATTTAATATATATATATATATATATATATATATATATAGTCAACCAACAACCATCTAATGTATATAATATAATTTAATGCATTTACTTCTCCAGTCAACCAACAACAGTCTAGATAGTGAAAAAATGTTATTTTAAAAAGGTGTTCATAGTCAAAAAACAATCATATAAATAATAATAATAAAAGTCTTCCGCATTTGGTCAACCACCATCTCTAAGGTTTTCACCTTAAATACCATCCGATTTCATAACTTTCAGGAACAACTATAACAATTGAAACCTTAACTCCTACGAATCAATGGAAAAGGAAAGCAACATAAAGTTCACGCCCATGGTTACAAGTGCTTTATTGGTGATTATGACAACATACATGCTTATGGTACCTGTGCAAGGTCAAGTAAATGAAATTATTTTAAGGACGACAAATGTGGTTGTTCAAAATGATTTAGGTGGTGGTATCAATCTCTTTATCCATTGTCGATCAAAAGATAATGATCTAGGCCCGCAAAATCTAGCCAACGGGCAAGCCCAAAGATGGTCTTTCAGAGTCAACTTTAGTGGTACAACTCTATTTTGGTGCACTATGAAATGGAACAATGTGGCTAAGAGCATGGAAATCTACAATGCTAAGAACGATGTTGGGGAGTGTTTAAAAAAATGCTTGCGAAGTATTAGACAGGATGGGATCTATTATTATTCTGAGGAAGATGGTAAGTGGTATAAGAGGTATTCATGGTTTACTAATATGGAAGACATAGCTTAAAGCCTTAAGTCATTATTCATCTGTAACCGATAAATAAATAAAATAAAAATTATAATATATAGTACTTTATTCATAATAATAAAAATAAAAGAGATTCTCCTTTATTTAGTCAAATCTAATTTTTTTTTTATTTTTCCAAACAATTTCCTTACTTCACAGTTCATAATTCCCAATTTAATATAATTATCTTACATTCCCCAAATTCTATTCTGTTAAAAAAAAATACATTTACCTAGAGACATAGCAGGAGTTGCTATCCACGCTAGGTACATGAAAATGTCAAGATAGAATTTAGGCAAAATGGTGGGTTTTTCCAAATTATCTCTTGCAAAAAATCTACCGATCAATTAGTGCTTGCAAAGATTCACTTTAAAAAAATTATGAAGATTTGAAAATATTTATCGGTTAAACAATATTGTTAATCTAGAACTTGATCGTGCATTGATGCATCAACAATAATTAATTGAGTTTTTAAGTTAAAAGAATAATCGATTGGTGGGACAAAGTTTTTAAGACGAAGACTTAATAAGATTTATATTTTCATAGTCTATTGAGGATGCATTCAATAAAGAATTGATAAATACAATTCATTTATTGTTATATATGAAGGAGGCATTTTGAAGTTGTCATTTAATTATTAAGTCTTCCAAGTTTGTTACATCAACATATAAAGAGAAATCTTAAGCCTCCATTATATTTTTAAGCATCTTAGTATATATAAATTTCGTCAAATTAAACTTAGTGTCCCTGAAACTTTATGAAATTGCACTTAATATCCCCTTTATTTGACCCCTACACTGTTTTTCTTTATCTGAAACAAGGATAGAAAATGTCTAAGTAAAGAATAGAAAGAGGTAACTGATCTAACAGTAAATAACTAACAATTATTTTTTTATTTTTATTAAGATAGTTTTTTATTACATTCTCCTCCTCTTGAATTCTTCCCGTCCCATGCTCAAGCCACACCATTGAACCTTCATAGAAACTATCCAACTATGAAGCTTTAACTTAATGAGGATAGAAGAAGTCCATTTAGTAAAGAGAGAATGTGTAATTATATTAAACTTTAGTTTTAGAATTTAATTTTGATGTCCTATCAATGTAAAGATTTTTAATTAAATAATGTGGCACTTCATGATTGGTTGAAATGACAATTTTTTTACACTGTCTGGATATAAAAATTAAGGGTCTCCCTAATACGGTCCCTTTAATAAGGGCCCAATGGTCATCTTTTTCTTTTCTTTTTTATTTATTTATCTTCTATCTTCCATCTTCTTCAATTCAATTCTTCATAACACTCGGTGTTATAGAAGTTGCGAACAAGTTGTGAACTCTCTATCATGCCTAGTTGGATTAGTCGAGTGCTCCAAAAAATTTCGTGTAATAATAGCCTCAAGTCAGATGAATGGTCACAAAATTAAAAAAAATAAACTAACAAAATTTAAGAATAAGTGGTTTCTAGAAGCTATTGGATAAAAGATGAGGAAGGATGTCGTACCCTTGGTGTTGTGCAAGAGAAGAAAAATGGAAGGGTGGAGTTGGCATTGCTTGGTTCTTGGATCTGGTTGTGTGTGTTGGAGGGGTTGAACCATGGGGAAGGAGGATGTGTAAGAGTCTCAATATTATAGTGGATTAAAAGTTAGAGAATGCAATTTTTCAAAATGAATAGAATCATGCATGCATAGTGATCTTAAAGTGTTTAAAGTGTTTTTGACCAAATTGGACATGTTTAAAAATTATTTTTATCATTTTTAGACCCAATAATTATTTTTCAAAGTGTTAAAATATTTTATGTGGTCAAAACATATTTTATGTGCATTTTAATAGGAATGAATTGATTCACAGTATGATGAATCGATTCACAAGAGGCGCTCAGTCCCTCAATTTTGGTTTTGTGAATCGATTTGGGAATTGGTGAATCGATTCACAAACTAGCGAATCAAATTTTGTATAAGTAAATGGATCGATTCATGGTGTTGGTAAATTGATTCACGCGCTATTTTTTTGCAAATTTTTTAGTTTCGTGAAACCAGCTTGGGCACCATATAAAAGCTACGTTTAGGGTTTTCATAATCACTTTTGCACATTTTCAGAACCCAACTAAGAGCATTCTCTCTAGCAGATATAGTTGGTTACGTGGATCAAATGATGTCATTGTGCTCTACCAAAATGCTAGCTTTGGGAACAAGTTTGACCGAAACTCAAATTCTAAGATAGTATCAGAGTATATCCTAGATCCATTGGGCCACCCGCAATGTCCAGTCCTACAAACTTTATGCTCCATATTGCAAGTTCTGGGCGTGGGGAGGTGCGTTGATAGTCTTACATTGGATAGTGATATGGAGTGAATAGTGGTTATAGGGGGAACCCTCACTACAAAAGCTAGCTTTTAGGGTCGTGTTAGGCCCAAATTCTAACACCGTTCATAGAGACAACCTCCATCCATTACTAATCTTATTTTTCTTGTATATCACTCATCCATGGAAAATTCTCATCTCTATAGCACTTAGCTTATGATCTTGTTGGCAATTTGCTATCCAGCATTCAGTACTACAAAGCGTTGTTGGCCTGTGGCCATTCAGTGAAATTTTCCTTTGACCATGAGAAACATTGTTAGTACTCGACCCCAATTAAGGGGGTGTACTGCATGGGAAACAAGAATGGGCCCAAGGACCTATGTGGGCAAAGCTATACAAATTAGGCCACACTTAACAAGGCCTTATATCTGTTAGAAATTGGAATCTGTTAGTTAATTAATGATTGTCAGTCAAAATTAAATAAATAGAATCTGAGACTCTAGAGGAGGGCAATTATTTGGTTAATTGTTGATTTGAGGCAAACACGAGGCTCTCGAACTCCTTGGAATTCCATTCTATCTTGTCCTCTGCATTTAGGATATTTTTAGGCCCTGAGTAGGAGGAATTATTCAATAAACAATTCGCTTTTTCTTTTTGCAAAGTACGCAATTTCTGAACCAGAACCTAACAGACACCATCTGATCACAAATAACACCTATAACATTTTTCCATTTCATCTAATCAACTTGACTTGTATGGTTTACATTTTACATTTTCCTTAACTACTAAACAAAACAGGCAAAAAAAAATTAGGCTTAGTTACAATTTTAGTCCCTCTACTGTAATATTTTGTGATTTTGGCGCCCCTATAAATTTTTGAGTGAATTTAATCTTTCAATTTTTTTAATTGTTACAATTAAGTCCCTCTATTACTTTTTTCTACTTAAAACTCTCAAATTCTTATATTCTAGTCCAAATGTTCACAAATTGGACTGATTAAATCATCCTAAATTTTTTTCCACTCAAACCTCACCAAGCAAAATATCAAATTTTACTCAAAATAAAATAATCCCAATTTTTTTTTGTTTGTAAAACCTAATCTTACATCCTACAAAATTATTCAAATTTTATCAAATTCTTACCGACCTCTAAATTTCTAAAATTATTTCATATTCCAATTCATCATAAATCTTCAAATATTTGGATAGAAAATACGAATTTAAGGGTTTTTGAAAATTGATGGCAAGATCAAGTTTACTTCATGTTAAAAAAAAGGAACTTGAGGGACTAATGTAGCACATAGTACAAACTAGGAGGATCAAAATGTGCAATTAAGCCAAAAGATTAGCATGGTTGTGGCACAAAAAGTGGTCTAACAAATCCACACACTGGTAACAAAACATTCTTTTGCATTTTTTGCATCCCAGGACATGTTACTAACTACTTGCTTGAATACCCTACCTTTTAATTACATATTTAAGTTTTTCATAGATTCAAGCAGAATGAAATCCTCATCAAATTGCATCATCCTTTCTATAGCATTTATTCTTTTAGCAGCATCCACCTGTGACAGCATATTACTGTCTTCATAAGGGGCATTTACAGTACCAAATAATGAAAATAGAAGCTCATATGTCCTCATATCAGGTAAAAGTTTTATTTGCCTCATCTTTGCAAACACTCGCACAGCACGTTCCGGTTGATTCTGCAAATATTGATTAGAAAAATACAATGTAAGCCCTCATATGCTCCACAATACAAGAGAAATAAAACCATGCCAGTATCAGAAATTGGTGCTTTACCATGCAACGTATTGATGAAATAAAGGGGTAAATTAAATTAACATGCCATTACAACAAACCCAAGCCAAACAAACAGTAACCAACTACATATCAGTAATAAAAAGACATTCATTGTTTGAAGGCTCCTAATTTATTAGCAGCACTAGAAAATTATCCAAGTACAGAAACTTATTGTTTCCTTTTTATGTAAATTAATTGTAAATTAATTATTATACTATTGTACTCTACATTGTACTACAGATTATTCAGTAATATAAATGGTATACCGCAGACTCACATACATTAGGGTTTCTCTATGATCCCCTCTCTCAACATGAAACATCAAAATTAGCTATTTTCGATAATTCTCACCAAAAAATATAATTGAGTCTTTAGATAAATTGATTTTAGTCTTGCAAAAACGGTAAAAAGCATAATATTTTTTCGAAGTTTCATATTTGAGCTCACCAATGCATCAAATAAAGCCAGCAAAATATTATAAGGATGTGGATGCAGGCATTCAGAAATCTGATTCAGAAAAGACTCAGCTAAATCTAGCTGTAATTATTTGCTGAAAGTGACTGAAAGTGTTGCTAGAGTTGAATCATATAGCTTCAAATTCTCTTGCCGCATTTTTTTAAACTGCAAATTATATGAACCTAGATCTCTAATTCAAATTATATGAACCAACACCTCTAATTCAAATTAAAATGGGTATCAACAGAAACATGGTCATAGAGCTCTGTGTCAACCTAGACCTCTAATTCAAATTTCATTTTCACTAGATTTTGGGGGTCTAATTGAACTAAAATTGAGTGGTTGTGATAGGCACATAATACATGTGTATCAAAAAAGGGGCAATAAAGGAAATGAGGGTGCAAATAGGCCTAGGAAGTAAAGCATGTTAGTGTTTGAGAGAAGAAAGAAGCAAGAGGGTCGTGGGGTGGCAGAGAGAGAGAAAGAGAAGAGGGAGCGACAAAAATAACAGACTGGACAGCTGGCAAAGAGGGAGTGGAGGAGTATGATACATGCAAGGAATAACTGCATGAGAGGCTATCGTGGAATTGGAGTGGTGAAAGGAGGGCGAGAGTAAGTGCAGGTTGTGCTGTGCTCTCAGTCAAGGAGCTATTTTCTGTTATCATTTACATTTCCATCTTGTAATTTCTTCATTTATACATTTCAGGATGGAACTCCCATTGATATCAGTCCACTCAAAGAATAAAAAAAAATATGATAGCAAAAACCAATGAACATGATAATTGTAATAGAGCTCACCACTCTCATGCCATCACCAAAACCTCTTTGAGAAACAAAAGCTCTAATAATGCCATCATATGTATAGCTGGATGGCTACAAACCAAGATTTTGCATCTGAACAGAGAAGGGCCCTTCAATATGTTAAAAGACATTAATTTAATGAAGTTGTCAAATAATGAAATTCCCTTAAATTTTCATTAACACAAAAATTATATTTATGGCTTTATGCTTAAGAAAGGAAGAGATAATGAGACACAGTAGCATTGATATTCATATGTCATTGAGAATCAACTAATAAAAGCTGTCAATAACTGAAATCTTAGGGGTCTGTAGTCTGAAAATTTGAAATGTGACTTAATATGACTGTGTGTAGACTGTAGAGATCTTCTCATAATTACAAAATTTGGGAAAACAAATAATCAATATTGCAGATACGATATCACATAGTGCATTACCAAGAACATTTAACAGCTTGGTCGAATGTCTACCTGTAATATAAGCTTCCATGCAAGCATAAAATTCTTTTGTTTTGCACACCCTTGTATTATATCATTAAAAGACCACCTAAGAACCTTCATAAGCAGTGAGTGCTTTTGTTCATTCAGCCCATTTACTTCAGCACTCTGAGCAACACATGTTTCATGACATAGTTAAAGCAATAAAATAATCACATTGTATTGTAACTTGATTTCAAACCATTTATGATGTCATAACAGTTGGCAATACATAGGCCCATTTCTTTTTGTCTTGTTTTAAATCCACTATCATTAGACAAATAGATTGTTGGCATAAAGACAAAAATGAGAGGGCAATCATATTACGAGGTAACGAACATGAACCTATAAGATCCATTTCCTAGACTTCCTTGTTTATCTCTATTTAAGACTAAAGAGCAAAGCAAAAGAACTGATGGACAGTCCAGTCAAAGAAAATAATACATTGATGCTTTCCTATCATATGAATATATAGCCTTTTTATTTAATAAATTTTATGGTATTGAAAATTGGCTTTAAGGCCAAAGGAGAGAAATAGCATATTTTATAACTAGTACTCCTAAAAACACGCATCTTACTCTAGATAGATCAAGTGATTAAAAATTTCACATTGAATCACATATTCACAAATCCATACACATAAAAGTGCTTTCAGATTTAATAATGGTCCGATTGGTTTTAGAAAACATTTTTTTTAATTTTCTGATTCAATTTTAATTACAAATGCGTCACCTTGTTTTCATTGTCTTTTTCATACAAAGTTTTGTATGGAAAACAATGCAAACAGAAACAAAGTGAAAAGTGAAAACAAATTGGTATTTTTGTAATTAAAACTGAAAATAAAAATGAAAATAAAAACCAAACAGACCCCAATCTATCAAATAGTACAACATCAACAGGTATGTACAATGCTTTTCCCAAACAGAAAAAAATTTCTACTTGAAAAACTACAAATGATAATAGCACTTTATATCTCCACACCTTGAGAAGCTCAGTATATGTAACTTCACACTTTTGTCCATCAAGTCCAAGCATTTGCTTGCTTGAATTATATTCTGGATTTTCATGCAGGATCTTAAAAGACTATTGTACAGCGGGAGAACTAGATAGAGACGCTGACTTTCTCCAAGAAAATCCATTATACCAAAAGCTTGAACAAAGAACAAAATGAAGACAAGAGAAACATAAAATTCTCATAGCTAAGGTAAAGGTGACTCACTAATGACTGCGTCATAAATACTAGTTCACATGCAATTCATTACTGCCACAAAAACAGCAATATGCAATTGTATTTTCAGAAAAATTTATTATTTTTTCCTTAAAAAGAATCCCTGAAAATGTAATAGACCTATCCAATATCAACATCCCCTTAACCTTTCCCTTCTCTCTATCAAGAAACCAAAAAAGAAAGGAAAGTAAAGGAAATATATAGTCAGTTACACTATTTATGAAACCAATATTTTACCTCTTCCATCTAAACACCTTTACAGAGGGCTCGCATCATAAGAGAGAAGCATATATTATTTATGCTGATGTCTTTTGACTCCATTAATCTCCATAAAAAACTGCAACAATTCAAAAGGGAAAGGAATAAAACTCACATCCGCAAAAGAGTCCACCAGAACTAACGATCGGAATTTCAAGGATGGCGTATGTACTCATGCAAAAAAGAAAACTTGAGATAATGTCTTGTGCTTCCTACTCACACACAGAAGAACATACACTCGTTATTTGCTAATTGTAACTAAGTAGTGTAAATATGATTCATTGTTATCTAGACCTATTAAGATTTGTCACAGTTTATGATCATAGTGTAGCTAGTAGTTAATACATTGATGAGAATCACTAAGCAAGATTCAGACACTGGATCAATTTGTAAAATTGTTAAGGATATAATTGAACTGCAGCCAGAAGCACCATTTCCTCTTATAGGATTCACAAGTTCGTGCTTTAAACAAGTTTTAACATACTTTTTTTCGAACCTAGAAAATAAATGGGGCTGGGGGTTAAAAAATGAAATTACTAGTAAAGATATTAGGATCCAGAAATACACATTTGGTTACCATGTTATTTACCATACCAGTGGATCAGGAGATCACTCACAGTACTCAAAAATATCAACAAAATCATCAGTAGTTAATGAGCGGCTTGTATGACCAAAATCCAAAAGTAAGTCGGATGCCTTTTTTCTCTCACCCGAGCAGAGTGCCTTGACAATTTACACTTGCATAGACAATCCTCCCACAGGTGGACCTGCTTTTTTAGTGCACATTGTCAACATTTATCAAATTCATTTATCAAATACACATACTACGAGCAATATATATCAAAAAATAAAATAGAAGTCAATTATTGAGCTGCAATTGATTTCATTGGCTGAATAAAAAAGTGAACTGAAAAGAGAAAAGCATCTCAACTTAAATGTATTGTGAAATCGTCAACAAGTGAATGATTACCTATTTTGTGGTGGTGAGATTTCGAGAGGATTCGATTTCACCTCCCTACAATGACACAAGATGGAAGCGTTAGAAAAGATAAAAGATGAAAACAGGGAATGGAGTAATTATAGAAGAGATAATTATACATGGACGTGGTGATGATGCCACTTTGATTTACAAATTGAAATTGAACGCAGAGCAACACTTGCTCTGAATCCATGCTTATACATGCTTTTAATTTCGCCAACAACAATGGCTACTCCATCTCTACTAACTTGCTAAGTAGATTCATAGCTGAACTGAACGTCCGAACTAAGGCTGCCCATCAAACGGGTTCAGTCGGATTCGGTCCTAAAATACTTTTAATTTCGACCATTTGCAACAGCGGATGGATTTCAATTTTAATAAGCTAAAATTATTCTTTCAGATATCCAAACGAAAAAGAAATGCATACATCTTTCACTAAACTTGATACAAATCTAACATACAGTAATTGTTGACACCATTAAGAAATCAAAACACAAGGAACAATTTTTTTAAGATTTGTGACAGATAATTTCAAATTGACATCCAAGAAAAGAATGTTCCTCTCTTCTTCTCATTTACCCAAAACCCCCCACAAAAAATGAGAAGATATTTGCTAAATCAAGAGGAATGAAAGAAGAAGAAAAGAAAGAAATAAGATATTGAAATCTCCGACAACAGCGCTGCCTCCTTTGGGAGCTTCTCCTCCGTCGTAACGCCTTCTCCCACAGTGTTAACTTCTTCCACTATACAAGTTTCTTCTGCGCGGGCCTCTTTCCTACCTTCGGTGCCATCACAAATAAGGCTTCAAGCTGAGAACAAAATAGCAAAAGACTTCTAGATTTTTCCCTGAAGTGGGTGCTAGTTTATTCATTAAAGGTTTTTATGTTTAAATTGGCTAATGGTGATTCACGCTGATTGATGACGTGGAAGTCTTTTATCCGTTAAATTATGATATTAGACGGCCACGATCATCTTTTGAGACAAACACGGATCGATTGAAAATTGAAATGCATTTAAGGACTTTTGGTGCTGGTGATGGATGGCTGAAGCTCTCCAGCTAATTAAAAAGTTATGTGGCATATGTAATTGAATTTTAAATTTTAAAAAATAAATAAACCTTCCACTCTTGATACGTGAGTGAAGTTATTTTTACGGGACCCATTAATTTTAGCTTCTCCCTTATTTTATTTTATTATGGCTATATACCCAAAAAAAAAAAAAAAGTTAAGAAGTAAACGGCAAAACATAATAAAAAGAAAAAAAGAAAGTAGATAATAGTCTACTCCCACAAAGAAGTCATCTCTTGGGTGCCTTGTTACTGAACGGTGCATATTGTCCACACAGAGAGAGTGTTCAGAGTCTCCTCCTCCTTAGTGTTGTGCCTTTCATAGGCCACGTGATTTCCTTCACTCCTATACTGGATTTTTACCTTTTCCAGTTGTTAAACATGTATTTTCGGCCGGATTCGGTCAATGATGGGTTCTATTTGTTGAAACCGAGTCCGACCACTTCAATCCGTTTTTAACCCCTTCTCTTCAACCGATTTATCCGAAATACGATCTTAACCGACCATTCATTCAAGGACATGGATAACTCGGTTTCGGGTGGGTGAGGAATTCTTGCTCACCCCTAGTCCGAACCTCCAAGGGTCTAAGCTCCCACTAAACGTCGCGTATTGGCTCCGCCCATCCCTTCCTTGTTCTTGCGCCCGGACTTAAGCAAGGGCATTGAGACATAGTTACTGGATCATGCTGGGCCCATAATTTATATTAGGCATTACTCTACGAGGTTGCTATTTGCACCCTCAATTTTTGTAATACACCCCTACGAGTTATGCTCCAAAATATCTCTATCTACAAGTTAACTTCTAGAAGCTATATTTTACTTTTTAACTTAAATTACATTCCAGAAGTTAACTTTCATCATGTTTATGCTTTTTGTAAGCCGTATTTTATTTTCGTACTTATATTTTATTTTAGTAGTTTTATTTTTATTTGGAACAATAAACAAAGCATGTTGACTTTGTTGCAAAGAAGTTTGATATGGTATTAGTGAATTCTTGCTGGCATTTGGTCTATCCTTAATTTTATGTGAAAGGTAAGTGATTTATCGGATCATAATGTTATAGTTATACACTTGAAATTTAGTAATCCTTCAATTCTCCTAAACTTTTTTTGGTTCTTCAACTTTTTTTTTACAAACAATAACTATTTATTAATTGTTCTTCGTAGAAGATTCTTAGAAGGCAAATGTTTTTGGAAACCATATGAAGGTTTTGTTTACCAAACTCGAGACTTAAAGTTGCTCCAATTACTTTTAACAAAGAACAATTTGGTGGTATATCGAATAAGGTGCGTGATACTAAGAAGAAGTTGATTGAACTGCAACTAAGGGTTTTATCTTCTCTTGATGAAGAAAAAAAATATAGACCTGGAAAAGAGGTTGACTGTTGAATTACAAGCACATTTGCAAGCTGAAGGAGCGCTTTATAAGCAACATTTTAGAATTGATTGGATAAAAGATGGTGATTCAAATACTAAATTCTTCCATAAAATTATGGGTGTCAATCAAAGGAGTAACAAAACAATGATATGAACTTATATTTTGGGTGATAAGCTTAACACCTTTTATCAAAGTTGTGAGGAAGTTGTCTCTTACTACCAAGGTCCCCTTGGCACAAAAGATCCTCCAATTACAAGTGTTGCATTAATTCCCAAAAGTGTCAATCATAATGCTACCAAGGACTTTCGACTTATATCATGTTTCAGTACTGTTGTTTATAAATGTGTTACCGAAGTTATTGTCAAATGTTAAAACTTATTTTGCCTTACATCATTACCCATAATCAAACTGCATTTGTTCCAAGGAGAGGTATTACTAATAATATCTTATTAGCACGTGAGCTTGTTTGGGGTTACAAGAAAACATCTCCATATACTCGTTGTGCTGTGAAAATTGGTTTGCATAAATTAGTTGACTCACCAGATTGGAGCTTCCTTATGGATGTTTGACACAATGCAATTTCATGCTCCTTTCATCAACTGGATCATAGGGTGCATCATGACCCCTGGATTCTCTATTAACATCAGTAGTGGACTATGCAGATATCATGTAGGTGTTAAAGGCTATAACACCTCGTCCCTAGAGCGCTACTAAACTAACTATTACTCTTGCCAGTTCAATATTCTTTTGTAAATGGAATACGCTGCTTGCATGGTTTTCAAAATGTGAGTCAAATTTTTTTTTTCTTTCTTTTCAAACTTCTTTTAAGAAAATAGCAATCAGAGTATTGCAGCATTTTCGAAAGGTGATGAATAAATAAAACACCATAAACGGATTCCAGCAACCATGCAGATAATATTAAATACTCATTTCACACAAACGATCCAAAGTCTTGGAATTATGGAATACTTACAACAACATCGTAGTTAAAAACATGAGACACCCTACCGCTAGTCGACACGCTACAACACTTACTAGACCTCTAGTAAGTTCAAACTAACACACAAGGCGGATAGCCAGATAGGCCTATCCTCAGCTATACTTGTCAGCCACCTCAAACACTCTGCAATCTTCATGATCTGGGTTACAATCATTGATTGAAAGAACCACAGGAAATGGTCAACTTCTTACACAAACAAATACAATAGCAACACCATGTACAATAGCAATTCATATTATACAGATAGAACATAATATTCAATTCAATAAGAATGCATAAATGCTCTGCAAATGCCACTACATGTCAATGTTTATGATTCCGGAATACCCTGAATGGTCAATCGTGATACGCCATGGTACGTCCCCAATCAATACTTTTCCATAGGGTTAAATTAACGACGTTCCTGAATTCCTTTGGCCTTGGGGCATTTCCACTTCCCCAGGATATTCAGGTCGAAGTTACGCCATATGCATGACAATACGTTTCGCCTACTCTAATGAACATATCAAATGTATATGATATTTTAACATGGCATAATCAAATAAATATTCAATTATCCAGCACCACACCACAGTATATTAACTCCACATGATAACACATATTCCACATATACTACATAATCAATTCAACAGTCCAACAATTCAGTATTCACAATAATTCAGCAAACATAAGCATATAGCACAACCCACATTTCAGCATATAAAATTAAAACTCTAGGTATATTTAGAAGTAGCCCTTACGCCCACTATACAAAATATAAACACATAGAATGTGAAGTGCTCTTACCGAGGGTTAACCGCCCACGTGTCAAAACACGTTACCGTCCCACGCAACACGAACAATCCTCAAGATCCTAACAACACACCGAAGCTTAGTACAATTCTAGGCCACTCAAAATAACCCCTAGGCTTAGACTCAATTCTAACTCTTAGGTTCCCAATCCTAAAATATTTTTAATAAATCACATACGCTTATTTAGAACTAATTCTTAAGTAAAGAAACACAAGCATTTTGAAACCAAAACACATTTTCTTTAATCTTGAAACATGAAACCATGACTAAAATTTCATTCTCATTAGTAACAATATTGGATTCAAGGCTCCACTAGATCTTTGGATTATAAAATCCCCTTGGCACCTTAATGTATCATAGCCTTACATTCCCAATCACTCCAAATTTTCAATCAAACTCTTTTCTAAAGAAATTTCCAATACTTGAACAATTATTAAACATACTTAATACAAGATAAAACACAAAAATATTTTAACGTGGTACATGCACTTGAAACAATAAACAACTTGAAATTAAAGTTTTTAAAGACTTAGGACTTATCTCCTTCAAAACTTAAAACATTCAACAACACTAAGAATCAATACTTTTCATACCAAACTCAATAAAAATTCTTAATTAGGCTCCACTTGGCTTTTAGGATTACAAAGAATCCAATTCACCTTAAGTGTTTCATGGCCTTAAAGAGTAAAACAACTTTTAATTCAATCAAACCATTCCTAAGATTTTCCAAATCTTAAATACAATACTATACAAGTAGTTCAATGCTAGGAACACAAAATATTTGCCTCTCAAGCCTTATAGCTTGCGGCCACACCCTTCCTTTTCCAAAAAAAATTTGCAAACTTCAAACTCCTTAAACAACACCATTTCATATATCTATTCTTTCACAAAACAACAAATAATTTCACAAAACAAAGCCTAATTCAAGACCAATCCTAATTCAAGCATCTCCAAGAATCAAGAGTTTCACCCAAAACTTCTAAATCTTTGATTCAAATTAACAATTAACAATTACAATTGTAATAACAATTAGTAAGAAGCAAGAAACACAAACCAATTTAATGATTCACAAGGAAAATCACACAATCCCAAATCCTTAGGTCATGCCCTAGGGTTCAATGGATAATGTGCTCATTTCTTCCATGATCATAATCAAAATATATATAACTAAATAAGCTAGTAAATTAGACAAGAATCATAAAAATAAATCCTCACCCAAAAGTTTTAGGGTTCACGGTTTTGGGGATAGAAGAGGTGAAAGGATTTGTGGTTTCAACCCTTACTCAAAAGACCAAGAACTAGCACTAAAAATGGAGGTGGAAATTGAAAGGAATGGTGGTGTTCATGGTGGGGGAAGGTCACGACTGTTCTTGAGAAAGGGGAAGGGAGGTTTTAATCAAGCTAAACACTTAATAGGTAGAAGGAGGAAAGGACAAAAATGGAGGAGAATGGGAAGTGATTCGGCTGGAAGTAGAGGAAGGAAGGAAGGAAGTGGACTTAGCTTAATCTCTCTTTGTCCCACATGAATAGTTTGGAGAAGGAATAAAAATGGGGGAGTAGGAAAAAGGGCTTTCGACCTGAGCTTTTTGGAGAGGAAAAAAGAGAAGTAAGAAATAGGTATTTAATTGGAGGAGGAAGCCTCGGCCTGGATAAAAAAAAAGAAAGGGAAGAAAACTTACCTTTTTCTTATAATACCAACACTAAAATAACCCAAATAAACAAATGAGAGTAATGGGTAAGATGGAGGTGGGTCTCACCTGATCAATCTAAAAAGAACGGGTTAAAAAAATAATATTTAATCCTTTCCTTTTTACTTGGCTAGGATTAGTTTAGGAAAAAGGCATCTAAATCAATCACCAAAAACTTGACACCTAGCTACTTAAAGTGAGATGCTAATCTAATCACCAATCTTACATCTAATTTCTCTCTTCTCATGACTATCCTCTAATTCTAGAGTCTTAAGTATACTAAAAACACGGCGTCGAGTAATTACGTCACCGATTAATTCTTTCGCCGATAATTCGCGAAAATTAATTTACAGAGAAATTAATTCACCGCGTGATCATAATTTATCATAAATAATAAAAACAATTAAAAACACTCAAACATCATCACAATAAGTTACGTTTCGATTTTTATCGAAATCGGTGCTCGTTTTAAATTTTAATGCGGATAAAAATTACCCGGCGATTCCAAACGTGACGAAACTTCGTTAGAATTTTTCGACGATTTTTGAACCATGAATTAATATTAAGTATTAATTCTTAAATTTAACTTCGTCAGCACAAATACACGTTACCGCGTCAAACAGAAAACTTATATAAAGTTTATTTGATGGGTTCGTATTAAAAGCAGCATATGTCTACGCTGTCTATTAATTTGAATTGATATCATAAACAATAATTATTTAAATAAATAAATTATTGAAAATAAGTCAAAATAATTCCTCATACTCTCCGTAAATCATTCAGGTGATCAATCTCTACAACTTATCTTCAAGTATTTGAGATTTGTTTACTAAAACAATTTTTCTTAAAAATTGGGATGTTATAAAGGCTTAAGACATGGACATCCATTGTCTCCTTACCTTTTTGTTTTAGGCATCAATGTTCTTTCCAAGCTATTGGATGCAACGGCATATGGTATGGTATCTTTGTTTACCACCTAAAATGCAAAAGAATAAAGCTTATGCAGTTGAGCTTTTGTTGAAGACCTTTTAATCTTCACAAAAGTTTCTACTGACTCTTTGTATGGTGTAACACCATACACTCAACTAGACTTAAAGGTAAGATAATTAGCATTTGATACATAGTTACCAAGTGGAATTTAAAACTTAAATATTACAATAAGTCTAAATTAACACGAGGTTCCTAATCCCACGAAGGGAAAATATCCCATATTTCAAAATACATAACCATCTAGAGATTTAATACAAAACACTAGTCTTTTGCATTAAATTCTAAAGAGAATTACATAATTTAAAATATAAAATAACAACAAGGTCTTCACTTTCCTATCTTCTTCAACTTTCCTTTGGTACCTGTGAATCTGTAATAATATTAAAGGGAGAAAAGAGTGAGATAAAATCTTAGTGAATCCTTTCCTCGACCCCTCACCATCTCTCTTAAACTTAAGACAAATTTCAAAGAAACAGTCAAATACATTGATGCAATGCAACATTTACTAAGAACGTTTCGTTCTTCTTTACTTCATGCTAAGCACGTCTTTTGCTATTCCCTTTAATGGTCAACTTGGGGACTAACCAGGGAATCTATGTTACTAGGTTTTGTCTTAGGCTTAACCTTAGAGCCCAATCAACATAGCTAACGGTATGGTGGTTAGATGTCATTAACCTCCAAATGGCGTCCCACGAGACTTACCATACCATACTCTCCTCTTGTGAGGAATCTTGGTATCTTTTAATTAAACTTAAACCATGACTATTATGTCTTGAATGCATGCTTTTCTTTAAAGTAAAGTATCCACTTAGGATATATGACCACAAGGCATACCTCTTCACATAATCATATAAACAAGGAAAATCATATATTCATAAGAAATTTCACACATAATCACTAGTCAAGAACTCATTTCAAAACAAGGACATAAACCCCTTGAAGCTCTATGGAGCACTCAAGGGTTCAACCATCACATAATAGTTAGCGGGGTTGGGGACATAATCCAACCCCATTTCATCCAAACCCCATATAATCTCATAACATTAACTTAACATTAACTTAAAATCAAAGGGGTTAACAAACCCTAACTTTGAACCCTTTGGGGTTCAAAGGCTTCTTTGAAAAAACCCTAATGTGGGACTTATGGGTGCCCATCACCTAAGAGAAGGAAGAACTCAAAACTAAACCAAAGATTCCGAGCTCCAAAAACTGATTTGCAACTCCTTCTTCTTCCTCTTTCACGAGCTCCTTCTCCTCTTGGTTAGTATTCCACTTCCAACTTCAAGAACACTCAAAATCACACCCTCACAACTTTGATTCAAGCTTAGATTTGATGAAATCTAGCAAGAATCATGGGTTTCCCTTTAGATTTGAGAAACCCTAAGTGTTTCTCTCTTTCTTCCCTTTCAAGATCGCCTCTCTCTCTTCTTTTCCCTTCCAATTCACGTTTTTCCCTGTTCTGCAGCATTTTCAACATTTTAAATAGGCGTGAATCGATTCACAGCTTAGTGTGAATCGATTCACTCAGTTTAAAACTGCATGATTCGAAGTCTAGAAAGTGTGAATCGATTCACTGCTTCCTACATTTGATTCACAGAAACTTTTGAGTGGTCTGGGACAATTGTAAATCGATTCAAGCCTGTGTGAATCGATTAACACTGCACAAAAATGTGAAAAAACCACTTTTAACACCCAAACTTGAGACCCTCTTCCTATTCCTTCTTAAACTAACTTATGATTAACCCTTAACATCATTTTTAAGCTACCAACAACACACTTAACCACTTAGGATCATCAAAGACACAATGTCCTCATTTCTCAACTATGAATATCAACTTGAATTTACTTAAAATTTACCATTTAACTATGCTAAGATTAGGCACATAATTCTAAGCTAAAATTGAGGGATTTGGGGTGTTACATATGGTATCAAAAAAAATCTAGACTTGTTTTTATTCTTTTTTAGGATTTCGGCTAAATAGATCAAAGAGTGAAATATTTGTATGTGGAGTAAATCAGATAGAGTTACAGGAAATGGAAGAGCTTACTGTATTCAAATATGGTTTTAAATTGTGGTTGCAGTCGCGGATGCGGTTGCATTTGTGGTGGTAGCCAATTACCGTCATTGCGAGTGCTAAGACGCTCATAGCGGCGTGAAATAATTTTATAATTACATTAATCTAACAAAAATTCTATGATGTGATTGCGGTGACCACCACAACAGCAATATTGTGGACCGCAATTTAAAACCTGTGGGATTTGTTTGGTACTTATGAGAACCACTAACATCTATAAAACTCAATGATAAAGAATGTCAAGCTCTTGCAAATAAATCGTTGGGATGTTAGGTTTGTTTCATGTGTTGGGTGGTTGCAACTTATTCAATCGATTATCCTCAACATCTAATCCTATGTAGCATCGTCACTTTATCCTTCCCAAAGCTATAATTCAAAAAATTGACAGGTTTTGTATGAAATTCTTTTGGCATGATGACACTTGTTTTACCAAGGAAGCTAAAGTAAGTTGGGGGAAGATTTATTCTCCTAAACCTAAGGGAGGTCTTGGGGTTAAAGACTTAAGTGCATGGAACAAGACTTCTATTATATGAAAAATTTGTGGTACATTCTCTCAAGGCAAAACTCTCTTTAGGTGTCTTGGAGACATACTTATGTTCTGAAAGGAAAAAACATCATATGCTTGGAGGTTAAACATATTCATGGTTGGAAGGATGGTTTACCAATAGGAGGGGAATCTCGCGGCACCCGCACTCTATTTGTTGTTGTTTCTGTTTTCAATTTGGTGAGACAACAGAGCATTTATTTTTCTCACGTAATTTTGCCTATCAGCTTTGGTCTTCTGTTGCAGCTTGGTTGGGAGTCACTATGGTGCATCATCACAATCGCATCTTGCATTTCCTACAGCATGGTGCCTTATTTAGAGGGAAACAAGTTCATAAGGTCCGTCATTGAATTTGGTGCACTACAGTGTGGGCACTCTGCCTGTATAGGAATAGAATTATTTTCCAAGAAGAGGTGGCAACTCATAGCGTGACAGTGGCGCTTATAAAAGCCTTGTCATGGGGTTGGTTTGCATGCAAGGAGGGTAAAAATTCAGGTTTATTATTTTTCGCTTGGTGTTCAAGGGTTAGAGTACCCCTGTACTCTACTGAATAAATTTTGCTTATCAAAAATAAAAGTGAACTGAAAAGAGAAAAGCATCTCAACTTAAATGTATTGTGAAATCATCAACAAGTGAATGATTACCTATTGTTGTGGTGGTGAGATTTCGAGAGGATCCGATTCCACCTCCCTACAATGACACAAGATGGAAGCGTTAGGAAAGATAAAAGAAGAAAACAGGGAATGGAGTAATTATAGAAGAGATAATTATACATGGACGTTGTAACACGCATATTTTTTTTTTATGCGTTAATTAGCTTTATCTATTATATTTTGTCGTATTTACGCTATAATAAAGCAGTTTCTTGTTCTTTGAGGAAGTGTATGAATTAAATCAAGATTAAATTAAATTTGAGAATTAATATTTCATATTAATTCACGATTTGAAAATCGTCGAAAAATTCTAACGAAGTTTCGCCGCGTTTCGAATCGCCGGGCGGTTTCACCGCAGATAAAATTATAAATGAACTCCGATTTCGATGAAAATCGAATCGTAACTTGTTGAGACCATTTTTGAATATTTGTCATGATTTTTATTATTTATAATTAAATATTTTCACGCGATGAATTAATTTCTCGTTAAATTAATTTTCGCGAGTTTATCGGTAACGCGGTATTTCGTCGCCGTGTTTTAAACAACCCCTAGACTCTAGAATTAGTGGGTAACCATAAGAGATGTGAGATTAGGTGGGTAAGATTAGGTGATATATTTAACATCTAATATTATTGCTAGGTGTCTTTGGTTGTGTGTTTTTTTTAGAAAGAAAATCTTTATTTCAACAACTTCTACTAACTATGCATATTTTATTATTATAAAAGCAAGGAGGTGAAGGCTATATGCAGCCATTCCCAGCTTCAATCTCACGCCACCTTCCTCCCAAACCCTCTTCTCCATCTTTTCTTTTCTTCTCCAAGCTTCCACCACTTCCATTGATGATTCCATCCATTCCTTTGATCCTTTGAGCAAGGTTTCTTCATCAATATTGTTCCATACCATCTCCTCTACCTAGATCATCCTCTTGATCATCATTTGAGGTAAAGAAATCAGATTTCTCTCCCCCTTCTTGCTGCTGCTGTCGTGACTTTCCCCTTCCATTTTAGCTAGTTTTTTTTGCTTCCAAACTTTGATTAATTGTTAGGTTTTCTTCCTCATCCTACTACCTATCTTTCTAACCATTTGTATGAGCTTAAAAACAACTTTTTCCCCTCTGTTTTTCTGCAGGAAATTAACGCCACCCTCCCCCATTTTTAGTGTTGTGGTCTTTGCTTGTTTTATGTCTTAGTATGTTGCTTGTTTGTTGTTGGTTGTTGTTGATTCATGGTTGAAGCATCGTAGAACTCTTCCCTTGAGCTTTGATCGAAAAACCCTAGGCATGAGCAAAAGGGAAATTGTGTAATCTTGCTTAAAGCATGTAATTAATGATTTATATGTGTTGTAGGAGTTGATTAGATGCTAATTGCATGTGTAGTTTAATTTAATTAGGAGTAACATGTTAGTTTGCAATTTTTTTCTATTCTTGAGTCTTAAGAAACATGTTACTTAATTGTCTAAATATGTGTTTAAGTATGTGATAATGTGTTTAATATGATCTTAGGACTATTTGGGATTAAATTGCATAATTAGTTTAGTGTTAGATAAGTTTTGGTACAAAATTGAGTTTAGAGGGACTAAAAAAAAGGCATGTAGGGAATTGATTTTTTTTAAATGCTTTAAATTCTAGCATGATTGTTTATGGTCTTATTTTAATTGTTGAAGCATGATGAAAAACATTTTTAAGAAACATAAACTTGGTTTTGATTAAATTGTGCTTAGTATGTGTTACTTGAAATAAGGCTTGAAATTGTATTTGAGCTTGATTTAGTACTTAGAATGCTTACATGTATGAAAGAAGCTTTTTATAAAAATTTTGAAGAAAAACAAGCTAGAAGCCGAGAGGCCTAGAGGGTTTTTAGTGAAAAAACATTATTTATGCCTTAGTTGTGTAAATGTGTGTTTATGTGAAAGTTTTTCAAACTAGTTAAAAGAGTTACCTTGAGTTACTTGTTATGCAAGAAACTTTTATTTTTTAAATGTTATTTTCTTTTAAAAAAAAGAAAAAATAGCATTCTTGGATTCTTGAGTGTTGGGTTAAGTAAGGGATAAGTGAGGAATAAGTGTTATTAGGATTTCTAGTTTGTACTAAGTTGTACACGTAATAGGAATCGAAGTTTCCGAGATCGTGCGGCGCGAAAATCGAGGTGTACGTGGAAGCGGACCCGAGGACGTAGGAGCAGTTTTAGCAGTGACAAGCGGTAAGGGCGCTTCACATTTATACTTGTTATAGTATGCTAGTGTAAGGATACTTCTAGACACTTTTAGGATTTTATTTTTATGTCCCTGTGTAAGGACAAATTTTAGAGATATTTAAGTTCTTGCTTTGTTATTTAAATTGCTTTATTTAATTACGAAGAAGTCTGAGAACTCTACGAGTTCGAAGTTAGGGTCTTCGAACCCCTTCGTTTATTGTTGTCGTGCGGTCGAACATATTCCGAGTCATTCGTGGGTGAAAACTTTGTGGTTGGTCTCCTGAACCCAACCCCCCACATCTGTGTACCTCTCTGTTAACTCCATCGAGTTGCAGAGGGATGGATTCCTTGATTTGCGTGTCAAGCATGTAATGTTGTGATATGATTGAGTTATGCATTATTTGATATGAGATTGAATATATGCCACAAATTGCGTGTTGCTGTTGAATTGCGTTTCTTCATGCAGGGTGTTTTTATTGCTTAAAATGTCGAATTGCGTTTTCTTCATGTTAAGCATGCTCTCTTTATTTGATAAGCGGTCAAGTAATTTTATGCGTCACTCTTTGACTATCGTAAGCGGCGAGCTGTTCATCGAGTGAGAGAGCTAGGCGAGTCGTCGTGACGTTTTTGAGCCGTGACCCGGATAACTGAGGGTGCTAGGTCCCCTTTTGTTTACGGGAGATTGACTAGAAGTAGCAGCGTAGGGACTGGGGCTGCATACCTAGGGAGAAGCGAAAGATCCCAAGGCTACGGCTGGTATGTCAGTTGATGGATCTGCGTCTGCTTTCCGGAATAATTGTCGAGTCGAGAGAAAATGAGTAGCGAGTTGAGTCGAGTCTAGAGTGAGAGGGTTGAGTCACGTTTTGTGAATGATATACATTGTTGTTTGCTTATTTCTTTATGCCTTGATTATCTTGATTTGTTGAGAAGTTGACCCTTTCCCGTGGTGCCTTCAATCCATGATGGTTACCCAGGCGATGGCGAGGGCGCAGGGAACCCGATAGCAGATGATGGTGAGGAGGACCTCTTCGAGGATCCGGACGACGACCTTTATTTGTCGTGATTGACTATGTCTATTATATGTTTTCTTGGGATGGCTGTAGTATTTATTTTGTGTACAGTGGTTGTGACCAGTTGGGGCCGGGTGATGTTTTGTTATTACAGGGTAGACTGGTGGTTTCACTTTTGGAGCAGCCCCCTGCGTGGGTGTCTGCCGGGAGTACCCCCAGGGTATGATTGCTCTCTTGAGGGTCATCATACCATAGGTGTATTTCCTTGCACATTTTCTACTCTGTTATTTTGCACACACTGTGTATATGACTTATGTATCTATGCATGTATGTTTTATCAGTATTTAAGTCTTGTGTCTTAGTTGCACCATGTTTCGAAAAGCCGTAATTACTCTGATGTGCGCTTGCGGGAATTATTGATTTATTTTTTTTAAAAAAAGTACCGCATTTTTCTAAAGGGCACAAGAGTACCGTTTTAAAACGCATCGCATACAGGTTTAGTTTAGCTCTGTAGCGGTCCGGAAACGGGTCGTTACAGACGTGGTAATTATGCCACTTCGATTTACAAAATTGCAATTGAGCGTAGAGCAACGCTTGCTCTAAATCCATGCTTATGCATGCTTTCAGTTTCACTAACAACAACAGCTACCCCGTCTCTACTAACTACTTGCTAAGCAAATTAATAGTTGAACCGAATGTCTGAACCTCCAAGGGTCCAAGCTCCCACTGACACCGCATATTGGCTCCGCTCATACCCTTCCTTGTTCTTGCACCCGGACCTGTGCCTGGGCCTTGAGACATAGTTACCGGATCATGCTGGGCCCCGTAATTTATATTAGGCATTACTCTCCGGATCATGACTTTGTTGCAAACAAGTTTGATATGGTATTAGTGAATTCATGCTGGCATTTGGTCTTTCCTTAATTTTATGTGAAATTTTTAGTAAGTGGTTTATCGGATCATAATGTTGTAGTTATAGACTTGAAAATTAGTAATCCTTCAATTCTCCAAAACTTTTTTGGTTCTTCAACTTATTTTTTTTACGAACAATAATTATTTATTAATTGTTCTTCGTAGAAGATTCTTAGAAGGCAAATGTTTTTGGAAACCGTATGAAGGTTTTGTTTACCAAACTCGAGACTTAAAGTTGCTCCAAATACTTTTAACGAAGAACAATTTGGTGGTATATCGGATAAGGTGTGTGATACAATGAAGAAGTTGATTGAACTTCAACTAAGGGTTTCATTTTCTCATGATGAAGAAAATAGAGATCCGAAAAAGAGGTTGACTGTTGAATTACAAGCACATTTGCAAGCTGAAGGAGTGCTTTATAAGCAACATTTCATAATTGATTGGATAAAAGATGGTGATACAAAACTAAATTCTTTCATAAAGTTGTGGGTGCCAATCAAAGGAGTAACAAAACCGTGATATTAACTTATATTTTGGGTAATAAGCTTAACACCTTTTATCAAATTTATGAGGAAGTTGTCTCTTACTACCAAGGTCCCCTTGGCACAAAAGATCCTTCGATTACAAGTGTTGCATTAATTTCCAGAAGTGTCAATCATAATGCTACCAAGGACTTTCGACTGATGTCATGTTTCAGTGTTGTTTATAAATGTCTTACCGAAGTTATTGTCAAATGTTAAGACTTATATTGCCTTACATCATTGCCCCGAATCAAAGTGCATTTGTTCCAAGGATAGGTATTACTAATAATATCTTATTAGCACATGAGCTTGTTTGGGATTACAAAGAAGACATCTCCATATACTCGTGGTGCTGTGAAAATTGTTTTGCATAAATTAGTTGACTCGCCAGATTGGAGCTTCCTTATGGATGTTTGAAACAATGCAATTTCATGCTTCTTTCATTAAATGGATCACAGGGTGCATTATGACCCCTGGATTCTCTATTAGCATCAATGGTGGATTATACAAGGTGTTAAAGGCTTAAGACGAGGACATCCTGAGTTTGGATCCTCTCATGCAACATTTTATCTCCTATCTTGTCATGCAACAATCTAAGCCATTACACTAACAAAAATGTTTTTTGTACACAAATTTGGACACAGACACACATACACATACGGTCCGTACTGTACGGACATACGGTCCGTACAGTATGGACGTATATTTTTTTTTTCAATTTTTTTTCAATTTTTTATAGATTTTTTTAAGTAGTTTAGAAAATATTTGTGATTAACCAGATAATGAACTGCATTTACCAGATAAATGAACTGTATTAACCAGATAAATAATGAAATGTGAGTTTGTGATTCACCAGATAATGTGAGCCATTAACCAGATAAATGAACTGGATTAACCAGATAAATAAAATGGAATGTGTTAAGTTTTAGAGTTGGAATTCACCAGATAATGTGAAACATTAACCAGATAATGTGAAACATTAACCAGATAAATGAACTGGATTAACCAGATAAATAAAATGGAATGTGTTAAGTTTCAGAGTTGGAATTCACCAGATAATGTGAAGCATTAACCAGATAAATGAACTGCATTAACCAGATAAATAAAATGGAATGTGTTAAGTTTCAGAGTTGGAATTCACCAGATAATGTGAAGGATTAACCAGATAAATAAACTGTATTAACCAGATAAACAAAAAAACGTTGAGAATTGGATAGTATGTGTGTCCATTTTTGTGTTCAATTAACAGCTTTGTTACACTAATCTATCGGTATAAGATTAAAAATTAGAAAAAGACGAAAACACACATTCATAAGAGAATTCCCACACTCGTCAAAAAATTAAAAGGAGAATTCCCACAGGTATCTAATCAGCATTTTCTGCTTTCCACCACTGAGACTCCGTTGCGCAACCATGGGTGTAGGATTCTATTTTGTTTAATTTTCAATTTTTTTAAAGTGTTGTGATTTTGGCTTTGGGGTCTGTTTAACTCAAATAATGATGGGGTTTCGTCTCTATTTTGGTGATTTCCACTGATTGTTTGCTGAAGCATATAGAAAAGTAAGATGTAGAAAATGTTAGTTTCTTGTGATTTTTTTCATTCCTACTTTTCATTTAATTTGTTAAAGAAATGTTGTTCGCTTCAAGAAATACGATTGTTGTGATATTCGCTTCAAGAACTACCATGTTCAGTTTTCCTCCGGTCTGCTGCCATGGCAACACCATGCCACCATTGTGGCAAGGTTCTCGCGTCCTCTCACTATTCATGTGTTTTTTTTTTAAAAAAAAATCTCTTTTAATCTCCCAACCAGTGGCTGATGCATGTTTAGAGAATTGGGGGCAGTTGGCCCGACGACATCTTTACTTTTTAGTTGAATATATTTAATAATTTTTATTTTGCCTACATAAAAAAAAATTAGGTATTGCCCCCATATATAACACGTATTTTTTAAATAAGTGATGAAAGTTATAAGTGATAAAAGAGAGAATAAATTTGTTCTAATTTTATCTCTTTATCCTTCTAATTTTTACCACTTCTTCAAATGCTAAACTCATACAGTGACAAAACACATTATATTTCAAAAAAGAAACGCCGTTCAAGATAGATAAAGAGATAAAGAGACTCAAAGAGTAGTGACAAATTTTTGATGATTTTCTATCAATATCATTAGATTAAGATACAAAAAGTGATAACAGGGAAGAGCATATGAGAGATGAGTGGTTAAATGATTGTTTTTTTTAAATATTTAAATGATTGTTTGTTACATAGTACAAAATTGTAATTTGTAAAAGGTTAGGTATTTTAGATTTTTTTAGTCTTATAGATTATGTATTTTGTAAAACTTATAATATTTTTTATATGAAAATATTATAACTATTTCTTGCCCCACGAATGAAAATTTATGGATCCCTCGCTGCTCCCAACCCTTGGGTTAATCCAATGGTTGTGATGTGTGCTGGAGAGAGTGCTGTAGAGAAGCGCGTTGGAGATGATCCAAATCAGGACATCCCTTGTCTCCTTACCTTTTCTGTTTTAGGCATCAATGTTCTTTCTAAGCTATTGGATGCAGTGGCATATAGTATGGTGTCTTTTTTTTTTTGATAGGCAAATGTTAGTTGTTAGTAATTGTTAGAAATGTTAGTTTCCCGGGTTTGAACCCGGGACCTCCAGCTTAAACTCCTTCAGCGTCCCTTAGCTCACCAACCGAGCTACCTACTTGGCATATAGTATGGTGTCTTTGTTTACCACCCAAAATGCAAGAGAATAATTATGCAGTTGAGCTTTGCTAAAGACATTTTAATCTTCACAAAAGGTTTTAATGACTCTTTGTATGGTATAAAAAAAAACCAGATTTGTTTTATTCATTTTTAGGATTTCGGCTAAATAGCTCAAAGAGTGAAACCTTTGTATGTGGATTAAATCAAATAGAGCTACATGAAATGGAAGAGCTTATTGTATTCAAAGTGGGATTGTTTGGTACTTAGGAGAACCACTAACATCTATAAAACTCAATGATAAAGAATGTCAAGCTCTTGCAAGTAAATTATTGGGTTGTTAGGTTTGTTTCATATGTTGGGTGCTTACAACTTATTCAATCGATTATCCTCGGCATGTAATCTTACATAGCGTCCTCACTTTATCCTTCCCAAAGCTATAATTCAAAAAATTGAAATATTTTGTATGAAATTCTTTTTGCATGGGTGACACTTGTTCTACCAAGGGAGCTAAAGTAAGCTGGGGGAAGATTTATACTCCTAAACCTGACGGAGGTCTTGGGATTAAATACCTAAGATTTATACTCCTAAACCCATTTATCCATCAACCATCCAATCCATCCAAATCCATCCATTCCCAAAAAAAAATGGATTGGATCCAATCCATCCATTTAACTTAATGGATGGTTAGTCATCCATCCACTATTTTTCTAAATCCATTGGATTATTTTAGGGGTGACAAATGAATGAAATAGATAATTTTTTGAATTGATCATAAAATAAAAAATATCTTAATTATAAAAAAAAATTATAATAATAAAAAAATTAATTAAAAATATTTTACTTTCTCCCCTCTCTCCTCTCTCTCTCCCCTCCCTCTTTCCCATCTCTCTCTCCCCTCTCTCCTCTCTCTCCCCTCTCCCTCTCTCCCCCCTCTCCCTCTCTCCACACCTCTCCAAACTTAACCCACCTCTTTTGATTTTGCCATATTTTCCATTTGCTTTGTGATTGTTGAAGAGGTAATGAAAATTTAAATTCCAGTGTTGGAAGCTAAATTTTTGTCTTGAAGAATGCGACCTCCAACTTAATAAATTGAGCTGTGTTGAGTTTCTAACAAGAATAAATGGAACAAATATCAAAGGCAACCAATACTAAATTTAATAGCAATCAAAACAGTGCAATATCGTCAATCAAACAAGGAGTAGAGAGTAGGAAGAATAACACCGCTATTTGGTTACGCAGTTCGGCCCCAAAAAGATGACCTACGTCTGCGGGAGAGAGCAGCCCTCCGTTTCACCATCAAAGAGTCTTTACAAGAGATTATAATTCCTTTGAACCCCTTCACAATGTCCAAGAAGGACAAACCCAAGAGTTCCCAATCCCCCTCTCTTTTCCTCTATGAAAACCTCTCAAGAACAACAATAGAGAAAGCCTTCAATCCTCCCTCTATGATTCCCTAAGATCCCAAGGTGTTTCAATGTGTTTCCCAGCCCCTAAAACCTCACAAAGACGCTCAAGAACGGCTGCACACAACCCTAGAAAGACTGCACTTCGTCCGTTCACAATTCTGCAGCGTCAGGTTTATAAAACCCGACTGTGAATCGATTCACAGGCATAGGTGAATCGATTCACCTAGTTGAAAAACCTCCCCTGCACGAATTAATGAAATGAATCGATTCCTGCAGGCTTCCCATGCGATTCACAGAGGCGTACTTCGATTCACAGAGACCCAAACATGCTTGAATCGATTCATATAACTAGGGAATCGATTCCCAGTGTTCAAGAGACACTTTCAAGCAATTCCATGACCCTCCAAACTGATTTTAAGGCACTCTAAACTCCACAATTCTCCACCTTGACTTCAAATCAGTGGTGATGCTCAACTTTATCCATCAACCACTAGCTGCTCTCTCCATTACTGGGATTACGTCTCAGAGAAATTCATCAAGTCCAAGCAATGCTTGAACTTTGATCTAGGTAATGACTTGGTGAATACATCCGCCGGGTTGTCCTCTGACGCAACCTTTTCAACCACAATTTCCTTAGATTCTACGACGTCTCTAATGAAATGTAAGCGGATGTCAATGTGCTTTGTCCTTTCATGATACACTTGGTGATTTGCCAAGTGGATAGCACTTTGACTATCACAATGTACCTTCACACATCCTTGTGTAATTCCTAGCTCCCCAATCATACCTTTCAACCATATGGCCTCCTTCACCCCTTCAACTAGGGCGATATACTCCGCCTGAGTAGTAGAAGATAGCGCCACAACGGACTGTTGATTAGCCTTCCAACTTATTGCCGTTCCAAACAATGTAAATACAAATCCAGATAAAGATTTCCTTGTATCCACATTTCTTGCATAATCTGCATCTACATAACCCTCCAAAGCGTCTTCTCCTTGAGTTGCTTTTGTGTACCTCAGACCACCTTTGAGTGACCCATTCAAATACCTCAGAACCCACTTCAGTGCTTCCCAATGAGCTTGGCCCGGATTTGCCATAAACCGACTCACTATGCTAATTGCATATGCTAAGTCTGGTCTACTACAAACCATGCCGTACATGATGCTTCCTACCCCACTAGCATATGGAGTAGTATCTATCTTCCTCCTCTCCTCTTCGGACTCAGGAGCTTGTGTCACCGAGAGCTTTGTGTGATGACCCAAAGGAGTGCTAACCGGCTTAGCTTCATGCATCCTAAACCGCTCCACCACTTTCTTCAAGTACCCATGCTGAGATAAGAATAATTCACACTTCTTTTGGTCCCTCACGATATCCATCCCAAGTATCCTCTTAGCGGCCCCAAGATCCTTCATCTCAAATTCTGAATTTAGCTTCTCCTTGAGCATGCTAATCTCCTCTTTGCTAGAGCTTGCCATCAGGATATCATCAACATAGAGAAGTAGGTAGAGAACCACTTTCTCATCCCTCTTCAAAATGTAAACACAACTATCGTACCCACTTCTCACAAATCCTGTCTTCAAAAGAAAATCGTCAAAACGAAGATACCATTGCCTAGGGCTTTGTTTCAACCCATACAAGGATTTCTTCAAAAGACATACCTTAGACTTGTCCTCTACAAAACCTTCTGGTTGTTGCATGTAGATTGTCTCTTCTAGGTCTCCATGTAAGAATGCGGTCTTCACATCCATTTGTTCCAACTCAAGATCGTATTGATTCACGATTGCCATAAGAACCCTTATGGAACAATGTTTCACCACGGGTGAGAAAATCTTGTTGTAATCAATTCCCTCAACCTGTGTAAAACCCTTGGCCACAAGTCTTGCTTTATATCTTGGTTCTTCAATTCCCGGAATGCCTTCCTTCTTCTTGAAGATCCACTTGCATCCAACCACCCTTTGTTCTTAGGTAGTTTCACAAGTTTCCAGGTCTGGTTCTTCTCCAATGAATTCATTTCCTCATTCACTGCCTCTAACCACTTCTGACCCTCTTTGCTCTCAACTGCTTCCCTGAATGTCTTCGGTTCTGAGTCTTGCATATCTTCAGCCGCATTTAGAGCATAACAAATTAAATTTGCATAGCCATATCTCTTTGGTGCCACAGTTTCCCTCCTTTCCCTATCTCTAGCCAACTGATAGCCAGGATCCACTATTGGTTGTCTTCCTCTAGAACCTGATGTTGGGGGGACTATTCTCCTCTTCATCATTCCCGGTTTCACTAGTGGAAGGCTCCACCTCAAACTGAGTCTTCTCTACCTCTGTTTCTGAGTTACTATTCTCCAGGTCTTTGCACTTCATCCCCATGCGAGTCTCATCAAAGATCACATCCCTGCTTATTATGAATTTTGATCCCCCAGGCTCCATCTTCCACAGCTTGTACCCCTTCACACCTTCCGGATAGCCAATGAAGACACATTTCACAGCCCTGGCTTCAAGTTTGTCTTGTCTGACATGAGCAAACGCCAAAGCCCTAAAAACCTTCAACTTAGAATATTCTGCCGGTTTTCCACTCCAAACTTCCATAGGTGTCTTGAAGTCTAATGCCGTTGATGGGCATCTGTTGATCAAGTAAGTCGCCAGTACTCACAACGCACTTAAACTTTTAGGCAACCCAGCTCTCCCAAAAGCATACATCGACTGCTCCAAAATAGTCATGTTCATGCGTTCTGCCAGACCATTTTGTTGCGGTGTTCCTGCCACGGTTCTATGTCTCTTAATTCACTGTTTGCTGCAAAACTCATTAAACTCTGAAACAAACTCCACCCATTATCGGTCCTTAAAACTTTCAGTTTAGTTCCTATTTGATTTCCTATGAGAGTATGCCATTCTTTGAATTTTTCAAATGTGTCACTTTTATTTTTCAAAATGTGAACCCACACTCTCCTAGAGAAATCATCAATCATGGTGAGAAAATAGGAACCCCCTCCATGAGTTGTCACTCTTGAGGGACCCCAAAGGTCCGAGTGAATATACTCAAAGGGCTTGCTAGAATGATGCATGCCACTTCCAAACTTAACCCTATGTTGTTTGCCTAGTATGCAATTATCACAAAATTCTAGCTTATCCAATTTATCATTACCTAGCAAACCTTGTTTAGATAGTTCAACTAAACCCTTTTCACTAACATGCCCTAACCTTAAATGCCATAGTTTAGTTTTATCATGCGGAGCTTGACTGGCTAATGATGCATGCCCTATAATAGTAGAACCATCTAATATGTATAAGCCACACATTTTAGACCCTTTAGCCATTACTAATGCACTATTCGAAATCTTAATCATGCCATGCTCAATCCTAGTACTATAGCCTAATCCATCAAACATGCTTATAGATAAAAGATTTCGTTTTAGTTCAGGAACATACCTCACATCTTGTAAAAGGAATTCACGGTTGTCAAACATCTTGAGACGAATCGAACCCATACCTTGCACCTTACAAGCTCGGTTGTCACCCAGGCGAACGACTCCACCTTCTTTAAGCTTCAAAGTCTCAAAGTATTCCTTCCTAGGACACATGTGATAAGAACATCCCGAGTCCATGACCCAGTTCTTTTTAGATTCCAAACTCGACACCACTAGAGCCCCCGCACTCTCATAACCATCCTCCATAGCAATTGCAACCTCCACAGAATCACCCCTGCCCCCTTTCTCAGGACAGTCCTTCTTAAAGTGACCGGTCTTGTGACAATTCTTATTGTTCCCCTTTGACTTGGATTTCGATCTAGAATTCTTCCCTTTGTTGTTGTTTCCTCTACTCACACTTCTTCCCCTAGACACACTTAAGCCCTCACCACTATCATCCACTTTCAAGTCTTGGAGCTTGGTTAGCTCTTTGGTCCTAATGGATTGTTGGACCTCCTCTAAAGTAATAGTGGACTCCTTGCCATAGAGGAGTGCATCCTTAAAGTGTTCAAAGGATCTAGGCAGCAAATTCAATAAGAGCAGAGCCTTATCCTCGTCATCGAGCTTCACATCAATGTTCTGCAGGTCATCAATAATCTTGTTGAATTCTGCTAGTTGCTCCACAATAGGTTTGGTCTCTACCATCTTGAATGAGTAGAGATGTTGTTTCAGACGTAACCTATGGGCCAATGACTTGGTCATGTACAACGATTCTAACTTTGCCCATATCTCCACCGCGGTCTTCTCTCTTGCAACTTCCCTCAATGCCTTATCGCCAAGGCACAAGATAATGGCACTTCTTGCCTTATCTATCATCTCCTTCTTCTCCGTTTGAGACAGGGTGGCCGCCATTCTTGCCTCACCCTTTAAGGCTTCAAAGCACTTCTGTTGAATAAGGATTGCTTCCATCTTCACCTTCCATAGACCGAAGTCGTTATTACCGGAAAACTTCTCGATGTCCCATTTAGTACCCATGGTGCACAATTGAATTATTTGTTCCTTTTTCCCACAGACGGCGCCACTTGTTGAGTTTCTAACAAGAATAAATGGAACAAATATCAAAGGCAACCAATACTAAATTTAATAGCAATCAAAACAGTGCAATATTGTCAATCAAACAAGGAGTAGAGAGTAGGAAGAATAACACTGCTATTTGGTTACGCAGTTCGGCCCCAAAAAGATAACCTACGTCTGCGGGAGAGAGCAGCCCTCCGTTTCACTATCAAAGAGTCTTTACAAGAGATTACAATTGCTTTGAACCCCTTCATAATGTCCAAGAAGGACAAACCCAAGAGTTCCCAATCCCCCTCTCTTTTCCTCTATGAAAACCTCTCAAGAACAACAATAGAGAAAGCCTTCAATCCTCCCTCTATGATTCCCTAAGATCCCAAGGTGTTTCAATGTGTTTCCCAGCCCCTAAAACCTCACAAAGACGCTCAAGAACGGCTGCACACAACCCTAGAAAGACTGCACTTCGTCCGTTCACAATTCTGCAGCGTCAGGTTTATAAAACCCGACTGTGAATCGATTCACAGGCATAGGTGAATCGATTCACCTAGTTGAAAAACCTCCCCTGCACGAATTAATGAAATGAATCGATTCCTGCAGGCTTCCCATGCGATTCACAGAGGCGTACTTCGATTCACAGAGACCCAAACATGCTTGAATCGATTCATATAACTAGGGAATCGATTCCCAGTGTTCAAGAGATACTTTCAATCAATTCCATGACCCTCCAAACTGATTTTAAGGCACTCTAAACTCCACAAGCTGCTTGATGAGCATGCATGCACCTCAGTATATCATGCACCGAGCAACGAGCAATAATAAAGTAATGTACCCAAAAATTGACAATATAATAATTAATGGTATATACTTGCAAAGACATGTCAAATAAATTGAGCTGCTTTTGTTTTTCTGTCAAAATAAAAAAAGGAGTTTTCCTCCGTCGCATTCCACGCTATATGCCATCGTTGTCTAATTAATTTCTATGTTCCAGTTCAGAAATGAGATGCCTCGTGGCTGTAGCGGAGGAGCTCGTATTGTACATGAGGAGAGATAGAGAGGAGAGAGGGGGAGAGAGGGGAGAGGGGAGGGTGAGGGGGAGAGAGAGGAGAGATACTTTATGATTGAAAATATTTTTTTTGTAATTAAAATATTTTTTATGATTAAAAATATATTTTATGATTAAAAATAATTTTTTGTGATTAAAAATATTTTTAGTGGATGGACTGGATATCCATCCATAAAAAATTTGTTAATGGATGAATTGGATGATTTTTTTTAAATGGATGATAGATGGATTGGATTTTCTTGATGAAATTTTAGTGGATGGTAAATGGATTTTTCCAATCCATCCATTAGGATCCTTAAGGAAATCCATTCAATCCATCTATTTTGCCACCCCTACCTAAGTTCATGGAACAAGACTTCTATTATGAAAAAATTGTGGTATATTCTCTCAAGGCAAAACTCTCTTTAGGTGTCTTTGATACATACTTATGTTCTAACTTATCGTTTGAAAGTACATGTAGCCCAGGAGGAACCTCTTGAATGGTAATAGGCTGTCCCTTGGGCTGTTGGAGATGTAGACCATGGATTTGGAAAAACGGGATATTTTTTAAAAGAGATGAGAGAGAGAGAGTAGGAGAGAGGGAGGCTGAGGCAGAGGGAGTTTGGTGGTGTGGGGCATAGGGTACGTTCAGCTGGGAACTCACCAACATACAAAGGCTATATGGGGAAAGGAATTCGCTCTATTACTTCTTTCTTTGTTACGAATCTTCCTACTGGTATTAAGAAGGCTGAGCTGTGGAATGTCTTTGGTGGATATGGGTGTGTAGTTGATGTCTTTATCCCCCCAAAGGTTGACAAACATAGACAAAGATTTGGTTTCATGAGATTTAAAGGGGTCATGGATGCTCAATCAATGGAAGGAAAGCTCTCAAAGGTGTCTGTGGGAGGCAATAAGGTGAGGGTCAACTTGGCTAGATATAATAGGGCTTCCAAGAGAGAATCAACATTTGTACCAAAACAAGCAGCTGCAATAGGGCAAGTAGCGGGGGGTTTTGTGAAGGAAAACTTGTCCTATGCGAGAGCAGTGCAAAGAAGAGGTGGTGCTTTCAATAATATTTACAATGCTCCGCAAACAAGGAACACTTTGCAGGGGAAATAAGGGTGTTGGAATGGGCTTTCGCCCTGTTCCCCAACCGTTCCTCGACTTTGAAGCCTCAGATGAAAGAATGAAGTGTTTGGCGTAGTGCTTGGTTGGAAACTAAATCAAGGTGTTGGGGCATTTGAGATTCAGGATCATCTATTCTTGGAAGGGTATTTTGAGATCAAAGCTATTCCAATGGGAGGCGACCTGGTACTACTATAGCCGTCTGAAAATGGTGTATTGCATGAGGCAGTTTATGGAAATAGAAGTTGTGGTCAAATAGGTTTCAATCTTTCATGAACTGGGAACCGTCAATCCTACCCAAAGAGCGATGGGTTTGGTTGTGATGTGTGGGAATATCGTTGCATATCTGGGGTGATAAGTTGTTCAACAAATTGTCTATGAAGTTTGGTAAACCTATAAGCATTGATAAAGCAACACAAACTGGCTAGAATTCAAGTCTCAGTGTCGGCAATTGCCTCTATTGATACGACGGTGAAGGTTAGGGTCGCCGGAGTGATTTTCCCGATTAGAGTTGTGGAGGAGCGGTTTGGGGAAATTGGGTACAACTTCACGGCACCAGAACGAGGATCAATGCAGGCATTTGCTTCTTCTTTTTCTTGCTCCGGTGGGTGGAGTGTGGCAGAGGTAGCAGTGAACAGCTTGTCCGATATTGGGAGCGATGGTGAGGGATTCGAGGTTGACCAAATGGCTCAAAACTTTTTGGTGGAACAGGGTAGCTATGCAGGCTACAAAGAGCTTCTTTCTGAGGTGATGGAGACAGAAGCAAACCAATTTACACAAAAATGGAAAGTTTCAAATGAAGGGTTGGTGAGGAAAGCATACTTGGTACAGGTTGATGATGGTGACCATAGCTTCTGTTGGTGTAAGCCCTAGAGGCCAATGTTTTTCCTTTGGACTTATATTTTGTATCATGTCATTTATTTATTATATGAGGCATTTTCAGTTATTATGTTTGTTTCAACATAATAAAGTCCTTGAGTAAAAGTTTGTTTTCAATAGAACATCGAGTAGACGACTCGGTTGTGAGATACTAAAGAACTTACTCTAAATATCCGTAGTCGAGTATTATTATTATTAAGGACAATAATAATGCATCAAGACTATTATGTGGGTGGACTGATAACCTCATCTCACAGGTTATAGATATGAGATATCAAGTCACCACATAGGTACACGTTAGGGTAATTGTGTCTTTGGATTGACCCGCCATGAGAATACTACATAGTGTGTTATGTAAGTGTCATGAGTTATTCTCATAGTGATAGTGGTGTATGCCACCCTCGGACTGAAACCACTATGGTCCCTACATGAGGAGTTGAGTGTTTTATTGCCGTCAAACATTGTGCATGTAATGTGACAATTATAAAGTCGATTAACTGGGCACTCAACGAGTCATGCAAAGAGACATGAGTGACCTAGATGGGATTTGCCCTCCTACATAACAGAGTAATATATGTGGGCCCCTTGATAGAGTATGATCAGAAATGCATGGCTATGTCAAATAAGTCAATATGAGATATTGATCTTATTTGTTGTTACTAAGTCTACTCGGGCATCAAGGAATATGATATTGAACTATACAAGGGTGACACATACTATGCCTTGTGTTCAATATAGATATAAGGGCAAAAGGGTAATTATACACATGATCATTATCACGGAAAGGTTACGCCACAACACCGACATTCTCGTTACTTGGGTAGCAGTGATGTGTTGCTAGACACCGCCATCGCTTATAATATTAAATAGTGATTTAATATTATTGCCAACGCATGAACCTATGTGGTCACACACATGAGAACAAGCTAATGGGAGATTAAATAAATGAGTGAGACTCATTTTATTCGGTGGTACATTCTTCACGATGCACCAAAGACGAGTCAAGAAAGACGCAGAACACGATAAGTTACGGTCTACCGAGAGCACACGGTAAGCTTACGGTGCGCTAGGTCGATCTTAAGTGAAGTCTATAAATAGACTCGTTAAGACTCAAGTCCATACACTAATTAAAACCCTAGCCATTTCAAAGATCGTGGATCGCATCGTGGATCGTTCCGCACGTCGCCTAGCACCGTGACGGAGATCGCTCCCATTCGAAGGTCGCTCGTGTGGACTATGTAGGCGTTGTTTTTACGTGCGGCGCCGTGCTCGATTCCAATTTTCGTCTGCAAACGATCTGCGCTACAAGAGGTAATTCATATAACCCTGAGTCATGACCATTCGCAAGGATCCATGGAAGGGAAAGTTTAAATTTCCGCTGCGTTTTTAATCTCTGTTATTGCGTTATTTCCCTACAGTGGTATCAGAGCGAATGGTCATGACTCAGGGTTATATGAATTACCTCTTGTAGCGCAGATCGTTTGCAGACGAAAATTGGAATCGAGCCACTGATACCACACTATTAATGACAAGATTAATAGTAATAAATGTGTATTATTATTATTGATTGTCATTAATGTTTTTGTGATGCATGGTGAGTGGTTATGGCCTTAGTCCTTTTTATTTATTTTGGAATTTTAAATACGGCCTGCGTGCCGTGCCTTTTGTTTGGTTTAAAAATACGGCCTGCGTGTCGTGCCTCTCTTTTAATTCTGAATGTAAATTCTCTTCTCATCTCACTCCCTTGTATGTAAAACGAGTACTCTCATTAATGTAATGAAGGAGACAAGAAGGCAAAATCATAAGAGGGCTACATTGAAGGTCACACTTGGAGAAGTATGATCGTTCCTAGGTTTAGCTTAGATTCTCTCATTGGCTTGTGAGAATCAATGCGTTAGGGGCCATAACCACATCACATTTATTTACTATATTTGTATGAGATGCATGTATAAATATAGTAGGTTAAATAGTTTAACAAATTTTGTATGAGATGCATGTATAAATATTATAAGTTAAATAGTTTAACAAATATGTATGAGATGCATGTATGAATTTGGTAAGTTAAATAGTTTAACAAATGGTGAGATCAACTTTAATAAAAATCCCTCAAAAGAAATATTAAGTTTAAATGCCTTCCAAAGCTGGCACTCATCAAGGCTAATATCGAAAATGTGGGTTCGCCAAAGCGGAGTGCATTTTCCATACTAGTAAGATGCGATGGGATAAATGTAATATCCAACTGCTATCTTTGGGTCTAACTTAACTAAACCGAGTATAATAGGATTGAAAGGTGTAGAGGCAAGTGAGTTGGGAACCATCCATATGATGGATTAGAATAAATAGTTATTCACCCAACTATCCGAGAGTTGTATAAGATACAATTGGAAGGAGTTCCTACCTAAATAACTGAATTTTAAGTGATCACCAAAGTCGACTTAAAATAAAGTGAAATATGGATCTCGGCCCACTAGAAAATCTTCCAACGGGATTTTCCGAATCAATGATGAGGTCATTGGTTTGAGTAAAATAGTGGGAGGCGTATTTAATTAAAGACCTAATTAAATATGTTTATTGCATGATACTTATATTCTGCATATTTTCTTAATGTAGATTACCATGGCATCAAACACTCACAATAACCTACTGCGATCAATCCTTGAGAAGGAAAAGTTGTCTGGAACAAACTTTCTGGACTGGCACCGAAACTTGAGGATTGTCCTCAAGCAAGAGAAAAGTCAGATGTTCTTGAAGAGCCAATCCCCCAAGAGCCACCTGCTGCTAATGCCCTAGGGCTGAAAAAGATGCTTATAAGAAGCATCAAGATGATGCCCTAGAAGTTGCCTGCCTCATGCTAGCCACCATGAACTCTGAGCTTCAGAAGCAACATGAGCTCATGGAAGCGTTCGATATGATCGAACACCTCAAGATGCTCTATCAAGAGCAAGCAAGGCATGAGCGGTATGAAGTTTCCAAAGCCCTTTTCAAAAGCAACCGCGTAAGGATGCCCAAGAGGTCCTTATGTACTCAAAATGATTGGGTATATTGAGAACCTCGATCGATTGGGTTTTTCCTCAGCGTGAGCTTGCGATTGATCCGATCCTGCAATCGTTCTTAGGAGAGTTTCAATCAGTTTGTCATGAATTTCACTATGAATGACATGGACAAAACTCTGCCAGTGTTAAGCATGTTGAGAAGCTGAACATAACATCAACAAAGGGAAAGGAAGGCCATTTTGATGGTCAATGGTGGAAAGGGCAAGAAGCGAGTTCAAGAAGCCCATGAACAAGTATAAGGGCAAGGGCAAGGAATTAACAAGCCCAAACCTCGCGACTTATGCTTTGAAGCCTAAGGCGGTGTGGCTAAAGAAGGCAATTGCTTCCATCTGCGGTGTATGGACATTGGAAGAGGAACTGCCCAAAGTACCTGGAAGAAAAGAAGAAGGGAAGTGAGACTTCCACCTCAGGTATTTTTGTTATAGAAGTCAATTTATCTACTTCTGCATCATGGGTATTAGATACTGGATGTGGGTCTCACATTTGTACTAATGTGCAGGAGCTCAAAAGGAGTAGACCGTTGTCAAAGGGCAAAGTTGATCTACGAGTTGGCAATGGAGCAAAAGTTGCTGCTTTAGCTGTCGGAACTTATGTATTAACTTTGCCCAGTGGGCTTAATTTTCAGTTAGAGAACTGTTATTTTGTGCCTGCAATTAGCAGGAATATTATTTCCGTTTCTTGTTTGGACAAGTCTGGTTTTTCCTTTATAATAAAGGACAAATGGTGCTCTATTTATTTAAATGATGTTTTCTATGCTAGCGCACAAATGAGTAATGGACTTTATGTCCTTGATCTCGAAATGCCCATTTATAACATCGATACCAAAAGGATAAAACCAAATGAGTTGAATCCGACTTATCTTTGGCATTGTCGCTTAGGCCATATAAATGAGAAGCGCATTTCCAAACTTCATAAAGATGGATTCTTGGACTCTTTTGATTATGAATCATTTGAGACATGTGAGTCTTGTTTATTAGGAAAGATGACAAAAACCCCATTCACAGGAAAAGGTGAAAGGGCTAGTGATCTTTGGGCCTCATACATACTGATGTATGTGGACCACTAAACACATTAGCCAGAGGGGGTTTTCAAGATTTCATTACATTTATCGATGATTATAGTAGGTATGGATTTGTGTATCTCATGAAACACAAATCGGAATCTTTTGAAAAGTTCAAAGAATTCAAGAATGAAGTACAAAACCAACTAGGTAAGAATAATAAGAACCTTTGATCAGATCGAGGGGGAGAATAGTTGGGCCTTGAATTTGATGATCATCTGAAAGAGTGGGATCCTATCCCAACTTACTCCTCTGGAACACCGCAATGGAATGGTGTTTCTGAAAGGAGAAACCGAACCTTGTTGGACATGGTCCTATTTATGATGAGTCATGCGGATCTTCCAAATTCCTTCCGGGACATGCTCTATTAATCGCAGCTTTCACACTTAACCGTGTTCCATCCAAAATCAGGAAAAGACACCATATGAGATATGGACTGGCAAGAAACCCAAGATGTCTTTCATGAAGATTTGGGTAGTGAAGTGTATGTGAAAAGACAAATTTCCACTAAGCTTGAGCCCAAATCGATAAATGCTTCTTTGTGGGGTATCCTAAAGAAACCAAGGGATACTACTTTTACAATCCTTCCGAGGGCAAAGTGTTTGTCGCTCGAATCGTGTATTCCTAGAAAGTGGAATTCGTTTCCAAAGGAATTAGTGGGAGGAAAGTAGAACTTGAAGAAATTCAAGTATCACAGAGTAGTGACACATCTATGGAGGAACAAGAGCAGCCGCACAAGATGTTGTGACAGAACAACCCGCTCAAGTAACACAAGACCAGCGTAGGTCTAGCGAGGATACGTCACCAACCCGAGAGATATGGATTTCTCATGACTCGGCAGGTGATGTATTTCTCATGGATCAAGATGAGCCTGTGACTTACCAGGAGGCCACATCGCCCTGAATCGAGAAGTGGCTTGAGGCCATGAAATCTGAAATGGATTCCATGTACACTAACCAGGTATGGACCTTGGTAGAGCCACCTGAAGGGGTTACTCCCATAGGGTGCAAGTGGGTCTTCAAAAGGAAGAATGACATGGATGGTAAGGTTCATACCTATAAGGCAGGACTCGTTGCTAAGGGTTTCAAGAAAAGTCATGGTGTAGGCTATGATGAAACCTTCTCGCCAATTCATGATGCTTAAATCTGTTCGGATTTTACTTGCCATCGCTGCATACCATGACTATGAAATATGGCAAATGGATGTCAAAACTGCTTTCCTTAATGGAAATCTCCTTGAGGATGTGTACATGACACAACCTGAGGGCTTTGACACTTCAGATGATGCCAAGAAAGTATGCAAGTTGCAGGGATCAATTTATGGATTGAAGCAAGCTTCCAGAAGTTGGAATCTTCATTTTGATGAAACCGTGAGAGGCTTTGGATTCATTAAAAATGAAGATGAACCTTGTGTTTACAAGAAGGTTAGTGGGAGCATAGTTGTATTCCTGTTGTTATATGTGGATGACATATTACTCATCTAAACGACGTCCTACTTTGCAACAAGTTAAGACTTGGTTAGGGAATTGCTTTTCTATGAAAGATTTGGGTGAAGCTACCTACATATTAGGAATCGGGATCTATAGAGATAGATCGCAAAGATTGCTTGGCCTAAGTCGAGTACATACATAGATAAAGTGTTGAGACGCTTTAATATGCATGATTCCAAGAAAGGGTTCTTGCCCATGACACATGGCGTATGCCTATCAAAGGCACAATCCCCTTCAACTCGGGAAGAGAGGATCGCATGAATAAGATTCCATATGCATCCGCAATTGGATCTATCATGTATGCCATGTTATGTACTCGACCGGATGTCTCGTATGCCTTGAGCACAACGATGGTGTACCACCGATCCCGGTGATGGTCATTGGGTTGCTGTCAAGAATATCCTTAAGTACTTGAGAAGAACTAAGGATTCTTTCTTGGTATATGGAGGTCAGGAAGAGCTCGCTGTAATAGGTTACACTGATGCTAGCTTCCAGACAGATAAAGATGATTCTAAATCGCAATCTGGTTATGTGTTTTGCCTAAATGGTGGCGCTGTGAGCTGGAAGAGTTCAAAGCGAGGAAAGCGATCGCTGATTCTACTACGAGGTCGAGTATATTGTCGCTTCCAATGCAAAGAAAGGAGGTCTGTTTGGATCAAGAAGTTCATTATTGAACTTGGTACAGTTTCTAGCATTGTGAACCCCATTGATCTCTTTTGTGATAACAATGGTGCCATTGCACAAGCTAAGGAACCCAGATCTCACCAACGATCCAAACACATACTTAGGCGCTTCCATCTCATTCGAGAGATTATCGATAGAGGAGATGTCAAGATATGCAGGGTACCAACACTTGACAATGTTGCTGACCCACTTACAAAGCCTCTTACCCAGCAGAAGCATGATGGTCATACTAGATCTATGGGTATTAGTTACATGCCTAATTGGCTCTAGTGCTAGTGGGAGATTGTTGGTGTAAGCCCTTAAGGCCAATGTTTTTCCTTTGGACTTATATTTTGTATCATGTCATTTATTTATTATATGAGGCATTTTCAGTTATTATGTTTGTTTCAACGTAATAAAGTCCTTGAGTAAAAGTTTGTTTTCAATAGAACATCGAGTAGACGACTCGGTTGTGAGATACTAAAGAACTTACTCTAAATATCCGTAGTCGAGTATTATTATTATTAAGGACAATAATAATGCATCAAGACTATTATGTGGGTGGACTGATAACCTCATCTCACAGGTTATAGATATGAGATATCAAGTCACCACATAGGTACACGTTAGGGTAATTGTGTACTGGATTGACCCGCCATGAGAATACTACATAGTGTGTTTTGTAAGTGTCATGAGTTATTCTCATAGTGATAGTGGTGTATGCCACCCTCAGACCTGAAATCACTATGGTCCCTACATGAGGAGTTGAGTGTTTTATTGCCGTCAAACATTGTCTGTAATGACAATTATAAAGTCGATTAACCTGGCACTCAACGAGTCATGCAAAGAGACATGAGTGACCTAGATGGGATTTGCCCTCCTACATAACAGAGTAATATATGTGGGCCCCTTGATAGAGTATGACTCAGAAATGCATGGCCATGCTGAAATAAGTCAATATGAGATATTGATCTTATTTGTTGTTACTAAGTCTACTCGGGCATCAAGGAATATGATATTGAACTATACAAGGGTGACACATACTATGCCTTGTGTTCAATATAGATATAAGGGCAAAAGGGTAATTATACACATGATCATTATCACGGAAAGGTTACGTCACAACACTGACATTCTCGTTACTTGGGTAGCAGTGATGTGTTGCTAGACACCGCTCATCGCTTATAATATTAAATAGTGATTTAATATTATTGCCAACGTTACGGAACCTACAGGTCACACACATGAACAAAGCTAATGGGAGATTAAATAAATGAGTGAGACTCATTTTATTCGGTGGTACATTCTACGATGCACCAAAGACGAGTCAAGAAAGACGCAGAACACGATAAGTTACGGTCTACCGAGAGCACCACGGTAAGCTACGGTGCGCTAGGTCGGTCTTAAGTGAAGTCTATAAATAGACTCGTTAAGATCAAGTCCATACACGTAATTAAAACCCTAGCCATTTCAAAGATCGTGGATCGGCATCGTGGATCGTTCCGTCGTCGACTAGCACCGTGACGGAGACCGCTCCCATTCGAAGGTCGTTCGTGTGGACTACGTAGGCGTTGTTTTACGTGCGGCGACGCTCGTGCTCGATTCCAATTTTCGTCTGCAAACGATCTGTGCTACAAGAGGTAATTCATATAACCCTGAGTCATGACCATTCGCAAGGATCCATGGAAGGGAAAGTTTAAATTTTTGCTGCGTTTTTAATCTCTGTTATTGCGCTATTTCCCTACAGCTTCTAGGGTCAACCACTGCACCCAGCGCAACAAATGGAAGTAGGGGTAGGTTTGGAGGGTTGTGGCTCGTTGGAGGCGGAGAGGGTTGCCCATGGGGTCATTGCGTAGAGGATATAAGAGGAAGTATGATAGGCACAGAGGATTTCGAGGTGGGAGGAGAAAGGTTCACAGAGGTTAGGGTTAAGAAGGGCTATCGTGGTGTGGGTCAGACTCATAAAGAAGAAAAGCGTTTAGGCCCAACTCAATGTTTTTCTTATGTGTCAATCAAGAGGGGTGTGTCGAAGGAGTTTGGGGGTGTAACAATTAATACACAAGCTGTAACATCCCAATTTTTTTATGAAAATTATTTTATCATAGAGATTGATCACCTCAATGGTTTGTTAAAAGTACAAAGAACAACAAAGATTTATTGTGAACAATTTACTGTTTTAACAATTAATTCAGATTAAGAGACAGTGTAGACGTATACTGTTTTTAATATGAATTAATATTGAAAAATGTGAAAGATTGCTGTTTGATTAAAGAAAATTATTTTATTGAAAGAGAAATAATTTTCAGGATTTAATAATATTGTTAAGTCATAGTTTGGATTTTTATTGTCTAATTATTGTATTAATTGACTGTTTTATGTCATATTTAATATGACTATTATTTTAAAGATTTTGTCTTGATAATTTTATTATTTGAATAATATCTATATGATAAGAGAAATTGAAATTATTGATCCTCACTAATTTACAGTTTTTATTACGCTGCGAGAATTCTATCGAATTTTGCCGTAACTAGGCTATTGTGTGTGTTTCTAACTGAAACATGCCCAAATGTGATCTAAATTTTATAAAATTTGAGATCTTAACATTTTCCAATATTTAGGATTTATTGTAATTTTTCTAGAATTTTTGGGCATCAGAAAATATTTAGTGTATTTTCTATGGCCAGAGACTGCCTAATTGCGACGTTTCGGTTCGCATTTGAGAAAACGAGAAACATGGATACTTTTCTTATGCCGGAAGGAAAATTTGTGATTTTTGGGTGTGGGGTTATAATTAGAATTATTTTTGGGAGTTTTTAGTATTAAAACCTAATATACGCGTAACGTCGTGCACCCGGTTGAGCGAAAATGCGTCGTAGCAAAATCTTGAGATATTTTGAGCAAATGGCTGCCACACATGGACCAATGGGAGGCCAGCCATGTGCTTATAGCCTACAATTTTGAAGGAAGCATTTTGATTGGTTTAGGAAGTAATGAGTAGTTAGTTTGTTAAGTTAGTTTGGTTAGTTTGTAAGTAATTAGTTAAATTCCAACTAAATGAACAAAATCTATTCCCACCTTGTCCTCATTATTTTCGTGGCCTCCTCCCTTGCCCAAGATCAGAACCATTTCATTCTCCATTGTTGGAGAACTTGAGAAAAAAAATTGAAAGAGAAAGTGTTGGTTTTGAAGGATTTTGGAGTTAAAGCTTTAACCTTTGCTTCCTTCCTTCTCAATCCTTGTTCTATCACATCTAATCTTATTGGTAAGGATCCTAATCCCTTTTCCTTTCTCCATGGCTTCCATGGATGAGTTTTCATGGTATTTATGTTGTTTCTCATGATTTTAGTTTTGATTCTTGAAGGAAAGTGATGTTTAAGCTTCAATCTTCCATCCTTTCTTCTTAATCCTTGATCCATCACCTCCAAACTTCTTGGTAAGCTTCATACCCATTCGTTTCTCGATTGGTTTTAGGAATTATTTTTGGGCAAAAGTGTTAGATTTTGCTAGATATGCATGATTAGTCTTAAAGCCCTTTGTTTTCCTCCATGATTAAGCATGATTAGAGTATTTGAAAATTTAGGAACCCTAACCTTGAGACATGGCCAAACCTAGGGGCTGTTTTAAGCTTTGGTTTTGTTTGGTTTTTAGTGTTTTAGAGTTGATTCTTGATGGGTTATACTTGCTAAGTTTGGAAACTAGTCATATATGCATGTTTACAAAGTTTTGAAAAAAATAAATTTGGATTGTTGAGGGGCTGGAACCGTGGCCCATTGAGATAGTTTTGATGATGTTTTTATTTGTTCTTAAGTGTATCAAAGTGGTTTGGAAGTTGGTTTTTGATTAGGACTTTAAATCTATAAAGATTTGTAAGTTTAAAGCTTTGAAAATTTGTTTGAAACAAAATGAATTTGGGGCTGTTTTGGGGCTTCCAAAACAGTGGCTTATGATTAAATTTTGGGTGAGTTCTAACTTGTTTTTAAGTGTATTAAAGTGGTAAATAAGTTTGGTGTTGATAAGAAGTTTTGATTAAGCAAAGTTTACATGATTTAGGAGTTAAAGATTTGAAAACCTTGAAGTTGTTTTGAACTTCCAAAATCGTGGCTTTCAAGAGTGTTTTGTAACTTGTTCTTGACTTGTATTTATGCTTAAAAATGTTGTAAAAGTGGTTGATGATTTGATTTAGCAAAACAATTCAAAGAAGCATGATTTTGGAAAAAGTTTTGGTTTATGTCTTAAGAATTGTTGTAAACTTGTAATGAATTTAGTTCTAAAATTTTGTGACATGTTTTAGTGCTTTGAAAAATGGTTCAAAGTTGGCAAAACACTATTCATATGGTAAAATACTATTCCAATTGGTAAGTTTTGGGTTTTGGTATTTTCTAAGTGTGTAGCTTTTGAAAAACTTTGAAAACTTGCATGGTTTGAAATTGTTCCATCACATATGACTAGGTGTGAACCAAATGGGATTAAGTGAGTAGTTTTTAGGCCTTTTAGGACTTAAAATCGTGGCTGCCCTAGAGTCTTAGGACTTGGGTTTTTTGGTTCTAATTGGATTAAGTTTGTGTTGTTAAGGTTCGTGCATAAGGCTTGTGCGGGGAACGACTTGACGATAGTTCAAATTTACCTTGCTTGGATTGTTAAAGCGCCCAAGGTAAGGAAAATTCTTACATAATGAGTTTGGGCTTTTCGCCTTGCGTGTTGTTTGCTTGGTTGTTGATTGATTGTGGGTAGTACTTGTAGTATTACTATGTGCTGTTGAGATGTTGTAGCACGAAATGCTGTGTATTGATTTGGCCCTGTGTGGCAAGACTGAATTGTATTGTGTGACTTAAATCATACTTGATTGATTTAATTGGACTTCAAATTGATGATAATATGTAGCATGTTCTTGGCCCTGCGTGGCATTATGAGTTGTATTGTTTTCCTTGAATCACCTTGGGTTTCATTAGAACTTGGCATTGAATTGGAATATGAAAAATATTATTGTTGATAATGGATTAATTAACAATGCGTTGATCGACTGCTATTGGTTGACAATTTACATCGGTAAATCTGATGCGATTCCACAAGCCGAATTTTGATTTCGTAAACAAATTGTTAAGGGCATTTTGATTTAAAAGTAAGCGTAAGGGTTTTAGTACAACTAGCCAAAGCTTGCAAGGAAATTTCAAATGGAATAATAGTAGAGAAAAGAACTTGAAATAAATAGTATAATTTGCGAAAACAGTTGAGTTAAATGATGCGTCTGGGAGAATTCTGGCTAGGAAAGACTTGATAATTAAGAGTGTTCGCACCACCTCTCTTTCCTGGGAATTCTTCCAGTGTGTTATTTAGCACAACTAGGGTTTCAACGACCTAGTGTTAAGAAGTATTTTCAGACACATAGGAGTGATACAAGAACTGAGAAAGAGATTTCATAGATCGGGATTTCGAAAGAATAAAACATCGGAAACCTAGTGTTCCTATTGAGCATATGGGCCATGGGTCCTGTGCTGGGACTTAATGTCCTGCTTGCGTGTGCTTTTTCTTGATTAAGGATTGGACCTAGTGTTCCGTATGGCGTGTCTAGTATCTTAACCTAAAAGTTGATCCTAGTGTTCCGCATTACGTGCCTAGAGTTTTGATCTAAGATTGGGACTAGCGTTCCGCAATTGAACACCCGGACCTTGTGTCCTGTGTTGAACTCTTAGTTAATTGAGATTTGGACACCCACTAAGTTGAGTGAGTGAGAGTTCGTCGATCCGCATTGATTAATAAAGCATTACTCCGGCACTCACTACGGTGAGCACGCCACATTGTAGAATTTGTTTGGATATCACTTGGGCGTTCACACGGTGAACATGCCATATTGTTGAATTTGTTTGGATATCACTTGGGCGTTCACTACGGTGAACATGCCATATTGTTGAATTTGTTGGATATCATTCGGGCGTTCACCGGGCGTTCACTACGGTGAACATGCCATATTGTACAAATTGTTGGATATCACTCGGGTGTTCACTACGGTGAGCATGCCATATTGCTGAATTTGTTTGGATGTGTACTAACCATTGAGCATCGACACTCGGAGCATTTGATTGGTCTTAAAGACTTCAAAAGACGAGTTGTCATGTCACTCGTAGCGTTTGAGCGAGTTGACACTGCATTGCCTAAGTAGAGGCACGCCAAAGTAGTGGCCAGCCAAAGTAGTGGCAAGCCTAAGCAGAGGCTATTTTGTTTGGACGTTGGGAAAGTAGTCCCCGTCATACTGCTGACCTATTAAGGCTGCAGGTGTATACACAACTTGCCATACTACATTGACATGCATAGCTAACCACATTTATGATATGTGATGAATTATTTGATGAATTGGATATTGTGATGACTTGATCACTTATCTGTTGATAGATTTGCCTGCTCACATGCAATAGTTTGATATTGTAGTGACTTGATTGTTGATCTGTTGGTTGTTTTGGTTGCTCACATGCAATGCTTGATATACCATGATGATGTGTGCGGTCTATTAAGTATGTATATGTATATAAAAGCATGTTGTTGTATTATATATGTATATATTGTTTGCATGCGACATAGCCTGTGATAAACTCGTGGACAAAGGATTTACCCTTGCACTATTGTTGGATTGGATGTCCTTATGGATGTCACTTCCAAATGGAGTTTGGTAGCTGTTGCAGCTTCGTCTTTCAGGAGCATTGAAGATTGAGCCAGTGGAGGAAGATTCCTCTGAGTAACTCATGTTTGATCTTGCTGAGCTGTTTCTCAGTAAGGGTTGTAGTTGTTGGCCAGCTTAGCTTAGGGTTTTGTAAATTGTTGTGTTATAATTACTCTTTTCAGAAAACCTTGCCTTAGTGCGAAATGATTATGTTATGTGAAGTATTATTTTGTGTTGCATTATACTCTGATAATTGCAAAAGTCTGAATTGGCATCATTTAGAAAACTGTAGTACTCTAAGTCTCATTTTGAAAAGGGTTTCAAAGGAAAAAAAAAGAAAAAGAAATATTTACTCCTATTTTTCTATTGCGAAATACATAAGAGTACTATTTAACTGAAAGCATACAAGTATTAAATGTTTTCAGCATTAGATTGGGTTGCACAGTAGCGCTTCGGAATCGGGGCGTTACACAAGCTCTGGGTCAAAATGTAGAGGGGTGAATGTGTCGGGCCCTGTTACTTCGCATTAACGAGTCCAAGGTGGTGATCAAGAGACCACCCTCCTCGGCCTCTAGTGGAGCAGTCTTCCCACGAATTGGGTCACCCTCCTCAATAATTGGGGCCTGATGTGTTGGAGTTTAATCTGGTTTCCTCTCTCAGCTCACCACGGTGACTCAGGGGGCTACAATCGTCCTCTTCTCTCACCTCGCCGGTACCGTCTGGTAACTGGTTGCAAGTGGCGGCTCGGCCGGTTACTGGTAAGAAGAAAGGTGCAGGAAAGAAGAAGGTGGGGTCGAAGAAGGGTCACAAGGTGTCTAAGGGGTCTCCCAGGGGCTGCAAAAATACCTATATGGGTGACCTATTTCTTCCATCTTCTAGAGTTCTGAAGGCTACGGGTGGAGAATTGCATAGGATGACCAAGCTGAAAGAACTTTCTCTGGTTTTTAGGTCGAGGCAACCAAGCGGGATGAGCGAGCTGCTGCCCCAGAGCGCGAGTCTGGGCTCCTCCACTGGGTCTTCATGTCCTCCCAATAGCCCAGGTGAATGCTCTAAGTGGGTAAACGGTGGGGAGCAATCTGGGGGCTTGAAACTCTTTGTGGATCTTAATCAGAATTATGATAGAATTTTGGAGACTGAGAGTGCTCATTCTGGCTGTAGGATTATTGTCTCACCCAGTAATTTGGTTATACAATCAGATGCTACAAAAGTTAGGAATATGGGGGTTAGAATGGGTCTGTTAATGAGGGAGGCAAATATGGAGAGGTTTACTGGATTGGAGGTGAGAGACCAATTGGGTAACGAAATTGAGGAGAGCATAAATGTGGATTAATGTTAGTATGCTCAATGAATATTAGAGGGATGGGAACGGGGCCAAAAAAAACAAAACACGGGCACTTGTTCGAGAATATCGGTTGGACTTTATCGCGAATGAGGAAATAAAAATGGAGTGTGTGTCCAATAGGCTATGTCACTACTTGTGGGGGAATGAACATTGTGAATGGAAGTTCTCTCCGGCGGTGGGTAATAGTGGCGGCATTCAATCCATCTGGGATAGTTCAAGAGGTAATATCTTATTCCACTTCTCTGGTTTTGGCTTTGTGGGGGTTTTCTGGAGGGGGGTGATAAGTCTTCATCACATGTAGATTTATAGTGCTTAATTGGATATTTGTGTTGTGATTGAAGAGAATTCAAAGCGATTTTATGCTTAAATTACGTGATTCTGTGTATTCACTTGATCCCATTCTAACGTTTGTGCATTATTGTTTTATATGATTTTTTTTATCTCTAAGTGCACAGGAATGGGAGCATAGCCAAAGGATTGACTTGGAAGCGCGCCTGAAAGCACTATTTCCTGACAAAGAAGATTCCAAAGGCTATATCTTGAGCCACACTAATCCGAATGGGATGATCTTAGTCTTGTTGGAAAGATAGAAGAATTATCTATAATTTTTATGAAGAAATCGAGACCTAAATCAAACTTTAAGTTGGGGTAATTTGTGCTACAAGTTGATAAGGTGATGCTGCCCCAACCTGACACCTGTTCAATGTTTTAATCATATCTAGAGTTGTAGGTGTCCAAATGAGATGAAACTGGTGCCATTGGAAAGCTAAGATCCATAGCTTCAACTTTCATGAAGACACAGTTTCGCGTTTTGAGCACTGGTGTTGCGGGACCTGCTAGCGTGATTTTGAGCACTGTTTCTAGTTTTAACTCGTTTTTGCCTTGTTTTTCACCCCCTTTTTCACCCCAAACTATAAATAAGCACTTTAAATGTTTGCCTAGGGAATTTCTTGACCATTCCAAAGACCTAAAATGCCCTGGGGCTTGCCAAGGGGTGCTAGGGATTCACTTTCCTCCATCTCCAAAGAGGATTCAAGCTTGGGAACAAGGATTTAAGTCTCCAATGGAGTGGACTTCTATCTTTTCTCTATTTTTCTGGTTTGCTTCTTTGTTCTCTATGAGTAACTAAGCTTTTTAGACTAGGGTAGACGAAACTTGTGGAAACTCTTATGTAGTTTGATTCTATTATTTCAAGGCAAGTTTATTTCATTTATGATTGAGCCTTCACCTCTATTCTTAATGCTTTTTGGTAATTGATCGCTATCAAATTGATTTGCGGGTCTTCTCACGATTAGGAAATTGGGGTTTTGAACTTGAACTGAGTTTGTTGGTCATGTTTAGGAGGATTATAGGAATATAACCTTATGAGCATGTGTTCTTATGAATCATTGATCTTTATGCTTAACTTTATCATTGGTCACCTAAGGAATTAGGGATTTTTGGTTTAGTTAAAAGGGTTATGAGACAAGAAATTGTACTTAATCTAATATCGTTGATTCGAACTTCAATTTGTAAGGAATAACTTGCGTTGGTTGTAGATTTAATGCATATGAGTGGAAACAAGAGGATTCGATCCCTAGTATTTTTAATCCTTTGATTTTCAAATCGTTGCTATTGTTATTTTTCTGTTGTTACAAATATCTTTGATTCCAAATACTAAGAATTGGTTCCTGTTCAAAATAGAAACGAACTTTGTTGAGTTAAATAATCAATCGTAATCCATGTGGAGATGATCTTACTTATCACTTTATTACTTGTGCGATTCGGTACACTTGCCGAAATCCTTACCAAGTTTTTGGTGCCGTTGCCGGGGATTGTTGAATTGATTTTTAACAAGGCAAACTAGTATTATTTTGAACATTTATTTTTTGTTTACATATAAAAAAACCAAAAATTTAAAATTTCTTTTTTTTTCCTATAAAGTTGTTGTGTTGCTCACAATTCTCTGAGCTTCTGTAGTATGCAGCCTTTTAGATGTGATTTTTGTTGAGAAAAGCATAGAAATGGCTATTGTGAGGATTTCATGGTCATATCACCAGAATATGAGGATCTCTTAGTTATGGTGGACGATATCCGCTTCTGTAGCATGCAGCCTCTTAGATATGATTTTTGCAGAGGAAAGCATAGGCTATTGTGAGGATTTCTTAGTCATGGTGGAAGAAGAAAAAGATTATTGCATGGAAAGTATCATGGATAAAGATTTATTCTATAGTATGCAGCCTTTTAGATGTGACTTTTGTGGAGGAAAGCATAAAAATGGCTATTGTGAGGATTTCTTAGTCATGGTGGAAGAAGAAGAGTCATATCCTCAAACTCAATTCGAAGAATCCCATGACAGAGACACTTACCTCAAAAATATTTTGGTTGAATTCATGAAAGCCAATCAAGAATCATTTGATAGATATGAGGTTCAATGTGAGAGGTTATCAGAGCAATTACCCCAATTTGAGCAGAAGCAAGTGGATATAGAGATTGAACATAACTTCATTGTGGCATTGGAAGAAGAATTGAAAAACAAAAATAGTGACATGGAAGAGGACCCAAGGGTGAGAACTAGAGAGATTCATGTGACAGCTCAACCCTTAGTCATTGAAGAGATGGTCCTCGGCAGGATGAATTTGATGTGCTTCAAGATAAAAAGTGGAGGAAACAATATCCCAAATGTCTAATTGTTGGGGCATGGGAACACTTATTTTCCTATGCCAAGTACATGGGATTCTCACAAAAAGAAGGAAGTGGAAGGATGAAATCTTCTTCTTGTTATATTATCCACCCTAACTTGGGTGTTGAAGTGTCAAGCTAATGATGTTAAAGAAGCGCTTCATGGGAGGCAACCCATCGGCGGTGGCGTCGGGCGGCTCACCACACAGGTTCTATCATTCTTTCCTTCCTTTTTCTGTTTATTTTTATTTTTATGTTGAATTTGTTTTCTTTTGTGTGTGAAGTTGATACCATGCATCCTATGACTGAGCTCCTTGTCCCTCTATGGCATTCCTTTTCATCTGAGAATTTGTCTGTGAACTGTACTCTTATTGTGTGCATGATGTGTATGATCAAGGAGCTGAAATTTTTGTTGACATGATACTTTTTAAGCAGCTTCTTGTAACCGTAACTTTTGAGAACTTCAGTGGTCATGAATCTTTTCTCATTACAAAAGCAAAATCTATGAGTGTTTGAGCTTAAACAGAATTTTACTTATTCTTGAGTGCTCCACCATTTATATGAATTCTTCAAAACTTGACTCAGTTCTTGATTGCTTTTGCATTGCATGTGAACACACGCACAGATGATTGAGATCTTTATTTTTGTTTGAATTGCTAGAGCCTTTGATTGCCTAACCTTGTGAAGTTATCATTTGTGAGACCATTGGAGCCTTAAGCCTGTTTGTTGATTTTAAGCTCAATACAAGCCAATAATCGGAAAAACCAATTGTCCCTGTAAATTGGAGTTGAGAGATTGTTTTCTATAAAATTGGTTATTTGGTTGTAAATTAAATTTGGGGTTGCTTGAGGGCAAACAACAATCTTAAGTTTGGAGTGGCTACATAAAGCATGTGCATGTAGTCATTTCAATAAAAGAAAATGAACAAGCCAGAGGAGAACAACAATAAAAGATCTCAATTGTTATGTAAAAAAAATGATGAAAAGAAAAAAAATTGGTTTATTAAGCTTGGTAATTGGGGAAGTTGTGAATTGATACAAGGCATCGATAAGTACAAATAGAGGCATCTCTTAACTCTAATTAAGTTAGCCTGGATCCAAATAAATATCCTCCCTTGCCTAAGCCCCATTTTACCTTTTGAAAAGGTCTCATAATATGTTTGACATTTGTGTGTATTTGCTTTCCTAGAATTTTGCCAAACCTATGGTAGATGATTGCATTTGGTGTGAATTGAGTGTATACAGTACCCTTTACACACTTGAGTGGAGTGAAACACATTATCTGGAAGGGTGTAATGGGAATTGATTTGTTGCTCTGAGTAAATAAATTCATTTTGGTTACTTGAGTTGTGATAATTGGAAAACATGAATTCAAAAGAGTAAGTGAATTGATTGTGCAAAGATTGTCAAAATTTTTATTAAAAGTTCACCTAGATGAATTGGAATTATTTGAAATCCAACACGTGTTTTTGATTGAGTTTGCTTGAGGACAAGCAAAGAGCTAAGTTTGGGGTTGTGTAAGTCTTCATCACATATAGATTTATAGTGCTTAATTGGATATTTGTGCTGTGATTGAAGAGAATTCAAAGTGATTTTATGCTTAATTTGCGTGATTCAGTGTATTCACTTGATCCCATTCTAAAGTTTGTGCATTAGTGTTTTTTATGATTTTTTTATCTCTAAGTGCACAGGAATGCGAGCATAGCCAAAGGATTGACTTAGAAGCGCGCCCGGAAGCACTATTTCCTAACAAAGAAGATTCCAAAAGCTATATCTTGAGCCACACTAATCTGAATAGGATGATCTTGGTCTTGTTGGAAGGATAGAAGAATTATCTACAACTTTGATGAAGTAATCGAGACCTAAATCAATCTCTAAATTGGGGTAATTTGTGCTACAAGTTGATAAGGTGATGCTGCCCCAACCTGACACCTGTTCGATGTTTTAATCATATCTGGAGTTGTAGGTGTCCAAATGAGATGAAACTAGTGCCATCGGAAAGCTAAAATCCATAGCTTCAACTTTCATGAAGACACAATGAGCTAATTCAGAATTTACAGAGGTGAAAAATTTAAAACCGTATGAAGAACGACCTGCCTATGTGTTGAAGCACGGCCGTGCTTAGACTAAAATGTATTTGCAGAAACAGAATGAAGCACAGCTGTGCTGCGGGACCTACTGAGCTTAGTTTTGAGTGCTGTTTCGCGTTTTAACTCATTTTTGCCTTGTTTTTCACCCCTTTTTCACCCAAAACTATAAATAGGCACTTCAAACATTTGCCTAAAGGATTTCTTGACCATTTGCTAGGGATTCACTTTCCTCCGTCTCCAAAGAGGATTCAAACTTGGGAACAAGGATTTTAGTCTCCAATGGAGCGGAATTCTATCTTTTCTCTATTTTTCAGGTTTGCTTCTTTGTTCTCTATGAGTAACTAAGCTTTTTAGACTAAGGTAGATGAAACTTATGGAAACTCTTATGTAGTTTGTAACATCCCTAATTTTTCATCCTTCAAGATTAGGATATGTCTTAGGGTATTAGAACATGCTTATTGTTGCTTGGGATGGGTTTCATATGTTTTACCGTTCCTTCAGCCGATTGAGTGTTCAGATGTACCTTTATTCCTATATTTAGTTATTTCGGTCATCGTATTCCCCTTTTTTGAACCTCTTAACAACTCAATTGGATTTAAGTCCCTTCAATAAAATTGTAGCGTTATCTCTTATCTTTTAGTTGGCTTTAGTTCGACTCGATTTCGATACCTACAACTCTAGATATGCTCTCTGGAGTCAACACAACGCAAGCGTAACACTTAGGAATATTATAGTATATTTCAACTGCATTTTTGAGCCTGTTAGAGTCCGAATTTGGGTAAGCCTATTAGAGAGAAAATTGTAGGAAATTCTCTTATCTTTTCAAAGACACCAAGAACGCCTCAATCGGACATCTGTAGCTCCAAATACGACCAAAACAGTGGCACCGAGTGTCCAGACTCAGGCGCAGGGCGCCCAGACTGAAGCTCGGGCGCCCAGGCCTCACCGAGAGCAGGCGCAGGGCGCCCAGGGAGTGCAGGCGCCAGGCGCCCACTGCCGAAGTGGTCAGGCGCTGTTTCGCGTTTTACCTCGTTTTGGGCCGGTTCTGTGACCCAGTGTGACCCATTCTCGACCTGAAAGGGCAACCACGACTCCTAGACTTAACCTAGCCACTAAGCATCAGTTCTAAGACCCTAAACATGATTAGGAGCTGCTCATAAGACCAATCCGAATAGAGAAAAGCTCTTCCTTCCCTTCTTCCAATTTTGTGGTGTCAAGGGCTCTAACTCAAGACTACGCTACTGACTCGGCCAGGGAGCATCGTTATTGTAACTCGTCTGACCTCATTGGGAGGAATAGGAGGTGGTAAGTCTTCTAATGATAAGCTTTGTCTTTAAGATCAATGTTAGGGTTCTAAACCATGATTTTTCCATTCCTAAACCCTTGCTCTTGTGTTTTTCTTGAGGAAAGCTTCACTAGGAAAGGAAAAGCTTGGTGTTACCTCATCCCATCCTAGGAGCACGAAATTCACTTGAGGTAAGGGGTAGTTGTTCTCTTCTAGTGAGTGTATGGAACATGTATGAACAATAGGGGTGTCCCATGACCCCTATGCCTCGCTGATAACGAAAACAAGCATTATCACCACCGTGATAGGAGACATCCGAACTCCTCAATTACTATTCTTGACTAATGATATTTCTTTGTAGCGTGATGTGATAACTTCATTGGATTGATGAATTTGGTGTGGTGATTGAGTCTTGATTGTTTACATGCTTGTTACTCTTGACTATTCTTTATTGCTCGAGAGGTGAAAACCTTGGTTGTTGCCGACTTTAAATTGCCATTGTATGAACTCTTACAATACTTGATGACATGCTATATAATTTGTGTTGTGTGCCTAGGTACTGATGTGGTTAGCATTTAAAAGTGTTGAATTGCCTAAACCATTAGTGTTGTTGCAAGAATTAGCGGTGATGATGATTTAAAAATAGAATGCTAGAGAGCGTTAAAATAAAATAAAAGGTGAATCAAGTTAGGGTTAATTATTTAGAATAATAGACATATGAATAAACCATGCCTTGATAGAGACCTTGAAGTCTTAACAAGAGGATTGGGGTCAACGATAGGAAGGAGTTGAGTTGTGTAGAAATTGTTTGCTACTAAATGATAGTGTCGTGAATTTAAATAGCTAAATGGTGAGCTTTAGACCCCATGAATGCGTAATCACTAAGTATGGATCAAAGAACCCTAGACCACGCCCAACTAAGTTCTGAATGGTGGGACATTAGATCCCCGAGCAGTGCGAACCCTCATTGCGAATTGGATAGCGGTGGCGGGCGCCAGCGCCATTTATGCCAGCGCGCCAGCGCCTCGATGACTTGCACTCTTGTTGTTTCGTCGCATTTCCTCGAGTTTACGCAATTAGGTTGATATTGTAAAGCCTAAGTAGGATGTCTAAAGTTCATTTATGATGCCTATTGATTTATTAGTATGATAATCTGAGAGAACTAGTCCTTCTATTCCAAAGCTTCACTTGGATGTTATGTGCTTAATCAAAGTTGCTAAGAATATTAAATGTTTATGGTATTGGTAGAAGGCAATCGCTAACTTATGAATTTGTGTTCTCTTTGTAGTTGTTGTTGTTGTTGTTACTCATCGAAGATATTGCGATAGAGGATATCATGGTTAGACACCGCATTTGGTCATGTTCATGCATCATGGTGTCGGCATTGTTGTTGTTGTTATTGTTAGTAGAGGCGTATCGGGCAAGGTATCCCTCGACGCGCGAGGTTTCCTGGCCCTACAGCTTAAAAAGCGAATCGGGCAAGGTATCCCGTGAGGCGAGGTTTCCGATCCTTTGGTTAAAGAGCGAATCGGGCAAGGTATCCCGTGACGGGCGAGGTTTCCGGTCCTTTGGTTAATAAGGCGAATCGGGCAAGGTATCCCGTGGCGGGCAAGGTTTCCGATCCCTACGGTTAATGGGCGAATCGGGCAAGGTATCCCGTGACGGGTGAGGTTCCGATCTGTTGTTATTGGGGCACTACGGACATGGTATTCAAAGCGGGCAAGGTATCCCGACCTCGTTATAAGTGGATCCACATGCATATAGTTATGGTTCTAGAAATACATCGCTTTACATGATAACATGCCTGGTTGTTTAGTGTTGGTAATGTACCTTGTTGTTGTGATTGATCTTTGTAGCATGTGATATTTGGCCGTTGTGGTACCATCTTATGCCTTAGTGCTAGTGATTAGACGTCTTTATTGGAATTGTTGTATATTGCGCATTGTTCATTAACTTCCTACAGTATGCACTATTTGAGGTTATGATGACTAACCCCTCTTGTGGCTATGCATATCCCATGGGGTATGTGTAGATGCCGAGACTGCAGGTATTGAGGATGTGAATGCCGGCGAGTAATCACGATAGCTCGTGGTGATAGATAGAAGACTTGTGTTTACTTGTTTAAGTCATTGTATTTTTTTCGATGTAATAATTAGGGAAAGAGCTCTGAATTATTGTGACATCGGGAACTTGGGTTATTTTTATTAATTGTATTTCATACTCATTTTCTATTTCCGCATGTTGTGAACGTGACAACTCTATTTCGTTTGAAAGGAAAGTTTTATCCGAATGAATATAAATTTTATTTCTTGTTCTTTTCTTCTTACATTGCTAATATGCATGACGGGGTAGAGGGTGTCACATAGTTTGATTCTATTATTTCAAGGCAAGTTTATTTTATTTATGATTGAGCCTTCACCTTTATTCTTTATGCTTTTTGGTAATTGATCCCTATCAAATTGATTTGGGGTTCTTCTCACGATTGGAAAATTGAGATTTTGAACTTGAACTGAGTTTGTTGGTCATGTTTAGGAGGACTATTGGAATATAACCTTATGAACATGTGTTCGTATGAATCATTGATCTTTATGCTTAACTTTATCATTGGTCACCTAAGGAATTAGGGATATTGAGTTTTGTTAAAAGGGTTGTGAGACAAGGAATTGTACTTAATCTAATATCGTTGATTCGAACTTCAATTTGTAAGGAATAACTTGCATTGGTTATAGATTGAATGCATATGAATGGAAACAAGAGGATTCGATCCCTAGTCGTTTTTAATCCTTTGATTTCAAATCGTTGCTATTGTTATTTTTCAGTTATTACAAATATACTTGATTCCAAATACTAAGAATTGGTTCCCGTTCAAAATAGATACGAACTTTGTTAAGTTAAATAATTAATCGCAAACCATATGGAGAGGATCTTACTTATCACTTTATTACTTGTGCTATTCGGTACACATGCCAAAATCCTTAACAAGTTTTTGGCACCGTTGACGGGGATTGTTGAATTGATTTTTAACAAGGCAAACTAGTATTATTTTGAACATTTATTTTCTGTTTATATATAAAAAAACCAAAAATTTAAAATTTCTTTTCTCTTCCTATAAAGTTGTTGTGTTGCTCACAATTCTATGAGCTTCTGTAGCATGCAGCATCTTGGATGTGATTTTTGCTGAGGAAAACATAGAAATTGCTATTGTGAGGATTTCTTAGTCATATCACCAGAATATGAAGATATCTTAGTTATGGTGGACGATATCTGCTTCTGTAGCATGCAGCCTCTTAGATATGATTTTTGTGCAGGAAAGCATAGAAATGGCTATTGTGAGGATTTCTTAGTCGTGGTGGAAGAAGAAAAAGATTATTGCATGGAAAGTATCATGGATGAAGATTTATCCTCTAGCATGCAGCCTCTTAGATGTGACTTTTGTGGAGGAAAGCATAAAAATGGCTATTGTGAGGATTTCTTAGTCATGGTGGAAGAAGAAGAGTCACATCCTCAAACTCAATTCGAAGAATCCCATGACAGAGACACTTACCTCAAAAATATTCTGGTTGAATTCATGAGAGCCAACCAAGATTCATTTGATAGATATGAGGTTCAATGTGAGAGGTTATCAGAGCAATTATCCCAATTTGAGTAGAAGCAAGTGGAGATAGAGATTGAACATAACTTCATTGTGGCATTGGAAGAAGAATTGAAAAACAAAAATAGTGACATAGAAGAGGACCCAAGGGTGAGGCCTAGAGAGATTCATGTGACAGCTCAACCCTTAGTCATTGAAGAGAATGGTCCTCCGCAGGATGAATTTGAGGTGCTTCAAGATAAAGAGTGGAGGAAACGATATCCCAAATGTCTAATTGTTGGGGTATGTGAACACTTATTTTCCTCTGCCAAGTACGTGGGATTCTCACCAAAAGAAGAAAGTGGAAGGATGAAATCTTTTTCTTGTCATATTATCCACCCTAACTTGGGTGTTGAAGCGTCAAGCTAATGACGTTAAAGAAGCGCCTCATGGGAGGCAACCCATTGGCGGTGGCTTCGGGCGGCTCACCACACACGTTCTATCATTCTTTCCTTCCTTTTTCTGTTTATTTTTATTTTTATGTTGAATTTATTTTCTTTCATGTGTGAAGTTGATACCATGCACCCTATGACTGAGCTCCTTGTCCCTCTATGGCATTCCTTTTCATCTGGGAATTTGTCTGTGAACTGTACTCTTATTGTGTGCATGATGTGTACGATCAAGGAGCTGAAATATTTGTTGACATGATACTTTTTAAGCAGCTTCTTGTAACCGTAACTTTTGAGAACTTTAGTGGTCATGAATCTTTTCTCATTACAAAAGTAAAATCTGCGATTGTTTGAGCCTAAACAGAATTTTACTTATTCTTGAGTGCTCCACTATTTGTAAGAATTCTTCAGAACTTGAGTCAGTTCTTGATTGCTTTTGCATTGCATGTGAACACATGCACAGATGATTGAGATCTTTATTTTTGTTTGAGCTGCTAGAGCCTTTGATTGCCTACCCTTGTGAATTTATCCTTTGCTAGCCCTTTTGATCCTTAAGCCTGTTTGTTGAATTTTAAGCTCAATACAACACAATAACCGGAAAAGCCAATTGTCCAAGTAAATTGGAGTTGAGAGATTGTTTTCTATAAAATTGGTTATCAGGTTGTAAATTAAATTTGGGGTTGCTTGAGGGTAAGCAACAATCTTAAGTTTGGGGTGGCTACACAAAGCATGTGCATGTAGTCATTTCAGAAAAAAAAATGAATAAGCCAGGGGAGAACAACAATAAAAAGATCCCAATTGTTTTGTAAAAAAATGATGAAAGGAAAAAAAAATAAAAGTGAAAAAGCAAAGAAAAATTTCTCATTTGACTTGTTGGTTTATTAAGCTTGGTAATTGGGGAAGTTGTGAATTGATACAAGGCATGGATAAGTACAAATAGCGGCATCTCTTAACTCCAACTAAGTTAGCTTAGATCCAAATAAATACCCTCCCTTGCCTATGCCCCATTTCACCCTTTGAAAAGGTCTCATAATATGTGTGGCATTTGTGTGCATTTGCTTTCCTAGAATTTTGTCAAACCTATGGTAGATGATTGCATTTGGTGTGAATTCAGTGTATGCAGTACCCTTTACACACTTGAGTGGAGTGAAACACATTATCTGGAAGGTTGTAATGGGAATTGATTTGTTGCTCTGAGTAAATAAATTCATTTTGGTTACTTAAGTTGTGATAATTGGAAAACATGAATTCAAAAGAGTAGGTGATTTGATTGTGCTTGGATTGCCAAAATTTTTATTAAAAGTTCACCTGGATGAATTGGAATTATTTGAAATCCAACCTGTGTTTTTGATTGAGTTTGCTTGAGGACAAGCAAAGAGCTAAGTTTGGGGTTGTGTAAGTCTTCATCATATACAGATTTATAGTGCTTAATTGGATATCTGTTTTATGATTAAAGAGAATTCAAAGTGATTTTATGCTTAAATTGCGTGATTCAGTGTATTCACTTGATCCCGTTCTAAAGTTTGTGCATTAGTGTTTTTGATGATTTTTTTATCTCTAAGTGCACAGGAATGGGAGCATAGCCAAATGATTGACTTGGAAGCGCGTCTGGAAGCGCTATTTCCGAACAAAGAAGATTCCAAAAGCTATTTCTTGAGCCACATTAATCCGAATGGGATGATCTTGGTCTTGTTGGAAAGATAGAAGAATTATCTACAACTTTGATGAAGCAATCGAGACCTAAATCAATCTCTAAGTTGGGGTAATTTGTGCTACAAGTTGATAAGGTGATACTGCCCCAACCTGACACCTATTTGATGTTTTAATCATATCTGGAGTTGTTGGTGTCCAAATAAGATGAAACTAGAGCCATTGGAAAGCTAAGATCCATAGCTTCAACTTTCATGAAGACACCGTGAGCTAATTCATACTTTATAGAGGTGAAAAATGTAAAATTATATGAAGCACGGCCTGCCTGTGTGCTGAAGCACGGCCGTGCTTAGACTAAAATGTATTTGTTGAAACAGAATGAAGCATAACCGTGTTGCGCGACCTGCTGAGCGTGATTTTGAGCGCTGTTTTGCGTTTTAACTCGTTTTTGCCTTGTTTTTCACCCCTTTTTCACCCTAAACTATAAATAGGCACTTTAAACGTTTGCCTAAGGTATATCTTCCCCATTTCAAAGACCTAAAATGCCGTGGGGCTTGTCAAGGGGTGCTAGGAATTCATTTTCCTCTATCTCCAAAGAGGATTCAAGCTTGGAAACAAGGATTTGACTCTCCAATGGAGTGGACTTCTATATTTTCTCTATTTTTCTGGTTTGCTTCTTTGTTCTCTATGAGTAACTAAGCTTTTTAGACTAGGGTAGATGAAACTTGTGGAAACTCTTATGTATTTTGATTCAATTATTTCAAGGCAAGTTTATTTTATTTATGATTCAGCCTTCATCTCTATTCTTAATGCTTTTTGGTGATTGATCGCTATCAAATTGATTTGGGATTCTTCTCACCATTGGGAAATTGGGGTTTTGAACTTGAACTGAGATTGTTGGTCATGTTTAGGAGGATTATAGGAATATAAACTTATGAGCATGTGCTCTTATGAATCATTGACCTTTATGCTTAACTTTATCATTGGTCGCCTAGGGAATTAGGGATATTAGGTTTAGTTAAAAGGGTTATGAGACAAGGAATTGTACTCAATCTAATATAGTTGATTCGAACTTCAATTTGTAAGGAATAACTTGTGTTGGTTGCAGATTGAATGCATGAGAGTGGAAACAAGAGGATTCGATCCCTAGTCATTTTTAATCCTTTGATTTCAAATCGTTGCTATTGTTATTTTTCAGTTGTTCCAAATATACTTGATTCCAAATACTAAGAATTGGTTCCTGTTCAAAATAGATACAAACTTTGTTGAGTTAAATAATCAATCGTAATCCCTGTGGAGAGGATCTTACTTATCACTTTACGACTTGTGCGATTCGGTACACTTGCCGAAATCCTTAACAAGTTTTTGGCACCGTTGCCGGGGATTATTGATTTGATTTTTAACAAGGCAAACTAGTATTATTTTGAACATTTATTTTCAGTTTATATATAATAAAACCAAAAATTTAAAACTTCTTTTCTCTTCCTATATGGTTGTTGTGTTGCTCACAATTCTTTGAGCTTCTGTAGCATGCAGCCTCTTAGATGTTATTTTTGCTGAGGAAAGCATAGAAATTGCTATTGTGAGAATTTCTTGGTCATATCACCGGAATATGAGGATCTCTTAGTCATGGTGGATGATATCCGTTTTTGTAGCATGCAGCCTATTAGATCTGATTTTTGTGGAGGAAAGCATAGAAATGGCTATTGTGAGGATTTCTTAATCATGGGGGAAGAAGAAGAAGATTATTGCATGGAAAGTATCATGGGTGAAGATTTATCTTGTAGCATGCAGCCTCTTAGATTTGACTTTTGTGGAGCAAAGCATAAAAATGGCTATTGTGAGGATTTCTTAGTCATGGTGGAAGAAGAAGAGTGACATCCTCAAACTCAATTCGAAGAATCCCATGACAGAGACACTTACCACAAAAATATTTGGGTTGAATTCATGAGAGCCAACCAACATTCATTTGATAGATATGAGGTTCAATATGAGAGGTTATCAAAGCAATTATCCCAATTTGAGCAAAAGCAAGTGGAGATAGAGATTGAACATAACTTCATTGTGGCATTGGGAGAAGAATTGAAAAACAAAAATAGTGACATAGAAGAGGACCCAAGGGTGAGGCCTAGAGAGATTCATGTGACAACTCAACCCTTAGTCATTGAAGAGAATGGTCCTCCGCAGGATGAATTTGATGTGCTTCAAGTTAAAGAGTGGAGGAAACAATATCCCATATGTCTAATTATTGGGGCAAGGAAACACTTATTTTCCTTTGCCAAGTACATGGGATTCTCACCAAAAGAAGGAAGCGGAAGGATGAAATCTTCTTCTTGTCATATTATCCACCCTAACTTGGGTGTTGAAGCGTTAAGCAAATGATGTTAAAGAAGCGTTTCATGGGAGGCAACCCATTGGCGGTGGCGTCGGGCGGCTCGCCACACAGGTTCTATCATTCTTTCCTTCCTTTTTCTGTTTATTTTTATTTTTATGTTGAATTTGTTTTCTTTCATGTGTGAAGTTGATACCGTGCACCCTATGACTGAGCTCCTTGTCCCTCTATGACATTCCTTTTTATCTGAGAATTTGTTTGTGAACTGTACTCTTATTGTGTACTTGATGTGTATGATCAAGGAGCTGAAATTTTTGTTGACACGATCCTTTTTAGGCAGCTTCTTGTAACCGTAACTTTTGAGAACGTCAGTGGTCATGAATCTTTTCTCATTACAAAAGCAAAATCTGTGAGTGTTTGAGCCTAAACAGAATTTTACTTATTCTTGAGTGCTACACCATTTGTATGAATTCTTCAGAACTTGACTCGGTTCCTGATTGCTTTTGCATTGCACGTGAACACACACACAGATAATTGAGATCTTTATTTTTGTTTGAACTGCTAGATCCTTTGATTGTCTACCCTTGTGAATTTATCCTTTGCTAGCCCTTTTGAGCCTTAAGCCTGTTTGTTGAATTTTCAGCTCAATACATGCCAATAACCGGAAAAACCAATTGTCCCTGTAAATTGGAGTTGAGAGATTGTTTTCTATAAAATTGGTTATTTGTTTGTAAATTAAATTTGGGGTTGCTTGAGGGCAAGCAATAATCTTAAGTTTAGGGTGGCTACACAAAGCATGTGCATGTAGTCATTTCAAAAAAAAATGAACAACCCAAAGGAGAACAACAATAAAAAGATCCCAATTGTTATGTAAAAAAAAGATGAAAAGAAAAAAAATCAAAGCGAAAAAGCAAAGAAAAAGTTCTCATTTGACTTGTTGGTTTATTAAGCGTGGTAATTGAGGAAGTTGTGAATTGATACAAGGCATGGATAAGTACAAATAGAGGCATCTCTTAACTCCATATAAGTTAGCCTCGATCCAAATAAATATCCTCTCTAGCCTAAGTCCCATTTCACCCTTTGAAAAGGTCTCATAATGTGTGTGGCATTTGTGTGGATTTGCTTTCCTAGAATTTTGTCAAACCTATGGTAGATGATTACATTTGCTGTGAATTGAGTGTATACAGTGTTACCAATTGACTTCAAACACAAGAGGGGGGTGAATTGTGATAGCGGTGCTTATATAAAAAATTACAGAAAATAAATGACCGAATAATAAATAAAGAACAAAAATAAATAAAGTGCTTGAATGATAAAGAGACAGAGAGCAAAGAAGAGCACGCAATTTATACAGTTCGCCACCAAACACCCCCGTGGCCTACGTCCTGTCTCCCAAAGCAAACCACTATGGGATTTTCACTAAAACACTAGCTTTTAAATCAGGTTCATTAGAAACCTTTACAACTCTAAACTGAGCAATACGTTCAAGAGATATCACCTCTCTATGAACACCTTGGGATTCCTACCCAAAAATAAATGATTTTCACAAATAAAATGAGACGAAAAAGATACACTCAATAGTGCAGATATAACAAATTGAAGCTCAAATAATACAACTCAAATTTTGTAGAATAAAAAGACTCTCAGAAAATTGTGCTCAAATAAGTGTGAGTGATGAAAAATATTTGACAGAATTTTTGGCACCAAAATTAAGCACTGCGTCGTTATTGTTTTCGTGTTGTAAGAAAGAGCACAGCGTTGTTTTATATATAGACCGACTGAGGAGCGTTTGCCCGTTGAGTTGATTTGTCCGTTGGAAGATTTGACCGTTGCACAGGGATCTGTCCGTTGGAATTTGTCCGTTGCGTTGAAAACACGGAGACGGCTCGGCATACGACCTCAAGACAAACTAGCGACCTCGACCGGCTCGGCATATGACCTCTGAACAGCTCGGCAAAGACCTCGGCACCCACTGCACACCGCTCAGATATCGGCCTCCTCATCGCCTCGGTCCTCATAGCTCGACGCGACCATCAAAGACGACACGCGACCTGGTAATGACCTCATCACCGACACGGATCATCACTCGGCACGCCGACAAGAGCTCATCACGCCGACCCTGCAGCGACCTCATGCTTGACACGCGACCTCCTCCTCCTCGATTCGACATACTACTTCCTCGAGCTCAACATCCGACTTCCTCCTCACCGACATCCGATTTACTCGAGCTCGACATACGACTTCCTCGGATCTCGACACGCCGACTTAATCCTCATCGACATCCGAGCTCCTCAGCTCGACATCCGACACGAGATATGCATGTCAAAATATTTTGTGCGTGTGTGATTTAATTTTAATTGAGAGCTTTTTATTACTACTTACAAATTGTCTTAATAAAGATAAATAAATACCCAGAACCCAAAGACTTGAGAAACAATCATTCTTGATACGCGTCTTGGTATTCTTTTCCACTTTTTGCACGGTTGACTATTTGCAAAGCTCCCTTTTGTCAATCATCAAAATCATCCTGTCAAGGCATGTATTCACATACAGTACCCTTTACACACTTTAGTGGAGTGAAACCCATTATCTGGAAAGGTGTAATGGGAATTGAGTTGTTGCTCTGACTAAATAAATTTATTTTGGTTACTTAAGTTGTGATAATTGGAAAACATGAATTCAAAAGAGTAGGTGAATTGATTGTGCATGGATTGTCAAAAATTTTATTAAAAGTTCACCAAGATGAATTGGAATTATTTGAAATCTAACCCGTGTTTTTTGTTGAGTCTACTTGAGGACAAGCAAAGGGCTAAGTTTGGGGTTGTGTAAGTCTTCATCACATATAGATTTATAGTGCTTAATTGGATATTTGTGTTGTGATTGAAGAGAATTCAAAGTGATTTTATGCTTAAATTGCGTGATTCAGTGTATTCACTTGATCCCGTTCTAAAGTTTGTGCATTAGTGTTTTCTATGATTTTTTTATCTCTAAGTGCACAGGAATGGGAGCATAGCCAAAGGATTGACTTGGAAGCGCGCCTGGAAGCGCTATTTCCTAACAAAGAAGATTCCAAAAGCTATTTCTTGAGCCACACTAATCCGACTGGGATGATCTTGGTCTTGTTGGAAAGATAGAATAATTATCTGCAACTTTGATGAAGTATTCGAGACCTAAATCAATCTCTAAGTTAGGGTTATTTGTGCTACAAGTTGATAAGGTGATGCTGCCCCAACTTGACACCTGTTCGATGTTTTAATCATATCTGAAATTGTAGGTGTCCAAATGCGATGAAACTAGTGCCATTGGAAAGCTAAGATCCACAGCTTCAACTTTCATGAAGACACCGTGAGTTAATTCAGACTTTACAAAGGTGAAAAATGTAAAACTGTATGAAGCACAACCTGCCTGTGTGCTGAAGCACGGCCGTGCTTTGACTAAAATGTATTTGCAGAAACAGAATGAAGCACAGCCGTGCTGCGGGACTTGCTGAGCGTGATTTTGAGCGCTGTTTCGCGTTTTACCTCGCTTTTGCCTTGTTTTTCACCCCTTTTTCACCCTAAACTATAAATAGTCACTTTAAACATTTGCCTAGGGGATTTCTTGACCATTTCAATGACCTAAAACGTCATGGTGCTTGTCAAGGGGTGCTTGGGATTCACTTTCCTCCATCTCCAAAGAGGATTCAAGCTTGGGAACAAGGATTTGAGTCTCCAATGGAGTGGACTTCTATCTTTTCTCTATTTTTCTGGTTTGCTTCTTTGTTCTCTATGAGTAGCTAAGCTTTTTAGATTAGGGTAAATAAAACTTGTGGAAACTCTTATGTAGTTGATTTTATTATTTCAAGGCAAGTTTATTTTATTTATGATTGAGCCTTCACCTCTATCCTTAATGCTTTTTAGTAATTGATCGCTATCAAATTGATTTGGGGTTCCTCTCATGATTGGGAAATTGGGGTTTTGAACTTGAACTGAGTTTGTTGGTCATGTTTAGGAGGATTATAGGAATATCTTATGAGCATGTGTTCTTATGAATCATTGATCTTTACGCTTATCTTTATCATTAGTCACCTAAGGAATTAGGGATATTGGGTTTAGTTAAAAGGGTTGTGAGACAAGGAATTGTACTCAATCTAATATCATTGATTCGAACTTCAATTTGTAAGGAATAACTTGTGTTGGTTGCAGATTGAATGCATAAGAGTGGAAACAAAAGGATTCGATCCCTAGTCGTTTTTAATCCTTTGATTTCAAATCGTTGCTATTGTAATTTTTCAGTTGTTACAAATATACTTGATTCCAAATACTAAGAATTGGTTCCCGTTCAAAAGAGATACGATCTTTGTTAAGTTAAATAATCAATCGCAATCCCTGTGGAGAGGATCTTACTTATCACTTTATTACTTGTGCGATTCGGTACACTTGCCGAAATCGTTAACAAGTTTTTGGCACCGTTGTCGGGGTTTGTTAAATTGATTTTTAACAAGGCAAACTAGTATTATTCTGAACATTTATTTTCTGTTTATGTATAAAAAAACCAAAAATTTAAAATTTCTTTTATCTTCCTATAAAGTTGTTGTGTTGCTCACAATTCTCTGAGCTTCTGTAGCATGCAGCCTCTTAGATGTTATTTTTGCTAAGGAAAGCATAAAAATTGCTATTGTGAGGATTTCTTGGTCATATCACCAGAATATGAGGATCTCTTAGTCATGGTGGACGATATCCGCTTCTGTAGCATGCAGCCTCTTAGGTGTGATTTTTGTGGAGGAAAGCATAGAAATGGCTATTGTGAGGATTTCTTAGTCATGGTGGAAGAAGAGGAAGATTATTGCCTGGAAAGTATCATGGATGAAGATTTATCCTGTTGTATGCAGCCTCTTTGATGTGACTTTTGTGGAGGAAAGCATAAAAATGGCTATTGTGAGGATTTCTTAGTCATGGTGGAAGAAGAAGAGTCACATCCTCAAACTCAATTCGAAGAATCCCATGACAGAGACACTTACCTCTAAAATATTATGGTTGAATTCATGAGAGCTAACCAAGATTCATTTGATAGATATGAGGTTCAATGTGAGAGGTTATCAGAGCAATTATCCCAATTTGAGCAGAAGCAAGTGGAGATAGAGATTGAACATAACTTCATTATGGCACTGAAAGATGAATTGAAAAACAAAATTAGTGACATAGAAAAGGACCCAAGGGTGAGGCCTAGAGAGATTCACGTGACAGCTCAACCCTTGGTCATTGAAGAGAATGGTCCTCTGTAGGATGAATTTGATGTGCTTCAAGATAAAGAGTGGAGGAAACTATATCCCAAATGTCTAACTGTTGGGGCAGGGGAACATTTATTTTCCTATGCCAAGTACATTGGAATTCTCACCAAAAGAAGGAAGCGGAAGGATGAAATCTTCTTCTTATCATATTATCCATCCTAACTTGGGTGTTGAAGAGTCAAGCTAATGACGTTAAAGATGCGCTTCACGGGAGGCAACCCATTGGCGGTGGCGTGGGGCGGCTCACCGCACAGGTTCAATCATTCTTTCCTTCTTTTTTCTGTTTATTTTTATTTTTATGTTGAATTAGTTTTCTTTTGTGTGCGAAGATGATACCATGAACCCTATGACTGAGCTTCTTGACCCTCTATGGCATTCCTATTCATCTGAGAATTTGTCAGTGAACTGTACTCTTATTGTGTGCATGATGTGTATGATCAAGGAGCTGAAATTTTTCTTGACATGATCCTTTTTAAGCAGCTTCTTGAAACCGTAAATTTTGAGAACTTCAGTGGTCATGAATCTTTTCTCATTAAAAAAGCAAAATATGTGAGTGTTTGAGCCTAAACAAAATTTTACTAAATCTTGAGTGCTCCACCACTTGTATGAATTCTTCAGAACTTGACTCTGTTCTTGATTGCTTTTGCATTGCACGTGAACAAAAACACAGATGATTGAGATCTTTATTTTTTTTGGAACCGCTAGATCCTTTGATTGCCTACCCTTGTGAATTTATCCTTTGTTTGCCCTTTTGAGCCTTAAGCCTGTTTGTTGAATTTTAAGCTTAATACAAGCCAATAACCAGAAAAACTAATTGTCCTTGTAAATTGGAGTTGAAAGATTGTTGTCTATAAAATTGATTATTTGGTTATAATTTAAGTTAGGGGTTGCTTGAGGGCAAGCAACAATCATAAGTTTGGAGTGGCTACACAAAGCATGTGCATGTAGTCGTTTCAGGAAAAAAATGAACAAGCCAGAGGAGAACAACAATAAAAAGATCACAACTGTTATGTAAAAAAATGATGAAAAAAAAAATCAAAGCGAAAAAGCAAAGAAAAAGTTCTCATTTGACTTGTTGGTTTATTAAGCGTGGTAACTGGGGAAGTTGTGAATTGATACAAGGCATGGATAAGTACAAATAGAGGCATCTCTTAACTCGAATTAAGTTAGCCTCGATCCAAATAAATATCCTCTCTTGCCTAAGCCCCATTTCACCCTTTGAAAAGGTCTCATAATGTGTGTGGCATTTGTGTGTATTTGCTTTCCTAGAATTTTGTCAAACCTATGGTAGATGATTGCATTTGGTGTGAATTGAGTGTATACAGTGAACGTGAACACAAGAAGGGGGGTTGAATTGTGTTGAAAACTTTTCGCAATCTTTAAGTTAAAAACACTTAGAACACAGGTTTTTCAAAACAGTTTGTTTAACGGACGCTGGAAATAAATCGGATGCTGGAAAAGCAGTTTGTGAAAACTTGTTTTTAACAGAGCAAGATAAAGATAAATAGAAAGCAGTAAAGCAAGAGGCACAGAGATTTATACTAGTTCACTACCAAACTGGTAGCTACGTCTAGTCCCTTCGTTCCTGAAGGATTTTCCACTATAATCAACTGATTACAAAATCTTAAGAGTATTTTACTGTCACAACCTTGACAATACTCTCAACTTCTCAAAACGAGTCAGTACATTCGAGCCTTTGAGGGTACAGCCTTAACTAGGCCAAAACAACTTTTACAAGTAAGTTGAATACAAGCAAGAATAACTCTCATAGAGAGGATAAAAAAAATTAAGCTCAATACAGAAATGCTTTCTAAAAGAAAGTGTCGGACGCTGAGTTCAGTTCTTGTAGTCCAGAGACTTGGCTCGAAACTTGATTGCTCACAGAAGCAGTGTTTTCAGAGTATTGACTCTTTGTAGTGTATAGCAACAGTGCTTGTTCTCAGTAAATGAAGCAATATTCTCTTGTAGAGTTTCGGCAGTTTCTTCAATGGATACCGTGGGGTATTTATAGGAGTTCTAAAGTATATTACCGTTACAGTAAAAATGGCTCCTTTCCATTGAGTGAGGTGATTTCAAAAAGATGTCTCTTTCTTCCTTTCCAGAGAATATCTCAGTAGTACACATTACCATTTTCGTACTACCTTGCTTTTCACAAATGCTTGTACGATTTTCGTCTTTAGCTAAAGGTGCCACCTTTGATACCTCGTACAAAAATTTGAGCACATAAGATCAAATTCGAAATCCATTCCAGAAGCTTCTGAGAGGACGAGCAACAACGTGACCATCACGTGATTTAAAATGAAGTTCAGATGCTCGCTCAGAACAGGAAGGTCGGACGCTCGTAGCAGATGGATAAGCCTTGTGTCACAAAAAGATAATTTCGGACGCTCACGAAGACAGTATACTAGGATGAGCCGGATGCTGACACATTGAGTGTATCCTTCTCTTGTGAACTTCTTCCTTCTTGCTTAAATGACTTAGAAGTATATGTAATATTAGTATCTGCATACTTCAAGAATTGTTAGAACATAAATTGTCCTAAGTGAATACTTTGTTATCATCAAAATTAATGAGGGTCTAAACTTCTCAATCGTTTAGGTTCCAATAATCTCCCCCTTTTTGATGATGACAAATATCCAAGGTTGATGAACAATTTTAAGTTTCAAATAAGAGTTTTAAGGGTTTCCCCCTGAGTTCAACAACTTAGATAAGTATAGCAATAAAAGACGCTGAGATCGGATGCTGAAATGATGTTATGAATGATTGATTAGCATGTATATCTATCCTTAGCGTGTTTATTTTAGCGTTCATCAAGCCTTTCTTTTACTCCCCCTTTTGTCATCAGACAAAAAGAGTGTAAAAACACATCATAGTCAAAAACAAATTACAAGAAAAATTTGAGTAATAAATTCACAATATAATTGTACCAAAAATTAAGTAATATCACTTAGTACCAAAAAAAATTTAAAACAAAACAAAGTTTAATGGTTTTGAGGTAGCAGGTTGATTCGTTCCATATGATGAGTTTCAGCTGCATTTCAAGCTCAGGAACTTTCAAACAAAGTTGCCTTCATGGTTTCAAATTCCTCCTTAGGAATTGTAACCATTTCCACTAAAGATGTGGAGGAGCAGATTCAAACCACGGCACACTAGCAATACCTGTAGCTTCTGAATTCATCTTCTTATGGATTTCAAGAACAGTTTGAGACAATTCAGATTTCATCTTCTTCCTATCCTTTGCCCATTGGAAATAATTATCTCCTGGTGGAAACCATTTGATAATAGTTCCAAGTTTTCTTCTTTCAGACTCATATAGGGCTTCATTTCTTTGCTCAACAAGATCAGGAAACAGAAGATAATTGAAGATCATTTCTCTGTGTTGAAGAATGTCTCTGGCATACCCATCAAATTGTTCAGCAGTAGCTTCTCCAAACACATTGCCTAAGAAGACACTTAGGGCATCAAAGGAAAAGTTGAGGCCTTCATTTTCAGCAATGAATAGTCTCCTCAAAATTTCTCTGTCATTCTTGTCAATAGTCAGGGGCTCAAAACAAGGCATAATGGCTTTGTCTTTCCAAGACGCAGACCATTGCATCCAGCCAAATCCAATGTAAAAGTGTTTCCAGACTAGATCCCATGGAGCGTATAGCTTCACCAAGTTGAGCGGTCTAATCACAGAACACATGAACATATCATCAAAATGAGCAGTTCCATGATTGGATTCAGATACCTTCTCAATGATACCAACAGTAGGGATTGTTGCCTTCTCTGCATTACAGTAGTTGGAAGATCCAGTTCTCCATTGATCTTTCTTCAGAGCACTCAGATAATACCTTCTGGCATGATCTTCAGAAATTTTCTTTACCGGAAGCTGGGTGAACTACTTGACCTTGTAGTCTCTGGGAGCTTTCTCATATTCCTTAGGGCCTATTTTACTGAATGGCATTTTGCCAGGTGCAGCTTCCTTTCTTTTTCCAAGAATAGACCAAGGTAACCACCTTTGCCTATCTGGAACAATCTTTATAGAGACAGATGATGGGTCTCTATATTCGCCAATGACTTCAAGCCTTTTCTGCTCATAACAATGAGCCATCATACAGGCTTAAGCTTCTGTGATCCACCTACCACATTCCTCTAATGTAAGAGGTTCATTCTGGGGCAGGAACCTTGGTACATCAATAGAAAAGGGAATAGCCCTGCTGTTTGGTTTAGGTCTCAGCCTTCCTTTAAAAGGCATCTCAACATTGTCTTTGTCATCCTTGAAGATAGCATTCATTGGAGGGGGTATCTCCAGTCTTGAAACTCTGGAGGTGAAGGTCTTCAAGTGCCATAAAGATGGGTGATTGTAGATAGAGTTATATGACTCATATCTAACAAATTTTGGTCTAATGTCAAGAGGAACAGGTTTCTTTGGAATTAGGGCAGTAGTTTTTGGTGTCACTACTGTGATAATGTACCTGGGGGGAATGTAGGGTTTGAAAGGATTAAATGAAGGGACTTTGAAAAGGAGGTTAAAAGGATGAGAATGAAGTTTGGAAATGTATGAATTGAGGGAGGTATATGTGGAGGTTTGAGGTGAGGAGATGGTGAGTGTATTGGTCTGTGTTTGGGTAAGTTGTTTGGGGGCTATGGAAGTGGTTGTGTTTCTGGCTTTCTGTGCACGGGTTTGAATGGTTGATGGTTGTGCAACAGAGATAGGTGGAGCAAGAATGGTATTATCGGGCCAAAAACAGATACGTAATCATCGATGAGAATTCAAGACCTTTGGTTCAAGCTCGATCGCCCGACCAATCTATTCAACTTCGCTCAGGGGCGGCGGGAGACAGACGTTGAATTGCCTTCTTCTCAGGTAATCGGACGCTGAAACTTGTTTCTCGCCTTCGCTTGCTTCTTTTCATCGGGACCGACCGATGGGAACGCGGTCCTCATCTTGATTCATCTTTCTTTGAGTCACGTAAGCCACCTTACGCTTCTTGCTTCTTGTTTCCTCTTCCGAGAATCGAAGTCCTTTTCACACCGATCGAAGCTTACGGTGGTTTTGTCAGTAGTAGACTTCTTGCTAAGAGAGGGACCAGATTCTATTCCCTGTTCCTTTTTCACCTTCTTCATTTGTTCACCAGTGATCAATTTCATTCTGACCAAGCTGTTAACTCCAAAGGTGTCAGGAATCACAACACTCTCAGTGCCAAAATACTTCACCTTTTCTTGATCTGGCAAAGCAGTCAGCTTGTTTACAACCAGATTCTTTCAGCTGTTTATAATTCTCAAACAAATCCTCATTGACCTTCTCAAGGCCATGAAATGCATCAGCCCAATCTGTGTAGTAAACGATACCTTCACAGGGACAACCAGTGACTTCAGAGATGTTGGTAACGGTAAAAATGAACTTGTAACCTCTCACAGTTCCTTCAAAGATACCACCTTGGTGTAAACGAGCGTTACCCTAAAATTCCTTGATAGCAGTAACTAGAACCTCAACCTGTTTCCAAAACAAGTAGTGTTCCCAACCCATTGCCTTGAAACCACTGTAGAAATCGAAGCCATAGAGTTTGAAGTTCTCTAAATCAACTCGATTTTCCAACAAAACCTTTCCTTCAGCCATGGTGTCGTAAATAGCAGTATACTCAGAGGTTGTTACACCACACATGATTGCAGTTGAGAGATAGAGAAATGGAGGTTTAGGGTTTCAAGACAGTCACGAAGAGAAGAGAAGGAAAACTATTTTTCAGACTGAAAACAGAGAGAGTGATTGTGGAGCGAAAAAGAAAGTGTAGTAGGAAGGTTTTGTAATTGGTACAGTTACTTTTCAAAAACCTCTTCATTATCCGAGTAATAAAAATAAATTTAAAAAGAAATTAAAATAAAGATACCTCTTTTCATTAAATGCAGTTACCAAAATAAAGTAAAAGATTTTATTGAAAATGTAAATAATCATGACTCAGATTAGGTGTGATGAGACGCTTAAGTTCCACACGAGCTTACAACGTGTGTGTTTCGGATGCTCATAGCTGATTCATCGGATGCTGAGTTATGATGCATTGGCATATAAAAATGCTTATTCGTGTGATGATGATGTCATACCAGATGCTCAAATGATCTCTATCATAAGACGCTGAGATTAATCATTCTTTATAAGATGGAAATTTAAATTTCTTCTTATAAAATTGAATCTATCTTCAGCAAAGGGTTTTGTAAGAATGTCAGCCCACTGGTGATCAGTGTCTACAAATTTGATTTCAAGTGTCCCCTTCTGAACATAGTCTCTTATAAAATGATGTTTAATCTCAATGTGCTTTGCTCTATAATGCAATATAGGATTTTTAGTAAGACATGTGGCAGATGTATTATCACAAAAGATAGGAATGTTACTCTCTTTTATCAAGTAGTCTTCAAGTTGATACTTTATCCACAGAAGTCGAGAACTGCAACTTGCTGCTGAGATGTATTCAGCTTCTGCTGTTGAGAGTGCAATCGTGCTTTGTCTTTTGCTTGACCAAGACACAAGATTAGCTCCAAGAAACTGGCAGCCTCCACTTGTGCTCTTTCTTTCAATTCGGTCTCAAAGAAAGTCAAGATCACAGAAACCTACTAATTTGTAATCTTTTGATTTCTTATAAAGCAAACCAAGATTAGTAGTTCCTTACAAATATCTGAATATTCTTTTAACAGCACTCAGGTGTGATTCTCTAGGATCTGATTGAAATCTAGCACACAGGCAGACGCTAAATGTAACGACCCGTTTCCGGACCGCTACGAAACCGAAAGAAACCTATATGTGACGCGTTTTAAAAACGGTACTCTTGTGCCCTTTATAAAAATGCGGTATTTTTTTTAAACATCAATAATTCCCGCAGGCACACTCAGAGTAAATACAGCGTTTCGAAACATGGTGCAACTAGGACACAAGACTTAAATACTGATAAAACATACATGCATAAATACATAAGTCATATACACAGTATGTGCAAAATAACAGAGTAGAAAATGTGCAAAGAAAATACACCTATGGTATGATGACCCTCAAGAGAGCAATCATACCCTGGGGTACTCCCGGTAGACACCCACGCAGGGGGCTGCTCCAAAAGTGAAACCACCAGTCTACCCTGTAATAAAAAAACATCACCCGGCCCAACTGGTCACAACCACTGTACACAAAAGACATACTACAGCCATCCCAAGAAAACACATAACAGACATAGTCAATCACGACAAATAAAGGTCATCGCCCGGATCCTCGAAGAGGTCCTCCTCACCATCGTCTGCTATCGGGTTCCCTGCGCCCTCGCCATCACCTGGGTAGCCACCATTTGTTGAAGGCACCACGGGAAAGGGTCAACTTATCAAAATAAACCAAAGCATAAAGCAGTAGGCAACCAACAGTGTATACAATTCACAAGCGCGACTCAAGACCCAAATCAAGACTCAGCTCATGACTCATCTCATGACTCATTTTCTCTCGACACTTTCGCCACATACCGGAAGTAACGCGGATCCATCCACTGAATACCAGTCGTAGCCTTGGGCTCTCTCCTCACCCTAGGACATTCAGCTCAGGTTCCATTAGCATTACGACACCTAGCTATTCCCTATCGAACACCAGCCGTAGCCTTTTAGGGGATTCTAGCACCCTAGGTGAATCGACTCAAGCTCAAAAACGTCCCGGCAAAACTAACGTCTAGCCATTCGCTACCGAACACCAGCCGTAGCCTTTTAGGGGATTCTTGCACCCTAGGTGAATCGGCTTAAGCTCAAAAACGTCTCAACGACTCAACGAATCGACCAACTCTCGCACTCCGATGAACAGTTCGCATAATTATAACAATATAATTCAGTTCAACAGCATAAGCAACATAGCAATATAACTCAATCCATCAGAGATAAATAACATAAACATCTCATCTCAAATAATCACACTTAGCAGTTACAGTCGACAATCAAATCATAGAATCCATCCCTCTGTAACTCGATGGAGTTCACAGATAGGAACAAACAAGTGTGGGGGGTTGGAGACAGCTGCCAACCACTTACAGACAAGCCCACTAATTAATCAGCATATATAACAAAAATAAAGCGAAGGGGTACAAGACCCTCACTTCGAACCCTTAGGTTCTCAGACTTCTTCGCATGAACACTTGAAATTAAATTCGTATCAAAAAATTGCCTTTACACAAGGACATACAACACTAAAAGCCTACGATGTCTAGAAGTGCCCTTACCACACGCTGTCGTTAACGTCGCTCCTATGTCTTCGGGTCCGCTTTGCTCAATCTCTGGTACTTCGATTCCTATTACCACATACAACTTAGTACAATCTAGGAATTCTAGTTAAACTTATGCTCTCAACTTATCCCCTTTTCCTAACCAACTCAAACAAGCATTACAATTAATAACACACTCAAAATCATTTTGAAAAAAAGTAAGGTTTTGAGACTAATTCTCTTTCTTGAACTTCAAGTAAGCATAAATAATAAATCTTTCACAACTATCAAAAACTTAGCACATATTCATGCAAGAATTCAAGCAATTAGAAATCAACTTCTTTTTAAATCATTTTCTAAATACCAAAACAACATCAACTTCAATTAATACATTAAGCACACTTAAGCCTATCAAGGGTTATGTTTCTAAAATAATTACTACACAATGAAATACCATTTTCCTAGCCTTTTCTTTCAAAACAATTTATTTTCAAGACTAGTTCATAAAGCTTTATAGACCACTTACTCAAAATTAGTTCCAAACACAAGAGTTCAATCAATTTGTTTAATTCCAAAAATCCTTTAGCAATTAAATCATGCCATTATCATGTCAAGAACTGAAAGATCAAGGGATCATTTCCTTACATGTTATTCTAACCTCCAAAAACCAAACTATGCATAAAACACAAACTAACACTTAAGCTAATTCATGCAAATCTATTCCAACAACTTTAAAATCAACTTTAACATGCTATTCAACACTTATACACAAAATCAAACATCACATCCTCATGTTCTTCATGGTTCAAGAATAGGCAAGGTTCTAAAACTTTCATGTTACATATGCTTAATTTAAACTATAACTCAAATCAACATCAAACCACTTCCAATAACACACTTAGGAAATCAATTAGTTGATTCCACAAGGATCACATCATTTCCCCCCTTTCTCACCACTTAGGGTTTTGCCCTAAGGCTTTAAAGAAAGGATGGATGATGTCTCATCTCCTATTAATCATCAACCAACATCAAACAACCACACAAATCATCAATTAATCACAACTAAAACAACAATTCAACAAACACAAGGGGGGCTGTTTGGGGCGCTGATTTGAACAGTGATTTGGGGAGGAAAACTTGATTTTTCTTCTCATTCAAATGGTTAGAAACATAGGTAATATAGTAGAGAGAATAACCTAGCATTTTGACAAAGTTTGGAAGCAAAAATCAAGACTAAAAGTGGGGGAGAAAGTCACGATTTTCAGCAGCAAACAAGGAGAAAAAAAATTCTGTTTTTCTTACTTGGATGATGATGAGAATGAAGAACTAAGTTGAGGTGATGATTTGGAACAAGTTTGATGAAGAAAGCTAGTTGAAAAACTCAATGGAGGTGGAGGTAGCTTCCATGGGGTTGTCTTGCTCAAGGAGAGGAAAAAGAAGAAGATGAGGGTTTTCTTTTGGGGAGGAAGAAGGCGTGAGAAGGGGCTGAAGTGGGGGCTGCATATAGCCCTCATTTTCTTCCTTTTATAATAAAAAAAAAGCTAGCATAGTTGGTAAGTAGTAGTTTAATAAAAGATATTTCCAAAATAGTCACACAACTAATGACACCTAGCAACTTTATGAGATGCTAATCACATCATCTAATCCTACCTATCTAATCTCACATCTCTCATGATTACCCTCTAATCTAGAGTCTTGGGGTTGTTAAAACACGGAGACGAGAAACCACATTGCCGATAAATTCGCGAAAATTAATTTAACGAGAAATTAATTCATCGCGTGATAATATTTAATTATAAATAGTAAAAATCATGTCAAATATTCAAAAATAGTCTCAACAAGTTACGATTCGATTTTCATCGAAATCGGAGTTCATTTAGAATTTTATTTGCGACAAAACTGCCTGGCGATTCGAAACGCGACGAAACTTCGTTAGAATTTTTCGACGATATTCGAACCGTGAATTAATATAAAATATTAATTCTCAAATTTAATTTGATCTTGATTTAATTAATCCACTTACTCAGAGAACAAGAAATTGCTTTATTATAGCGTAAATACGACAAAATACACTAAATAACGTTAATTAACGCATCGTAAAAATACGCGTGTTACACTGAACATAATGTCAGGTCTTGAAGTCGTAAGATAAAGTAGAGATCCAATCATACCTCTGTATATTTTCTGATCTACCTTCTTACCAATTTCATCTTTACTAAGAGTGCAGGTAGGATGCATAGGTGTACACATAGGCTTGCAATCCAGCATCTTGAATTTCTTCAATAATTCTTTGATATATTTGCTTTGATGTATATAGATACCATCATTGCATTGCTTGATTTGTATTCCAAGGAAAAACTTTAATTCTCCCATCATGCTCATCTCGAATTCAGCCTGCATAAGCTTAGAAAATTCTCTGCAAAGGCTTTCATTAGTGGCTCCAAAAATGATATCATCAACATAGATTTGAACAAGTATGAAATGCTTGTTAGAAGATTTTCTGAAAAGAGTAGTGTCAACTAGACCTCTTGTAAATCCATTTTCCATTAAAAAGGAACTTAGTCTATCATACCATGCTCTGGGAGCTTGCTTAAGACCATATAGAGCCTTTTTAAGTTTAAAAACATGTTCTGGAAATTCAATATCTTCAAAACCAGGAGGTTGTTTAACATAAACTTTCTCAGTTATAACACCATTTAAAAAAGCACTTTTCACATCCATTTGATATAGTGTTATCTCATGATGTGCTGCAAATGAAAGTAAAATGTGAATAGCTTCTAGTCTTGCAACAGGTGCAAAAGTTTTAGTGAAATCAATACCTTCTTCTTGTGAGTAACCTTGAGCAACTAACCTTGCTTTATTTCTCACAACTTTACCATCTTCATCAAGCTTATTTCTAAATACCCATTTAGTACTAATAGCTTGCTTATCTTTTGGTAGAGTGACTAGCTTCCATACATCATTTCTTTGGAACTGATTTAGCTCATCTTGCATTGCTAGAATCCACCCTTCATCTTCCAATGCTTGATCAATCGTCTTAGGTTCCATTTCAGAAAGAAGTGCAAAATCAGCATGCTCCTTGAAAGAGGATCTGGTTCGTACTTTATCACCAGGTTCTCCTATGATTTGATCTTTTGGATGATTGGTTTTGTACTTCCAGCTTTTTCTTGCTTCAGCTTCTGCTTGAGTAGAATTCTTCGTCTTGTCACCACCGGATGATGAAGATGCACGTTCACCGTCTGACTTGTCACTGAGGTTTAATTCTGAAAATAACTCATCTAGCTCTGACATAGCATGTCAGGCTTCTTATCATCAAACTTGACATGAATGGACTCTTCAACTGTCAAAGTTTCTTTGTTGTATATTCTAAAAGCTTTAGATCTTTCAGAGTATCCCAAAAAGATTCCTTTGTCAGCCTTGGAATCAAACTTACCAAGCTGATCTTTAGTATTCAAAATATAACAACTACTACCAAAAGGATGAAAGTAAGAAATGTTTGGTTTTCTACCTTTCCACAATTCATAAGGAGTCTTATTCAAAATAGGTCTTATAAGAATTTTATTTTGAATATAACAAGCTGTGTTTACTGCTTCTGCCCAAAAATGTTTCGCAATATCAGCTTCATTGATCATGGTCCTGGCCATTTCCTGGAGGGACCTATTTTCCTTTCTACAACACCATTTTGTTGAGGTGTTCTAGGAGAGGAGAAATTGTGGGAGATGCCATTTTCTTCACAAAATTTTTGAAAGTTTTCATTTTCAAATTCTCCCCCATGATCACTTCTAATAGAAGAAATACATATGCCTTTTTCATTTTGAACTAATTTGCAGAATACAGTAAATACCTTAAAAGACTCATCCTTGTGGGCAAGGAATTTAACCCATGTCCATCTAGTAAAATCATCAATAATGACTAATCCATATTTCTTTCCAGTTAAAGAGGTTGTCCTTGTGGGACCAAAAAGATCAAGATGTAAAAGTTCAAGTGGTCTAGAGGTTGAAACAACATTTTTTAAATGAAAGGAAGTTTTGACTTGTTTTCCTCTTTGACAAGCCTCACACAGGGCATCAGATTGGAACTTAAGATTTGGTAAGCCTCTAACAAGATTGTGCTTGTTTAATTTTGAGATTAACCTCAAATTGGCATGACCCAATCTTTTGTGCCAAATCCATTGCTCATCTTCAATGCACATAAGACACTTGACATCTTGTTTTGCAAGTTCAGAAAGATCAACTTTATAAATGTTTTGTTTCCTCTTTGATGTAAAGAATATAGATCCATCATTTTTGCTTTTTATCAACATCCATTTTCTCAGAAGACAATATTATAACCATTGTCACATAATTGACTTATGCTCAATAGATTATGTTTCAGTCCTTCAACATATAAAACATTATCAATAGAAGGAAGAGAGCCTTTACCTATGCGACCAATTCCAACTATTTTACCTTTCTGGTTTCCTCCGAAACCAACGAATCCAGCTTCTCTAGGTCTTAGTTCTTGGAACATATGCTTTTCTCCCGTCATGTGACGCGAGCATCCACTGTCTAAGTACCAAGATAGGTGTGTTGACTTTGTTGCTAAGCAAGTCTGCAACATAGACTATTTTATCTTTAGGTACCCATATCTTTTTGGGTCCTTTCTTGTTAGTTCTTGAAGGAAACTTGTCCTTCTTAGTTGTAAACACAGTACACGCACTTTTCAAATGACCAGATTTATTGCAATAAGTACAATTCAAGCATTTACTATGATTATTGGATTTATCAGATGCTGAATCATTTTCTAAAAGAGGTTCATCTGATATATAACCAAGACCATGAGTTGTCGTTTTACTGACACCCCAAATCATAGAAGCTTGCTTGCTTCGAGTTACACTCTCTGCAAGAAACTTTTGAAATGCATGTTTATAGTCATTTGATTTGCAGTTAGGATTGCCTGTAACTACAGAGCTTTTGACTTGAGAGCTCTCAGCTTCTGGTTGCTTGTTGGCTTCTAGACGCTGGTTATCCACCAGATTTTGATTTTCGCCAGCTTACTGGTTCTCTTCATTGAGTACAAAGTTTTCATTGTGTAAAGAATGAAAATCTTGTGATAGTTTTGAAATTTTTTTTTCAAATTCTTATACTCAATAGAGAGAGTGGCAGAACCCTTTCACAGATCATCAAATACAAGTTGAAGTTCAGAATAAGAGTCACATATTATTACCTCTTCAACTTCTTCTTCTGAATCAAGATCAGTGTCTGCCATGAGGGCAATGTGAGCTTCTTCTTCTTTATCTTCCTCAGAGGAGGATAAGTCAAGATCTTCCCATGTTGCCATGAGACCTTTCTTCTTTTTCTTGAAGGAGCTTCTTGTGGACTTTTCCTTAAGATTAGGACACTCGGATTTGAAATGTCTAGGCTTTTTACATTCATAGCAAATGACTTGGGCTTTGTCCTTGTCTTTGCTTTCCTTCTTGTCCTTTGTATCTTTCTTCTGAAACCTCCTTCTGAAGTTTCTCTTCTTCCACATTCTCTGGATCTTCTTAGATATGAAAGCTAGCTCATCGTCTGATCCATCATAATCTCCTTCTGAAGCTTCATCATCTGATTCTTCTTCTTCAGCCTGAAAAGCTTTAGAAGTACTAGGTTTATATTGATTAACTTTTAAAGCAATAGACTTACTCTTCTTGGTAGGTTCTTCTTCATTTAGCTCAAGTTTATGATCTTTCAAAGAACTCATAAAATCTTCAAGCCGAAGGATATTTAGATCTTTTGCTTCTTGAATAGCAGTGACTTTGGGTCTCCACTGCTTAGTCAAACTTCTCAAGATCTTTCTCACATGGTCAAGTGTAGTATAACTTTTTCCAAGGGCCTGCAACCCATGAACAAGTGTTTGGAACCTTCCAAACATAGTTTCAATGTTTTCTCCATCTTCTATTTTGAATAGCTCATACTGGCGAACCATCATGCTAGCATTTGTTTCTCTTACTTGGGCAGAACCCTCATAAGACAAAACAAGAGAATCCCAAATTTCTTTGGTAGTATCAAACTTACCACATTTATCATACTCTCTTTCTGTCATAGCACAGATGAGGATAAATCTAGCCTTCTGATTGGTTTGATATCTCTTTTTCTGATCATCAGTCCAGTTTTCCCTAGGTATTGCAACACCAAGGGCATCAATGGGAGAAATGTATCCACTTTCAAGTATATCCCACAAATCAAGATTTTGTGCCTCAAGAAATGCTTTTATCTTATCTTTCCAGTAATCAAATTTTTCTCCATTGAATAGAGGAGGACGGTTCATATGACCACCTTCAGCAGACATGTTCACAGTAGGATCTTTACTCTTAACACTGTTAAGTGCTTAACCAAGAGGCCGAGCTCTGGTACCAACTGAACGTGAACACAAGAAGGGGGGTTGAATTGTGTTGAAAACTTTTCGCAAACTTTAAGTTAAAAACACTTAGAACACAGGTTTTTCAAAACAGTTTGTTTAACGGACGTTGGAAATAAACCGGACGCTAGAAAAGCAGTTTGTGAAAACTTGTTTTTAACAGAGCAAGATAAAGATAAATAGAAAGCAGTAAAGCAAGAGGCACAGAGATTTATACTAGTTCACTACCAAACTGGTAGCTACGTCTAGTCCCTTCGTTCCTGAAGGATTTTTCACTATAATCAACTGATTACAAAACCTTAAGAGTATTCTACTGTCACAACCTTGACAATACTCTCAACTTCTCAAAACGACTCAGTACATTCGAGCCTTTGAGGGTACAGCCTTAACTAGGCCAAAACAACTTTCACAAGTAAGTTGAATACAAGCAAGAATAACTCTCACAGAGAGGATAAAAAAAATTAAGCTCAATACAGAAATGCTTTCTAAAAGAAAGTGTCGGACGCAGAGTTCAGTTCTTATAGTCCAGAGACTTGGCTCGAAACTTGATTGCTCATAGAAGCAGTGTTTTCAGAGTATTGACTCTTTGTAGTGTATAGCAACAGTGCTTGTTCTCAGTAAATGAAGCAATATTCTCTTGTAGAGTTTTGGTAGTTTCTTCAATGGATACCGTGGGGTATTTATAGGAGTTCTAAAGGATATTACCGTTACAGTAAAAATGGCTCCTTTCCATTGAGTGAGGTGATTTCAAAAAGCTGTCTCTTTCTTCCTTTCCAGAGAATATCTCTGTAGTACACATTACCGTTTTCGTACTACCTTGCTTTTCACAAATGCTTGTACGATTTTTGTCTTTAGCTAAAGGTGTCACCTTTGATACCTCGTACAAAAATTTGAGCGCATAAGATCAAATTCGAAAACCGTTCCAAAAGCTTCTGAGAGGACGAGCAACAACGTGACCATCACGTGATTTAAAATGAAGTTCAGACGCTCGCTCAAAATAGGAAGGTCGGACGCTCGTAGCAGATGGATAAGCCTTGTGTCACAAAAAGATAATTCTGGATGCTCACGAAGACAGTATACTAGGATGTGTTGGAACCTAAACGATTGAGAAGTTTAGACCCTCATTAATTTTGATGATAACAAAATATTCACAAGAGAACAATTTATGTTCTAACAATTCTTGAAGTGTGCAGATACTAATATTACATATATTTCTAAGCCACTTAAACAAGAAGGAAGAAGCTCTCAAGAGAAGGATACACTCCATGTGTCAGCATCCGGCTCATCCTAGTATACTGTCCTCGTGAGCGTCTGGAATTATCTTCTTGTGACACTAGTCTTATCCATTTGCTATGAGCGTCCGATCTTCCGCTCGAGCAAGCGTCAACTTCATTATAAATCACGTGTTGGTCACGTAGTTGCTCTTCCTCTCGTAAGTTTCGAACGGATTTAATTTGATCTTATGCGCCAAAATTGTTGTACGAGGTATCAAAGGTGACACCTTTAGCTAAAAGACAAAAATCGTACAAGCAATTGTGAAAAGCAAGGTAGTACGAAAACGGTAATGTGTACTACTGAGATATTCTCTGGAAATGAAGAAAGAGACAGCTTTTTGAAATCACCTTACTCAATGGAAAGGAGCCATTTTTACTGTAACGGTAATATCCTTTATAACTCCTATAAATACCCCAAGGTATTCATTGAAGAAACTGCCGAAACTCTACAAGAGAATATTGCTTCATTTACTGAGAACAAGCACTGTTGCTATACACTACAAAGAGTTAATACTCTGAAAGCACTGCTTCTGTGAGCAATCAAGTTTCGAGCCAAGTCTCTGGACTACAAGAACTGAACTCAGCGTCCGACACTTTCTTTTAGAAAGCATTTCTATATTGAGCTTAATTTTTATCCTCTCTGTGAAAGTTATTTATACCTGTATTCAATTTACTTGTAAAAGTTATTTTGGCCTAGTTAAGACTGTTCCCTCAAAGGCTCGAATGTACTGAGTCATTTTGAGAAGTTGAGAGTATTGTCAAGGTTGTGACAGTAGAATACTCTTAAGGTTTTGTAATCAGTTGATTATAGTGGAAAATCCTACCAAGAAGAGTAAGTCTATTGCTTTAAGAGTTAATCAACATAAACCTAGTACTTCTAAAGCTTTTCAGGCTGAAGAAGAAGAATCAGATGATGAAGCTTCAGAAGGAGATTATGATGGATCAGACGATGAGCTAGCTTTCATATCTAAGAAGATCCAGAGAATGTGGAAGAAGAGAAACTTTAGAAGGAGGTTTCAGAAGAAAGATACAAAGGACAAGAAGAAAAGCAAAGACAAGGACAAAGCCCAAGTCATTTGCTATGAATGTAAGAAGCCTGGACATTTCAAATCCGAGTGTCCTAATCTTAAGGAAAAGTCCACAAGAAGCTCCTTCAAGAAAAAGAATAAAGGTCTCATGGCAACATGGGAAGATCTTGACTTATCCTCCTCTGAGGAAGATAAAGAAGAAGAAGCTCACATTGCCCTCATGGCAGACACTGATCTTGATTCAGAAGAAGAAGTTGAACATGTAATAATATATGACTCTTATTCTGAACTTCAACTTGCATTTGATGATCTGTTAAAGGATTCTGCCACTCTCTATTGAGTATAAGAATTTGAAAAAGAAATTTTCAAAACTATCACAAGATTTTCATTCTTTACACAATGAAAACTCAGACTAATGAAGAGAACTGTGTTTAAAACCTAAAATCAGCATCGGTGGATAACCAGCCTGGAAGCCAACAAGCAACCGTGGTCGAGAGCTCTCAAGTCAAAAGCTCAGAGTTACAGTGCAATCCTAATCGCAAATCAAATGACTATGAACATGCATTTCAAAAGTTTCTTGCAGAGAGTGTACCTCGAAGCAAGCAAGCTTCTATGATTTGGGGTGTCAGGAAAACGACAACTCATGGTCTTGGTTATATATCAGATGAACCTCTTTTAGAAAATGATTCAAAGATCCGATAAATCCAATAATCATAGTAAATGCTTGAATTGTACTTCTTGCAATAAATCGGTCATTTGAAAAGTGTGTGTACTTGTGTTTACAACTAAGAAGGACAAGTTTCCTTCAAGAACTAACAAGAAAGGACCCAAAAGATATGGGTACCTAAAGATAAAATAGTCTATGTTGACTTGCTTAGCAACAAAGTCAACACACCTATCTTGGTACTTAGACAAGGATGCTCGCGTCACATGACGGAGAAAAGCATATGTTCCAAGAACTAAGACCTGAGAAGTTGGATTTGTTGGTTTTGGAGGAAACCAGAAGGTAAAATAGTTGGAATTAGTCGACAGTAAAGGCTCTTCCTTCTATTGATAATGTTTTATATGTTGAAGGACTAAAACATAATCTATCGAGCATAAGTCAATTATGTGACAATGGTTATAATGTTGTCTTTACGTAAAATGGATGTTCAAGAAAAGCAAAAATGATGGATCTATATTCTTTACAAAGAAAGAGGAAACAAAACATTTATAAAGTTGATCTTTCTGAACTTGCAAAACAAGATGCCAAGTGTCTTATGTCTGTTGAAGATGAACAATGGATTTGGCACAAAAGATTGGGTCATGCCAATTTGAGGTTAATCTCAAAATTAAACAAGCACAATCTTGTTAGAGGCTTACCAAATCTTAAGTTGCAATCTGATGCCCTGTGTGAGGCTTGTCAAAGAGGAAAACAAGTTAAAACTTCCTTTCATTTAAAAAATGTTGTTTCAACCTCGAGACCACTTGAACTCTTACATCTTGATCTTTTTGGTCCCACAAGGACAGCCTCTTTAACTGGAAAGAAATATAGATTAGTCATTGTTGATGATTTTACTAGATGGACATGGGTTAAATTCCTTGCCCACAAGAATGAGTCTTTTAAGGTATTTACTGTTTTCTGCAAATCAGTTCAAAATGAAAAAGGCATCTGTATTTCTTCTATTAGAAGTGATCATGGGGGAGAATTTGAAAATGAAAACTTTCAAAAAATTTGTGAAGAAAATGACATCTCCCACAATTTCTCCTCTCCTAGAACACCTCAACAAAATGGTGTTGTAGAAAGGAAAAATAGGTCCCTCCAAGAAATGGCCAGGACCATGATCAATGAAGCTGATATTGCGAAACATTTTTGGCGAGCGATAAGTTAATAGACTTGTTATATTCAAAATAGAATTCTTATAAGACCTATTTTGAATAAGACTCTTATGAATTGTGGAAAGGTAGAAAACCAAACATTTCTTACTTTCATCCTTTTGGTTGTATTTGTTATATTTTGAATACTAAAGATCACTTGGTAAGTTTGATTCCAAGGTCGACAAAGGAATCTTTTGGGATACTCTGAAAGATCTAAAGCTTTTAGAATATACAACAAAGAAACTTTGACAGTTGAAGAGTCCATTCATGTTAAGTTTGACGAAAAGAAGCCCGACAATCGCTATGTCGAGCTAGATGAGTTATTTTAATTAAACCTCGGTGACAAGTCGACGGTGAACATGCATCTTCATCATCCGGTGGTGACAAGACGAAGAATTCTACTCAAGCTGTCAAGCAAGAAAAAGTCGAAGTACAAAACCAATCATCCAAAAGATCAAATCATAGGAGAACCTGGTGATAAAGTACGAACCAGATCCTCTTTCAAGGAGCATGCTGATTTTGCACTTCTCTCTAAAATGGAACCTAAGACGATTGAGCAAGCATTGCAAGATGAAGGGGGGGGTCTAGCAATGAAAGATGAGCTAAATCAGCCCAAAGAAATGATGTATGGAAGCTAGTCACTCTACCAGGAAGATAAGCAAGCTATTGGTACTAAATGGGTATTTAGAAATAAGCTTGATGAAGATGGTAAAGTTGTGAGAAATAAAGCAAGGTTAGTTGCTCAAGGTTACTCACAAGAAGAAGGTATTGATTTCACTGAAACTTTTGCACCTGTTGCAAGACTAGAAGCTATTCGCATTTTACTTTCATTTGCAGCACATCATGAGATAACACTATATCAAATGGATGTGAAAAGTGCTTTTCTAAATGGTTTTATAACTGAGGAAGTTTATGTTAAACAACCTCCTGGTTTTGAAGATATTGAATTTCTAGAACATGTTTTTAAACTTAAAAAGGCTCTATATGGTCTTAAGCAAGCTCCCAGAGCATGGTATGATAGACTAAGTTCCTTTTTAATGGAAAATGGATTTACAAGAGGTTTAGTTGACACTACTCTTTTCAGAAAATCCTCTAACAAGCATTTCATACTTGTTCAAATCTATGTTAATGATATCATTTTTGGAGCCACTAATGAAAGCCTTTGCAAAGAATTTTCTAAGCTTATGCAGGCTGAATTTGAGATGAACATGATGGGAGAATTAAAGTTTTTCCTTAGAATACAAATCAAGCAATGCAGTGATGGTATCTATATACATCAAAGCAAATATATCAAAGAATTATTGAAGAAATTCAAGATGCTGGATTGCAAGCCTATGTGTACACCTATGCATCCTACCTGCACTCTTAGTAAAGATGAAATTGGTAAGAAGGTAGATCAGAAAATGTACAGAGATATGATTGGATCGCTACTTTATCTTACGGCTTCAAGACCTGACATTATGTTCAAATCACTGTGTGCTAGATTTCAATCGGATCCTGAGAATCACACCTAAGTCTTTGTTAAAAGGATATTCAGATATTTGCAAGGAACTACTAACCTTGGTTTGCTTTATAAGAAATCAAAAGATTACAAATTAGTAGGTTTCTGTGATGCTGACTTTGTTGGAGACCGAATTGAAAGAAAAAGCACAAGTGGTAGCTGCCAATTCCTTGGAGCAAATCTTGTATCTTGGTCAAGCAAAAGACAAAGCACTATTGCACTCTCAATGCCAGGTTTAATACATCTCAAAGAAGTTGCAGTTCTCAACTTCTGTGGATGAAGTATCAACTTGAAGACTACTTGATAAAAGAGAGTAACATTCCTATCTTTTGTGATAATACATCTACCATATGTCTTACTAAAAATCCTATACTGCATTCTAAAGCAAAGCACATTGAGATTAAGCATCATTTTATAATAGACTATGTTCAGAAGGGTATTCTAGAAATAAAATTTGTAGACACTGATCATCAGTGGGCTGACATATTTACAAAACCCTTCACAAGATAGATTCAATTTTATAAGAAGAAATTTAAACTTTCATCTTATAGAAGAATGATTAATCTCAGCATCTGATATGACATAAGCATGTATGTGTATAGGCATCTTATTTGTCATATGCATCATAACTCATCGTCTGGTGAATCGGTTGCGTGCGTCCGAGCACACCCACACGTGTCACACGTGTTAAGGACTTAAGCGTCTCATCATATCTACTGAGTCATAATTGTTTATGTCTTTCGATAAAATCTTTTTCTTGATTTTACTTTTCTTTTGGCGTCTGCATTTAATGAAAAGGCAAATCTTTATTTTCTTTTCTTTTTGATTTAATTTTTATGTGGAAATACGAAGCGATATTTTGAAAAAGGGGACTGTACCAATTCTCTATTAACTTTCCCACTACTCCACATTTTTCGCTCCATCACTTCACTCTGCGTTTTCTGCAAAACCGTGCTTTCTCTCTATCTTTCTCTCTCTCTCTCTCTCTCTGTGTGTTTTCGAACCCTAAAACCTCCATCACCTTCTCTTCAATTGCTACAATGGCCGACAGAAAGGTTGGACAATACACTGCTGCCTTCGATGTATTCTCTGAGGCAAAACTTCTGAATGATAACCGGGTTGATTTCGAGAACTTCAAGCTATATGGTTTTGATTTTGAGGAAGGTCTTGAGAAACTGGGCTGGAAAAACTACTTCATCTGGGAACCAGTTGATGTACTGAGCTACGCTATTAAGGAATTCTGGGGAAGTGTATACTTACTTCCCGGGGAAATCATAGAAGGTCACATCAGAGGATTCAAACTACGCTTCACTATCAACTCTATTGCTCAGACAATCAAGTGTCCGTGTGAAGGAATCAGTTACCATGCAAACTGGGCTGATGCTTACAGAGGACTTGAAAAAGTCAATGAAGCTCTGTTTGAGAACTACCGTGAACTGAAGAAGAAGAACATCACTCCCACGGCTAAAGACTTGAAAAGCCACTACCGAGTACTGCACAAAATCATCGCCAAGAGCGTGATTCTGAAGGCTGGCTCAAGCGACATAGTGAATTACGAGCAAAAGTTCATTATGAGGAACTACATGGATGGGAAGAAAATCAATCTGCCAAGGTTGATTATCAACAATCTGATAAATGCCCTTGTCTTCTCAAGGAAGAATGTTGATAAGAAGAATATCGTCAAGATAATCCCATATGGAGTTCTTCTCTCCATTATGATGATCAAAGACGGCATTGTAAGGAAGCTGACTGACTCCATCAACATAGAGGAAAAGGAAAAATACTTTGGTGTTGGTGCTGTTGTTCGTCCAGAAGTTTTTGGAGTCAACAGTCTGGTCAGGATGCAGCTTATTACAGGCTCCATGATCAAGAAGGTGAAAATAGAGCAACAAGAAGGAGAAGCTGAGAAGAAAACCACCAGAAGCTCAATGACTGGTGTGAAAAGACCTGCTGAGTCCCCTTCGAGGGAGACCAGAAGAACAAAGCAGAAGGTGGCACCTGCACCTACTGTTGAAGAACCAGAAGATGAGGATAGAATTCCCATCAGAAAGGTCTTGGAGAAACAGTTTAGACCAGCAGCTGAAAAGGATGCTTCAGCGTCCGGTCAAGGGAAGCAAATCCCTCCTCCTCCTCCTGCTGTTGTTGTCACCAGAGGGTCAAAAAGAAGGCTAGCCAAGTCATCAGAAATTAACCCAAAGGTACTTGATTTTACTGCTGATGAATCAGTATCTGTGTTTGATACTCATGATGTTATTCCTGCACCACCTTTGTCTATTTCACAACCATAAACACAAACACAAACCAGGAAAACCAGAATGAGCCTCCAACAAACCTCAACCCTATCTAATGACGTCCAGAATATGCCAAGTACATAGGAATTCTCACCAAAAGATGGAAGGGGAAGGATGAAATCTTCTTCTTGTCATATTATCCGCCCTAACTTGGGTGTTGAAGCGTCAAGCTAATGACGTTAAAAAAGCACTTCATGGGAGGCAACCCATTGGCAGTGGCGTCGAGCGGCTCACTGTACAGGTTCTATCATTCTTTCCTTTCTTTTTATGTTTATTTTTATATTTATGTTGAATTTGTTTTCTTTTGTGTGTGAAGTTGATACCATGCACCCTATGACTGAGCTCCTTGTCCCTCTATGGCATTCCTATTCATTTGAGAATTTGTTTATCAACTGTACTCTTATTGTGTCATGATTTGTATGATTAAGGAGCTGAAATTTTTGTTGACATGATCCCTTTTAAGCAGCTTATTGTAACCGTAACTTTTGAGAACTTCAGTGGTCATGAATCTTTTCTCATTACAAAAGCAAAATCGGTGAGTGTTTTAGCCTAAACAAAATTTTACTTATTCTTGAGTGCTCCACCATTTGTATGAATTCTTCAGAACTTGACTCTGTTCTTGATTGCTTTTGCATTGCATGTGAACACAAACACAGATGATTGAGATCATTATTTTTGTTTGAACAGCTAGATCATTTGATTGCCTACCCTTGTGAATTTATCTTTTGCTAGCCCTTTTGAGCCTTAAGCCTGTTTGTTGAATTTTAAGCTCAATACAAGCAATAACCGAAAAAACCAATTGTCCTTGTAAATTGGAATTGAAAGATTGTTTTCTATAAAATTGATTATTTGGTTGTAAATTAAGTTTGGGGTTGCTTGAGGGCATGCAACAATCATAAGTTTGGGTGGCTACACAAAGCATGTGCATGTAGTCATTTCCGGGAAAAAAAATGAACAAGCCAGAGGAGAACAACAATAAAAAGATCCCAATTGTTATGTAAAAAAATGATGAAAAGAAAAAAAAATCAAAGTGAAAAAGGAAAGAAAAAGTTCTCATTTGGCTTGTTGGTTTATTAAGCGTGGTAATTGGAGAAGTTGTGAATTGATACAAGGCATGGATAAGTACAAATAAAGGCATCTCTTAACTCTAATTAAGTTAGCCTAGATCCAAATAAATAACCTCCCTTACCTAAGCCTCATTTCACTCTTTGAAAAGATCTCATAATGTGTGTGGCATTTGTGTGTATTTGTTTTCCTAGAATTTTGTCAAACCTATGGTATATGATTGCATTTGGGGTAAATTGAGTGTATACAATACCCTTTAGACACATGAGTAGAGTAAACACATTATCTAGAAAGGTGTAATGGGAATTGATTTGTTGCTCTGAGTGAATAAATTCATTTTGGTTACTTAAGTTGTGATAATTAGAAAACATGAATTCAAAAGAGTAGGTGAATTGATTGTGCATGGATTGTCAAAATTTTTATGAAAAGTTCACCTAGATGAATTGAAATTATTTGAAATCCAATCCGTGTTTTTGATTGAGTTTGCTTGAGGACAAGCAAAAAGCTAAGTTTGGGGTTGTGATAAGTCTTCATCACATGTAAATTTATAGTGCCTAATTGGATATTTGTGTTGTGATTGAAGATAACTCAAAGTGATTTTACACTTAAATTGCGTGATTCAGTGTATTCACTTGATCCCGTTCTAACGTTTGTGCATTAGTGTTTTCTATGTTTTTTTTATTTCTAAGTGCACAGGAATGGGAGCATAGCCAAAGGATTGACTTGGAAGCGTGCCTGGAAGCGCTATTTCCTGGCAAAGAAGATTCCGAAAGGTATATCTTGAGCCACACTAATCTGAATGAGATGATCTTGGTCTTGTTGGAAAGATAAAATAATTATCTACACCTTTGATGAAGCAATCGAGACCTAAATCAATCTCTAAGTTGGGGTAATTTGTGCTACAAGTTGATAAGGTGATGCTGCCCCAACCTGACACATTTTCGATGTTTTAATCATATCTAGAGTTGTGGGTGTCCAAATGAGATGAAACCAGTTCCATTGGAAAGCTAAGATCCATAGCTGCAACTTTCATGATACATCTTGGTCTAAATCGGACTTTACAGAAGTGAAAAATGCAAAACTGTATGAAGCACGGACTGCCTGTGCACTGAAGCAGGGCCATGCTTAGACTAAAATGTGCACAGCGCTTTGCAGAAACAGAATGAAGCATGGCCTGGCCGTGCCAGTGGCCACGACCGTGCTGGGGGACCTGCTAGCGTGATTTTGAGCGTTGCTTCGCTTTTTAACTTGTTTTTGTCTTGTTTTTCACCCCCTTTTCACCCTAAACTATAAATAGGCACTTTAAACATTTGCCTAGGTGATTTCTTGCCCATTCCGAATACCTAAAATGTCGTGGGGCTTGTCAAGGGGTGCTAGGGATTCACTTTCCTCCATCTCCAAAGAGGATTCAAGTTTGGGAACAAGGATTTGAGTCTCCAATGGAGTGGACTTCTATCTTTTCTCTATTTTTCCGGTTTGCTTCTTTGTTCTCTATGAGTAACTAAGCTTTTTAGATTAGGGTAAATGAAACTTGTGGAAACTCGTATGTAGTTTGATTCTATTATTTCAAAGCAGGTTTATTTTATTTATGATTGAGCCTTCACTTCTATTCTTAATGCTTTTTGGTAATTGATCGCTATCAAATTGATTTGGGGTTCTTCTCACGATTGGGAAATTGGGGTTTGGAACTTGAACTGAGTTTATTGGTCATGTTTAGGAGGATTATAGGAATATAACCTTATGAGCATGTGTTCTTATGAATCATTGATCTTTATGCTTAACTTTATCATTGGTCACCTAAGGAATTAGGGATTTTGGGTTTAGTTAAAAGGGTTATGAGACAAGGAATTGTACTTAATCTAATATCGTTGATTCGAACTTCAATTTGTAAGGAATAACTTGCGTTGGTTGTAGATTGAATGCATAAGAGTGGGAACAAAATGATTCGATCCCTAGTCGTTTTTAATCCTTTGATTTTCAAATCGTTGCTATTGTAATTTTTCAGTTGTTACAAATATCCTTGATTCCAAATACTAAGAATTAGCTCCTATTCAAAATAGATACGAACTTTGTTGAGTTAAATAATCAATCACAATCTCTGTGGAGACGATCTTACCTATCACTTTATTACTTGTGCGATTCGGTACACTTGCCGAAATCCTTAACAGAGGGTGGAGCGGAAGAAATGTTTTGCGGTTAATGTGTACTCTAGATGTAATCTTCCGGAAAAGAGGAGGTTATGGAGTGAGTTAGTAATGTCATTGAGGGGGTTTGGTGGTGGCCCATGGTGCGTTGTGGGCGACTTTAACTCTGTTTGTTCTTTAAGTGAGAGGAGTGGTGTGGGCGGGCCGACAGGGTCTGTTGATGTGGCTGAAACACGTGAGTTTTGTGGTTTTATAGAAGATATGGGCCTCATTGATCTCTCATTACTGGGAAGGATATTTACTTGATTCCAACCCAATGGGGAGGCAATGAGTAGGCTTGATCGCTTCTTGGTGTCGGAGGAATGGATTGAGTTGTGGGCTCTTGAAAGAGATGTTTCAGATCACTGCCCACTTGTTACTAAAAGTCCTACAGTTAAATAGGGTCCTAAGCTGTTTAGATTCAATAATCATTGGTTGAATCATAGGGACTTTAAAGGGGTGGTGCTGAATTATTGGTCATCCCAAGATCCTTCTGGGTGGATGGGGTTTGTGCTTAAAGAAAAACTGAAGAAGATGAAAGGGGTTCTTAAGGAGTGGAATAAGGAAGTCTTCGAGGAGGCAGACATAAAGATACAAATATTGTTGGAATCTATTAGGCTACTAGATCTCAAAAGCAAAGGTGTTGGTCTAACGATGGATGAGGTGGAGAGTAGGAAACATTACTTCTCCCAGTTATGGTTGTTGATGAGTAAGGAAAGCCTAACTTTTCAGAGGTCTAGGGCTAGATGGATGAAGGAGGGGGATGCTAATACCCAATACTTTCATTCGTTTATCAAGTCTAGGGGGGCTAGGAATAGGATCTCTGCCCTTCGAGTGGGGGATGGTTGGGTGGAGGATGTTATGGGGATCCGCACGGAGGCCACTAGGTACTTCAGGGAGCATTTCTCAGAGGAGGATTGGCAGCGTCTACTACTGGATGGTATCATGTTCCCGGTGCTATCAGCCTCAGATGCAGGTTCTCTCTCGGTACCTTTCTCATTGGAGGAGATTGATAGGGAGTTGGCTCAGTGCGATGGGAACAAAAGTCCGGGCCCAGATGGTTTTAATTTTAATTTTCTTAAAACCTTTTGGGCATTGATGCGCTCCGAGGTGGGACAGATGTTTGATGAATTCCATGTGAACGCCAAGCTACCAAGGAGCTTCTCTTCCTACTTTATCACTCTCATACCTAAGGTACAATGTCCTCTTTCTCTTGATGATTTCAGACCTATCTCTTTTCTTGGTTGTTTGTATAAGATTATGGCAAATGTGCTGGCCTCAAGATTGAGTAAAGTGATGGATGGTCTTATTACACCTACGCAATCTGCCTTCATAAAGGGGAGGAACTTCGTGGATGGGGTAGTGGGGGTGAATAAGGTAGTAGATTTTGCTAAGAAGCGGAGGAAACAATGTTTAATCTTCAAGGTGGATTTTGAGAAGGCTTATGACTCGGTGAATTGGGGGTTCCTGGACTATATGTTACAGAGATTTGGTTTTAATGAGAGGTGGCAGGCATGGATCAGGGCTTGTGTGTTTTCTGGTAGCCTATCAGTGTTAGTGAATGGGAGTCCGACGAAGGAAGTGAATATCAAAAGGGGGTTAAAACAGAGAGATCCTCTAGCCCCCTCTATTTTCCTATTGGTGGTGGAGAACCTTAGTGGTCTGATGCGCCAGGCTGTTTCTCTTGGATTGTTTTCAAGTTTCAGTGTGGGTGACCCCGGAATCCTTGTTTCCCACCTCCAATATGTTGATGATACACTATTTATTGGGGAGGCTACTGTTGATAACCTTTGGGCGATGAAGACTGTGCTTAGATGCTTTAAGCTTGCTTCAGGCCTTAAGGTAAACTTTGCTAAGAGTAGTCTGATTAGGGTAAATGTGGAGGAGCCCTTCTTGACTAAGCGATGAGGTTTCTTAACTGTAGATCCAGGGTACTCCCTTTTAAGTACCTCGGCCTACCGGTGGGGGCAAACCCTCGTCGGGTGTAACATCCCAAATTTTTAAGAAAAGTGATTTTAACAATAAAATCCGGAATACTCGATAAATAAGTCAGAGAAATTGATCACCTCGATGATTTACTGAGAGTACAGGAAATTATTTTGAGTTATTTTGAATAATTTATTTATTATAAATAATTATTATTCATGATGTCAATTTGAATTAATTGACAGCGTAGACGTATGCTGCTTTTAAAGAGAATTCATCAATTATACTTATTATAAGTTTTCTGCGTTACGCGGTAACGCGTATTTTTGTTGACTAAGAAATTGATTGAATTAAATCAAGATAAAATTAAATTTAGGAATTAATATTTAATATTAATTCATGGTTCGAAAATCGTCAAAAAATTCTAACGAAGTTTCGTCGCATTTTGAATCGCCGGGTAAGTTTTACCCGCATTAAAATTTAAAACCAACTTCGATTTCGATGAAAATCGAAATGTAATTTGTCCTGATGATGTTTGAGTGTTTTTAATTATTTTTATTATTTATAAGAATATATTATCACACGATGAATTAATTTCTCAGTAAATTAATTTTCGCGAATTTATCGGCGAAAGAATTAATCGGTAACGCGGTTACTCGACGCCGTGTTTTTAGTACCCTTAGACTCTAGAATTAGAGGGTAATTATGAGAGAGAGATTAGATGTTAGATTGAGTGATTAGATTAACATCTTACTTTATAGTGCTAGGTGTCCATTTTTACATGGTTAATTAGGTGGTGTTTTTTCCTAATTAAATGTGAGCCAAGCAAAATCATTTTCATTAAATTGAATTTCCCCTTCCCTTTTCTTATGAAACCAGCGTGAGTTCCTTCCCTTCTCACTCACTTACATATGTGTTATTTATTTGGTTCCAAATCATCTAATAATATTTATTTTATAAAATTTTAATTCCTCCCCTTCTCTTTTATGACCAGGCCGAACCAAACCCCCCATTTTAACTACACCAATTGTTATTTTCTTCAAAAACTCCTAGTGTGGGTGAAGTTGGAAATTTGGAGACAAGTTTCTTCCTCCTCCTTCCTTGCATTTCCAGCGTTTCCCTTTCACTTCCACTCACTCATTTTGTTTATTTTTCTCTCCTCCCCTGTTGCCTAATCAGGCCGCCACCCCCTCCCTATTTTACCACTTCACTTATTTTCTTTCTTCTTGTCCAAGGGTGGAGAAAGGCAAGAACCAAAGTTAGCTTCCATGGCTTCCTTCTTCTTCCTTCCTTGTTTCCTCTAGGCGTGGGTTCTCCTTCTTTCACACCTGCAGAATTTTTCCATTCCTTCTCTAAACACCACCATCTTCATCTTGGCTTAGAAAGTAAGTATGAGACCAAACCCTCTTCCCTTTGTTTTTTTTTAGCAAAACCGTGGAGGTCTCTTTTTGTGTAGGATGTATTTCCTTGCTTTTATTCTTGTTTCATGCTTCATTTGTTACTTGATTATGATCAATGATGGATATGAGCACCAAAATCTCAAATCCTTGGAACCCAAGGTGAAACCCTAAGGGGGGAAAAGAGGGATGGGTGTGATCTTGAGGGAATCAAAGGAATAAAATTGTGATTTGAGCTCCTTGATGTTGTTGTTGTTGTTGTTGTTGATGTATTGGGTTCATAGTTTTGGAATTAGATGTTGTTTTGGGTATCATTGTGATGAGGACCTATTCTTGAAAAGAGGGATTAGTGGGATTTAATTGATGAAACATGTAATTGGTTGATGGTTCTTATGTTTTAGTTAGTATAATTGTTATTGTGTTTGTTGGAAATGTAAAAGTAAGTGAGTTAGTGATTTATGTGTGAAAACTTTGTTCTTGAGAGATTTAAAAACATTTTTGGAACTTGGTTGGGTTTCCTCTTATGTAGTAGTTTGTTGTTTGATGAAAGAAGTGTCATATGAAATGGTATTGTCTAATTTATTTTGAAAGGTTGCAAATTGTCTCCAACTTATGTGAGAGGGCCGCGAGCCCCATGGGGTTTGGGAAAGGAAAAATTGTGGCAATCTTGATTTTTATGGTTGTATTGATATGTTCTAAGCTTTGGAAAATTTAGGAAAATGTTTGATTAAATTTGGATGTGTTTTGAGAGTGTAAGACTATTGTAATTATCAATTAACCCTTACATTCTTGAAATGAAGTTTAAATTGGTATTGGACTTGAATTAGACATTTGTTGGTAGGAGAATTGTTGTTTCGTGAAGGAAATAAATTGATTGAATGGTGTTGTTGAATTGAGTAGAGTTTGGCAAAAATTTTTTGAAAAAGGGGAGGTATGGCCGCGAGCTCCTTAGAGCTTTGGAGGCATGATTTTGATAAGCTTTGGTTTATAATAGTTGTATTTAGTATGTTTAAGGGTTGTGTGAGCTTTGGAAAAAAAATTTAGAAAGGGATTGGATTAAAAATTTGAGAGTTGTTTTGATTTTTAGGCTATGAAACACATAAGGTGAATGGGATTCTTGAGACCCAAGAAACCAAATGGAGCCTTGATTAAGCATTTTGAGAAAAAGAATTTGATTGTGGTTTTGTTCATATCTTGGTGTGAAAAGAAATGAGATTTGGTTTCAAAGCTTTATTACTTTAATTTTTGGTGATTTTCAAGGGCATGTAATTCTTCAAAAACATGTATTTCAAATTGTGTATTTTAGCATAAGTGTTTTGGTTAGTTAGTAGGTTGGGTTTTGAGAGCCTAAGGTTTAAGTTAGTTTTAGAATTGCGCTAAGTTGCTTTGGTGTAATAGGCTCGAGAGATCCAAGGACGTGCGACATAGAAATCGAGGAGTACGGGGTACGCGCAGCTTGGAATTCGGTAAGGGCGCTTCACATTCTAGAGTTATTGGTTATGTATTTATGCGTAAAGGCAACTTTTAGATACGATATGAATTTAATTTCAAGTATGTACGCGAAGAAGTCTGAGAACCTCAGAGTTCGAAGTGAGGGTCTTGTACCCCTTCGTTTTACTGCTTTTGATATACTGATTATTTAGTGGGCTTGTCTGCAAGTAGTTGGCAGCTGTCCCCAACCCCCCACACTTGTTTGTTCCTCTCTGTCAACTCCATCGAGTTGCAATGGGATGGATTCTGTGATTAAGTGGTCGTGATATGATTGGTTGCGTTGACTACTTATTACTGTTGGACTGAGTTTTCTGTATAAGTTGCATGAATATCTATTTAATATGTGATTGAATAATTATTCGAATTGCTTCTTGAATTATCGTATGCGGCGATTTATTCATCGGAGTGCGAGAGTTTAGTCGTGACGTTTTGGAGTTTCGATCTGAACAGCCAAGGGCGGTGTAGAAGTCTGAAGCTACGGCTGGGTGGTGAAGAAGCCCGAAGCCAAAGCTGGTGTTCAGTGGCCCGAACAACCAAGGGTGGTGTGGAAGCCCGGTGCCACGTCTGAGGTGGTGTAGAAGCCTGAAGCCACGGCTAGTGTTCAATTGCTCAGTTGGCATCTGGTGGTGTAGAAGCCCGAAGCCACGGCTGGCATTCAGTGGATAGTACGGCGTCTGCTTTTCAAAAAAATTGTTGAAGTGTCGTGAGAGAATGAGTCTAGAGTCGAGTCTTAAGATAGTCTTGAGTTGCGTCTTGAGAACTGTGCATTGTTGTGTTGCCTATTGTGTTATGATTTGCTATTTCTTGTATAATGTTGTGTTGTTATAGGCCTCGTCGCCGAATATGTTGTCATATGTGTACCTGTCTCTTTGTGTAAGAAGTTGACCCTTGCCAGTGGTTCTTTCAATGTAATGAATGTAACCCAGATGGCGGAGCAAGCGGAGGATTTGGAACTGCAGAGAGGAGCAGCTGAGGATAGTCGTCCAGCATTCTTCATGTGTTATGTTGTTGAATTTACTAGTAGTCTAGTGAAGAGTATAGCTTCTGGACCAGCTATAGGATATTTGTCATCTATTTCAGTATTGTAATAAATATATGTTATGTTTCAAGACATGTATTGTTAAACGTGAATTGATGGATTAAATGAATGTGGTCTATGAGGTGTCTTAAATTATTTTCCGCCATGTTTCCAAAAGTCGCTGTGATGCTCTGACTGCTTCTTTAAAGAACCTTTAAAAAAAAAAAATAGGACCACATTTCTCGAAAACCCTACGAGCAGAATATTCCACCTTTCGGAAACATGTCAACTTTTATCAGAATGTTCACTTAGTAGCACTTCGGAAACAGGGTGTTACATCGGGCATCTGCATGGAGCTCTATAGTTGATGCACTACGGGGTAGACTTTTGGGGTGGCGGCACAGAAGTATCAGTCTGGGGGGGAGGATTGTTCTTCTAAATTCGGTCCTAAACAGTATTCCTATTTTTTACTTATCTTTTATGAGAATGCCAGTTAAGATCTGGAAACAGGTGGTGAGGATTCAGAGGGAATTTCTGTGGGGGGGCGTGTTGGGGGGAAAAAAGATTCCATGGGTGAAATGGTCGGACATTGGTAGGCCTAAGAGTAGGGGTGGACTAGGGGTGAGGGAAATTAGGAGGGTCAATTCTAGTTTGTTAGGAAAATGGCGGTGGAGACTACTAGGGGAGGATAACTCACTTTGGTGTAGGGTGATAAAAGGAAGGTATAGGTCTAGAGTTACATCCATGACATATTTCTCAGATCTGAGGGTCCCTTCTTCTGCATCGGTTTGGTGGAAAGATATTTGTTTGGCCGGGGGAGTTGGGGATTTAGGATCGGATTGGCTATCAGCGAGTATCAGGAAGAAAGTAGGAGATGGTATGAAGACATCTTTTTGGCATGATATATGGGTTGGAGATGCCACCCTTTGGTCCAAATTTCAAAGACTGTACTCACTGGTTACAAATTCGGAGATGGTAGTCAGCCAAGGGGGGAGATGGGAGGAAGCGGTATGGGTTTAGGATATTCCATGGAGGAGGCGTCTCTTTGTGTGGGAAGAGACATTGGTAGCTGAGTTACTTATAGCACTAGAGAGTTCCACATTGTCATCTGAGGCGGATCGGTGGGTTTGGTCTCGGCACTCGACTGGTATGTATTCCGTCTCCTCTGCATATGGCCTTCTCTCTGAGTCATCACATACTGCAACTCGCTTATTGGATAACGAGGTTGGGGTCCTAGGCAAGTTGTGGAAAAGTCTAGCTCCTTCAAAGGTAATTGCTTTCTCATGGCAATTGCTTTTGGATAGAGTGCCGATTCGAACAAACTTGTTTAAGGGGAGAGTCACTTTAGATCCCTCAGCTACTGGATGCATTTTGTGTGGTCACCATCAGAAATCGACTCTACATTTATTCGGTAGATGTGATTTTACTTCAATGGTCTTGTATGCGGTAATGGACTGGATTGGCTGTGATTTTGTCTTGCCTCCGGATCTGTCTACGTTATTCTCACAATTTACCCACCTTGGGGGTAGCGCGAGATATAGGAAGGGGTTGGCACTGATTTGGCATACTGTCTTGTGGGGAATTTGGGATGTCAGGAATGGTTGTATTTTCTCTGGGAGGGTGTCTCACTTCGGTCATTTGATTGATCGCATTCGGTCCCTATCCTGGCGTTGGTTTCTGTCGAGGTCGAAGTCATCTTCATGTTTGTGCTACGAGTGGTTCGTCAACCCACTATTATGTATTGGTAGGTCTTGATACTATTTTGGGGTGGTTTTAGCTTTTCGTGTTTGTTGTGGACTACTTGGTTTTAGCTTTTCGTGTTTGTTAGAGACGGAATTTTTCCGTCTCCATTAGAGTCCATTAGAGACGGAATTTCTTAGTCGTCTCTGTTAGAGACGGAATTTTTCCGTCTCCATTAGAGACGGATTTTCATTGGAGACCAATTGAATGCGAACAAGGATCAGCGACGGAATTCTATAATTAGAGACGGATATATTCCGTCTCTAATTAGAGACGGACCTAAATATTCCGTCGCTAAACGTTTTGCGACCACAAATTCTGCCACGGAGCGTGTTCCGTCTCTAATTCCGTCGCTAACACGTTTAGAGACGGATTTTTCCCATTTTAGAGACGGATTTTTTCCGTCTCTATTACTGATTTTTCTAGTAGTGTGGGTTGGGGTACCCCTTGTACCTCTTTATTAACAAAACTTTTGCCATTCAAAAAAAAAAACATACTTATGTTCTGAAAGGAACAAACATCATGAGCTTGGAGGTTAAACGTAGTCATGGTTGGAACATGAGGAAGCATTTTCAACTCAAGGACCTAGCACTATCTTTTATAGAATGGAAAGATGGTTTTTCCAATACGAAGTTATCCAATAGTAAATTTTTTATCTCTAGTGTTTGGAATGACATAAGGAAATCATGTTCCTTGGGCAAATTTGTTGGTGTCCTCTCTCTCTCTCTCTCCCTAGACATTTATTATTGACCAACTGGATGGCCTTGCCTTCCAAACCTGCATCACAGGGAACCCCTATTGGTCAAGATTGTTTTCTTTGTCATCAAGCACCTAAGAATCGTGATCATCTATTTTTTGGATGTAATTTTTCTAAGCAAGCTTAACTAAGACTTGCCTGGTGGTTACATATCTATTTCATTTTGGCAAGAGAGGAATTCAAGAATATTCAAGATGCCAGGTGGCTCTTCGAATTAAAAAGGATGTTAGTATTTTTCTCTCGAGTTTTAAGAATATTGCAAAAGATATTATAATCAACAGAATGTTAAGTTCTAATAGAGGTACATTTCTTTTAGGATTTTGTTTGTATAAATACACGTGATCGATACACTTGACAACTGTTTGCTAACAGAACTTGAATCGTCTTTGTATAACATTTGATATAGGTGCTAAGGAGGTGACAACGTAGCTGAGATGTTCGAATAACAGTACCTGAGATATTTTGTTTGTATGGTAATAGCATTGACTTGCTGTATTTTTTTTTTTTTTGTAGTAGGCAATTCGTCCTACTATCTAGATAAATAAATCTGACATTTATTTGAGTATGTATCAATTTGATCATTCACCATTTCCACTTATCGAGTTGCAAAATCACATCAACCGCATAAACGAAAACTAGTAAAGCATATGCATGTCATCAACTGCATAATACAAGAAGGATCACGCATTTGATACATCGCTAGCGTCTATTTGTAAAGGATTTGGATCGAGGGTGGCAAATGCAGCATCTGAGGCTGTCTCAACCATCTGTGTTAAAACTTCCCTATATCTTACAAACCCTCTTTCTCCTCCGAAGCTTTTAACAAAGTCGGAGTCAATAGTTGTCACTGCTTCCCTAAACTTAATCACCAATTCAGGTAACTGATCAATCACCTTCATTAGAGCAGTAGTTGTCCAAACGAAATTACCCATACACGATTCTGGAAAAGTAGGAGATACCCTTCGCCGCATATTTACAGCATGTGTTACCAAAGTAGGTCTCTCCAAACCAGACTTTGCCTTGAAGGCTGTTGCGACACATTTGCATATGAGGGATGACACCACCTCCACTCGAGTAGGATTTTTCACAATCAAACTAGAACCTTACATTCATATGGGGGAAAGGAGCATCAAAGCTAGGAATTGCATGTCGTAATTCCCCCGGGTACGGGGGAAGAAGAAAGAGAACACCAACTGTTTAAAAAGAAGCTCGTAGCAGCTCCATCCGCGTTCATATGAGACACTAAGGCGCCTATCACCATCCCACCACATGCAAAGCAAGTCGCCTATATCATAGCCATGTATCCTTTGGTTGCTTCTTCTTCTTCCCATGTAGCATGACCCGAAAGAAGTTTGTGGATAAATGACGAGAAATTAGATTGGTTTAAAAATTCAATAAGGCTACAACTTACTTTGGCTTCAACGTAGAGAGAACCCCTTCGTCACAACTAGAAAAATCAGTAATAGAGACGGAAAAAATCCGTCTCTAAAATGGGAAAATTTCGTCTCTAAACGTGTTAGCGACGGAATTAGAGACGGAACACGCTCCGTGACAGAATTTGCGGTCGCAAAACGTTTAGCGACGGAATATTCAGGTCCGTCTCTAATTAGAGACGGAATATATCCGTCTCTAATTATAGAATTCCGTCGCTGATCCTTGTTCGCATTCAATTGGTCTCCAATGAAAATCCGTCTCTAATGGAGACGGAAAAATTCCGTCTCTAACAGAGACGACCAAGAAATTCCGTCTCTAACAGAGACAACTTAAAAATTCCGTCTCTATACATTGAAAATGTTATTTAGAGACCGATTCAAAATCCGTCTCTAAAATAGAATCTGGTGCAGTATCAAAATCTCTACAATTTTTTAAAATCCGTCTCTAAAATGGAAAAATTCCGCCTCTAATCATTTTTTAAATTTTCCAAATTTCCCTATAATTTTAATTTTTCCTGTAATTTGGTCCTTTCCAAAACTAAAATCAATCTGATGCAGTATCAAGTAATTACATAATAACAAGTACACGCCAAAACAATCTGTAATTTACATAATGACAGTAATTTACATAATAACAAGTACAATTTACATAATAACAAGTATACCACAAAACAAACTGTTCTGAACTAGTACACCACAAAATAACAAGTACACGTCAAAATAACACTTTGTTCATAACATAGAAAGAAAAATGACATTTGATTTAAAAACATGTAACTAAATCTAATCAAACAAAGAGTCATCCATCTCATCTTCACCCATCTCCTCATTGCGATTGTCAGCCTCTTCTTTAGGTTCAATAAGTAAAACCTTTAAATTTTTATTGAGCATAAGCCTCTCAAACATCCGTTCATATCGGTCCACCTTTTGTTTTATACCTTCTTGTTCAAGATTTTTCTGTTGAAGTTCAGTTGTTAATGCTTGAATTTTATCTTTCAATATTGCAACCTCTTCTGCTGATGTTCCATCTGTAGAAATAGAATCTTTCATAGATGCTTTGATAGTAGCAGCTTGAGATCCTAATCCAAATATGCGTCCCTTTTTGTTGATGCCTCCAACAACTTCCAAGTATATATCATTATCAGACTGTTGGGTAGAATTATTGCTACTACCCTCACCACTCTGAGGCTGTCTCTCAGTCATTTGTGTTTGAAATATTTCCTGAAATTAGAGTTATTAATCTATATGTAAATTTATATTTAAAATAAAAAAAAACTTAACTTCAAGAATAGAATATACATACAGCTATTTTTGCTTGTTTTTCGTTCAACCACTCATTTGGTTTCCCCTTCGGCCTATGGAGTCGCTCGTAAAGCTCGTACAATGTTGGCTCCCTATTTAATTCCACCTTCTACAGAATAACAAACATTACATTACCACAAATTTAATTAAATAGTCCCACTTTCAATAAGAATTACTAACCATTTTCTTCGCATGTTCTCTTGCAGATATGGAGCCTCCAGAGTGCACATTGTGTCCATCTTGGGCCTGCCTATTTTGCTTATTAATCATAGAAAGCTTTTGCCAATCCTCAGCTTGCCATTTAGCCCTCAATTCTTGTAAATTATTTTCACCAATCCAACCACCTTCATCCTTACCACTACGTACCTTGAACAAAACATTTTTCAGTGCTAAAGATCCCCGACTGTTAAAACTCTTTTTAATGGCATCTTCATCTTTATCAAGCCATTTGTACTTTGCCTACAAAAAAATACGTAAGGCATAAGTTCATGCAACATAAGTTCAAGAAACAGAAGAAACAGATGCTAAAGTGGTTACTTAAGGAAACAAACCATCAATCTAATTAAAATAGTCGGCGGAAGTACAATACAAGTCAAGAATTCAGGTTGTTCTATTGCCAAAAAAAAAAGAATCAAAGGCAAGGCAAGGCAATATTCTTACAAGGCAAAACTGCTTTGTAAGAATCAAAGGTACACCCCCCTTGATGGGCTGCTAGCAAAACTGCCACCAACACACATGCATATTCTTTTTCTTATTACACCCCCCTTGATGGTAAGAGATACTACAAGCTCACTTTTCACAAAAGATATAGAGATATTGTTACAGTTTCTTACATCAAACATGTTTTGGAAGAGGGAAAAGAAATTGCAATGAGAAACAGGCAAAGGAAGCTTTATACCAACAATCCAAGCAGTGGTTGGTATGGATACAAACAATCAAAGTGGAGTCACATTGTTTTTGAGCACCCTGCAACTTTTGAGACACTTGCAATGGAGAAGAAGAAGAAGGAAGAGGTAATGAATGACCTTGTTAAGTTCAGAAATGGAAAGGACTATTATGCAAAAATTGGTAAGGCTTGGAAGCGTGGTTATTTACTCTTTGGTCCTCCAGAACCGGTAAGTCTACTATGATAGCACTATGGCTAATTTCATTAACTATGATGTGTATGATCTTGAATTGACCGCAGTGAAGGACAACACCGAGTTAAGAAAGCTATTGATTGAGACTTCTAGTAAAGCTATTATAGTTGTGGAGGACATTGATTGTTCCCTTGATCTTACCGGCGGAGGAAGAATATGAATAAGGAAAAAAATGAGGAGGAATTAGAACCAAAAGATTATTATCCAAGTAAAAAACATCATGAAGAAGAGAATAACAAAAGTAGTAAGATAACTTTATTTGGTTTATTGAATTTTATTTATGGTATTTGATCAAAGATGTGGGGGAGAGAGGATTATAATTTTCACAACAAACTTTGTGGATAAACTTGATCCCGCTCTTATTAGGACAGGAAGGATGGATAAACACATTGAGTTGTCTTATTGTGGATTTGAAGCTTTCAAGGTGCTTGCAAAGAACTACTTGGATATTGACTCTCATGACCATTTGTTTCCTATAATTGCAAATTTGTTGGAAGTGACCAATATGACACTCTTTGATGTTCTTTGAGAATTTGATGCCTAAGTGCATGAATAAAGATGTAGAGACTTGCTTGAAGAATTTGATTCAAGCTCTTGAGATGGCAAAGGAGGAAGAAGCAAAGAAAGAAAAGGACAAGGAAGATCCTAATCACCGCAGGAGATGCAAAATAATAATGTAAAAACTGTGGAAGATGTGAAGGAAAATGGTCATATTCATTGAGTGGAAAAGGATATACTCTGATTGAGATTGTTACACTTTCTGTGGTTGAAATATCTATTCAATTACATTATTATTAGGAGTGGGAATGTGTACTAGTTTGCTTATTGTATCTTTTTAGTAAACTAATAGCAATCGTCTCATGCATGCAGTTCTGTTCTGTTTGTGGTTGAAACATCTACTCAGCTATATTACATTATTTTTTTATTAAGGGACAAAGTGAGTGTCATTCTCATCCACACGTGCTTGTCATTCTATTTCAATACTTGACATTTTGAAACAGTATTTCATACACTATAAAACTATATTTCTGTTAAGTAATCAAAGGCAAGGCAGAGGAAGAAAATATGAACAAAATGGTTTAAACAAAAATATCAAGCATCTCAAAAAGCAGGGCCAATCTTACCAAAGCAATCAACAAACCATGAATCAATTAGTATCTCAGAATCCAATGCTCAAAAAGTAATAATTTCCATATGTAAGGAATGTCATACAATACCTTAAAGTCATCAAACCATGAATCAAGACACGTTTCATCCACATTACACCAAGATGTCCACGCCCCTTCAAACTTTTCCTTGAAGATTTTTGTGATAGCACCCCTCACTCAATTCTCCGAAAGTCGAAAGGACAAAAAATAAGTGTAAGATGCAACTTTAAACATGCGCATTATATGTTTTACATTAAAAATTTAAAATTACTTATTCCCAGTGCTTGCCTAATCCAAATCCGTCCATCTTTATCCCTTGACCCCCACTTAATGTTATCTGGTATTAAAGATGTCTCGGTGTGTGGATTTGCATCCGAACCAAGGGAAGGATCATGTGACGTATCTCAGATGTCCCAGCTGGGAATGTGGAGATGGGGCAGATGTAGGGGCAGACTGTAGGGGAGGTGATATGGTTTGTGTTGGCCTAGTTTGGGAATTTGGAGATGAGGATGATGTAGGGACAGATCTAGTGGTAGTCTGTAGGGGCGGTGATATTATTGGTGTAGGCCTAGATTGGGAATTACGAGATGAGGATGATGTAGGGACAGATCTAGTGGTAGCCTGTAGGGGCGGTGATATGATTGGTGTAGGCCTAGATTGGGAATGTGAATGAGGGTATTGGGCAGATGTATGAGGACTTTGTAAAGGTTGAGAAGAAGGGACATGGGATGAGATAGGTTGAGAAGATGGGATATGCAAGGATGGGACATGTGGTTGAGATGGATGAGAGGTAACTATACCTCTACCTCTACCTCTACCTTTAACTCTTCCTCTACCTGTACCTGTCATCTATATAAAATAAACAATAATGAAATTTTGTTAAGTTTAATTAAAGTAACATAACAATAACAAACATAGAATTACTAAAATATGAAAAGTTAACGAAATTCCAACCATGTCAGCATAGATATATAACTAACTCAAAAAATACACAATTCATGATTTAATCAATGCTTGCATACAAAAAAAGAAACAATCTATTTTTTCCTAGTCAGAATATGTGTCTTCTTCTTCTTCTTCTTTTTCTTCTTCATCATCATCATCATCTTCTTCTTCATCATCATCTCCTTCTTCTTCTTCATCATCTCCTTCTACTTCAACATATTCTTCCCCTTCAAAGACAAGCTCATTCAAGGAAGCAGCAAATATTTCCTCAACGTCTCCATCTATATCAACAAAACTTTCTTCGAGATTGTCATTTGCAATTATTACAGGGGATTGTGTGATGGATTCAACCTGATATGGAACATCTTTCTCAGGCTTACTAGTATCTAAAGTTTGAATTGTGCTCCGTGCCTTGGTCTTCATCACAACCAACCAATCATTTTGTCCTTCAGGATATTGTGTATAGTATACTTGATTTGCTTGTTGTGCAAATATAAATGGATCATAATTTTTATATCTCCTAGATGCTTTGATTTCAACAATTCCATAGTTGTCTATCTTTGTCCCTTGACTCGGGGTAGGATCAAACCAATCACATTTAAATAGAACTAACGTCTTTATTGGCCATCCTGTATAGTTTACTTCAACAATATCGGTTAAGACCCCATAGTAATCATTGTCTATTGTCCCATTCTCGCCACCTTGAACATATACACCACAATTTGTTGTGCTCATGCCATTACCATGGCCTTTTGTATTAAACTTGTATCCGTTTATATAATACATTGGCCATTTGATGACTTTTTTCTTTGGCCCCCATGACAAACTTTTCAAAAAGGCATCTTCAGGATGGTTATTCAATACCTATTTCAAAAATGGTTAAATTAGTTTCACCTAACAAGCAATATGAGTAATATTAAGAAAATTTAATTCACCATACATATTCTCTAAACCAATTGGGAAATGATGTGGAGATTTCTTTGTCAACTTCTGAATCACTAATCCCAAGTTCTTGTAGCATATCGGCATATATGCTGCATTACGTTCACATGGTAAGCCACTTCATCATTTGTCAAGGATATAAGTAACTAAAAGAATAGTTTATACACTTATGTCAAAAAGGGCTCTACTTCTGGACAATTTAGAAGAACATATAGATGTGCTGCTTTCATTTCCCTGTCTTCTAAGATACATGATCTGCATTTTCCAGAAGGACGCCCGGGATAATTAAAAATAGAAAAAGGTGATCCAACTGAGCAACCTTCACCTCCATCGTCATTTCGTGGCACTCTAGTCCTCCTACATGGAATATCGGGTGGATAATAGTAGGATGCAAATGTAGCAGTCTCCTCGACTAAATAAGCTTCGCAAATAGAGATGGTCCAGCAGCATCCATTACCATTTGCTCATAGCCATCAAAGTCATCCCGAGCCCCACTACTTCCATAATAGGAGTTGGTTGAAACCATTGGCGGAATAGGAGGTGTAACACCCTGCCTAATTTAATTATTTAGCTCTGTTGATTTAAGCATTTATATGTTTTGAATTAATAGTTGAGTAATTAGATTGGGTGGTATTTATTAATATAGGGGTGTATGTAGTAATGGCAAAATGGTCCAATAGGTGAAAACCTCATTTTCCTTTCTTTTTTTTCTTCTCCCTCACGACCAGCTCACTTCCTCCCCCTCTCTTATTTTCGCTTTTCTTTGCTAAGGAAAAAGAGAAAGAAGAGAAGAAACCTAGGGTTCATGGGTCTTGGAGAAAGATGAGAGAAAATGAGTACTTTGGTTCCATACTTGCTTAGAGTGGAAGAAGGTGAAGCCAAGATCCTTTGATTTAAGGAAGATTGGGTGTTGATTCAAAAGGAAGAAGAGGAAAGAACAAGTAGGAGAGTTGGAAGGAGAAGAAGGGAACTAGGACTTTCAACCTTCAAAGCTCAAGATCATTTGTGAGTTCTTCTCACTTAGAGCTTCGGCAACCCATAAGACCCACCACTTAGGGTCTTTTATTTTGATCTCACTTGTGTATTTTCTTGATTTCTGAATTGGAAATGGTTGAAATGCATGAATGGGTTTGGGTAGAAATGAATGTGCTTAAGTTGATGCATTAATGTTTTGTGACATGTTGAAGCATGATGGATTGTGTTTTTATATGTCTTATGTTGCTCTTAATCTTGTATAGCAGTCATATGCTTGATTTTGAGTACCAATTTGGTTTGAAATTGGTTTGGATTGAAGAAAAGTGAGTTGGAAGTTGAAATTATGCAGAAAAACACGTTTACGCATAATTACAGAAATCTTGGCGTGACGCCAGCATCACAAATCTTGCGACGCGCATCAAAACAGAGCCAAAATGGAGAAATGCGGCGTGGCGCTGTACAAATCTGTGCGCGACGCCACGTAAACAGCACTGTAGCGAAATCTGCGCGACGCGCACCGGCAAGACAAATACAAGATTCTGCAGAAGGTCAACTTCGAGGATTTTATTAAAATATCAAACAAAGTCGGAATTGGGAAAATGACCACTCGTTGGAAAGCTTAGGATGTCTAGTTTCTAAATATAATTTTTATTTTAGAAAATACCCATCAATTAGTGAAGTTTTAAGCAACAAGCTAATAGGTTTAGAAAGTTGAACATTAACTTTCCCCCAAATTTGGAACCTATGTTTCTCCTTCAATACTTAATGAAAATTAGAGAACTATATGTCCAAATTGAAGAGAAATGTGTCTAGTTTTCAATGGCACAAGAATTATTTCAAGATAAGCCCTATACCGGAAGTTGTGAAATATGCACGACGCGTCCTTTGGCGCGTGTGGTGCGCCAGTTTTACCAGAAATGTGTACTTTAGCATTTTATGGGCCTTTAAGGCCATGAATACTCGAGTTGAGAGTTCTAAAACATAGAAGATAAAAGGGATATCCTAAGATACCCTTAGATAAGTTATTAGTGCATTTATTGTCTGAAAGCTTAGAGAAAGAAATTAGAACTGTTGGATTCGTAGTGGTTCTGATGAGATAAACGTAGTGCGGTGCGGTGTACCATGTAAGGTAACGATAAGTCCCTGCTGTTTACCTTAGTGTGGCAGAGCGGTGTACCACTGTTACCAAACGATAAGTCCCGGCCGTTACTCCGAGGATTGTAAGTACAGAGCGGTGTTCCACTGTGAGGTAACGATAAGTTCCGGCTGTTTACCTTAGTGTAGCAGAGCGGTATACCACTGTTACCAAACGATAAGACCCGACTGTTACTAGTAATCCTAGTTGTATGTTTAGATGTATCACTATATTATTCGGGTAGTAATGTTATTATGATAATGACAAGAGTCTGGGAGGGGTCAGAGGACGACTCACTGAGATTATTTTAATCTCACCCCTTTTCTCTTTTATTTCAGATAAGCAGGTACCAGCAAAGGAGAGATAATGATTCTAGGAGCTTTAAACCTCTAGTTTATATTAAATGTGCATTGTACTTGTCTCTCTTGTTGTTGAGGCAAAAATTGACATTGTATTTTGTAATTTCCCAAGCCTTGGACTTGGATGAAGTTGTAAACTTTATTTATTAGACTTATGACATAGTTTGTGTTTGGACTTGTAATTTTACAATTCAAGTTTAAATTATTTTGTGTAATTCCTGTGCTTTAATGTAAATTTGTCTTACTTCAATTATTATGGAAGTACGGGCGTTACATTATGGTATCAGAGCAGTTTAGTCTATTAGGGACTGTGGTCTAGTATTGTGGATTTTTCTTCTTTGCTTGAGAATTCCCCTTTATATTCTTGTACTTAGTATGGACTATTAAGCCTGATCAACTTAATACTTTATACCATGTATGCAGAATATGGCAGATGGACATAGAAGGCATAGGAGAAGACACGACAAAGTAGATGCGGAGGAGGCTCGTTGGATGGACATGATGCAAATGATGAGGGATCAAAATGAAATCATGAGGAACCAGAATGAGGCCATTAGGGAACAAAGCCAGGCTACCAACAATATGGTCCAACAATTCCTTAGTGCTCAGCAGCAGCGTCCACCATCACCCCCTCCCCCGGCTTCACAAGAGGCGGTGAATAAGATGTTCTTCAATTTTCACAAGATGAAGCCCTCGACTTTCACGGGAAAAGGAGAAGCCATGGCATCCCAACATTGGTTGGAAGCCATGGAGAGAATATTTAAAGTTGTTCAGTGTTCCGAAGAACAGAAAGTTACTTTTGCCACTCATATGTTGGAGGAAGGAGCTGCAAATTGGTGGAAAGGGGCACAAGCTTACATGGAGGATCAGGAGGATCCTTTGGACTGGGAACACTTCCAAGAAGCTTTCTTGGGAAAGTATTTTCCTCAAACTGTCGAGGAAAAGATGGATCGAGACTTTATTCAACTGCAGCAGGGAAATTCTACAGTTGAGGAGTATGTAACAAAGTTTGAAGAATTGGCCAGATTCTCCTCTTTGGGCCAGTATGCACCGGATGATCGTTGGAAAATTAAACAGTTCAAGTGGGGATTGAGGCCTGATATCCAAGCCAACATTTCTCAGACAGGCTTCACTCACTTTGCTGATTTAGTCCACAGGAGTTATGTGGATGAAGATTGCTTGAAAAAGCTATACGACGACAGGAAGTCTAGGTGGCAGAAGCATAAGGATGAGATCAAAACTCCCCCACCATTGAAGGGTAAAGGGCACCGGGGTAAAGGAAAACAAGTACAACAATCAGAGGCAACATCTCCAGGAGCTTGCACAAAATGTGGGAGATATCACAGAGGGGAATGTATGGAAGGGAAGAATGTATGTTTCATCTGTAGGCAACCAGGCCACATGATGCGGGAATGTCCGAAGTTCAAGCCTGGGGCGGGTACCAAGCCCAATGACCCCATTCAAGGTCGCGTCCACACGTTAAGCGGCAAGAAGGCAAGTGGTGTGGAGAATCTGATTAAAGGTACATGCCTTCTACATGATAACCCTTTGGTTGTTCTCAGATGATTACGGTGCCACACACTCTTTCATTGCTAATAAGTGTGCCCCAGAGGTTAGGATTGTATCTTTCCTCTCTACCCTTTACAATGATCAAGAAACACCAGCCGAAGGTAGTATCTCTACTACGTTGATTTGCGAGAATTGTCCTCTTGTAATTCAAGAAAGGATGTTTTCGGTCAATTTGATTTGTCTACCCTTGAAGGGAATGGATGTAATCTTAGGTATGGATTGGCTCTCCGCTAACCAAGTTGTTTTGAATTGTTTTTCTAGAACTATTGAGTTTCCATCTGTAGAGTCTATGGCCAATCAGTTGTGTCTAAAGGAATTGGCTAGTGTGTCTCAATTGAACCAATGCCTAGTGGATGGACACTTTGGATACATCTTGCTACTCTCTTCAACCACAGAGGTTGGATTAGACTTGACTACCATCCCAGTAATTAATGAATTCCTGGATATTTTTCCGGAGGAAATTACCTCTTTACCTCCTGAGAGAGAAGTAGAGTTCTCCATAGAATTGGTTCCAGGAGCCGGACCGATTTCTATAGCCCCTTATAGGATGTCGCCTTCAGAGTTGAAAGAGCTTAAAGTTCAGTTAGAGGACCTAATAGCTAAGCGCTTCATTAGACCTAGTGCTTCACCATGGGGAGCCCCCGTTCTCCTAGTGAAGAAAAGAGACGGTAGTATGCGTTTGTGTATAGACTACCGACAACTTAACAAAGTCACAATTAAGAACAAGTATCCTCTCCCTAGGATAGATGATTTGTTATACCAGCTTAGGGGAGCTTCGGTATTCTCTAAGATTGATCTTAGGTCAGGATACCACCAGATTCGAGTCAAGGCTAAGGATGTGCCAAAAACCGCGTTTAGGACACGGTATGGCCATTATGAGTACATCGTTATGTCGTTTGGTTTGACAAATGCTCCAGCTATTTTCATGGACTACATGAATAGAATTTTCAGACCTTACCTCGACCGGTTTGTTGTGGTATTCATAGATGACATCCTTGTATATTCTAGGAACCCTCACGAGCATGAGGAACATCTTAGGATTGTCTTGAGTACACTTAGGGAGAACCATCTGTTTGCAAAACCAGAAAAGTGTGAGTTTTGGCTCACCGAAGTGAAGTTTTTAGGACACGTCATTTCCCAAGAGGGAGTGGCTGTTGATCCCAGTAAAGTAGAGGCCGTCCTTGAGTGGGAGCGACCGACTACGGTCTCGGAAGTTAGAAGTTTCGTAGGACTAGCCGGTTATTATCGTAGGTTCATAGAAGGATTCTCCCAGTTGGTTTTGCCTTTGACTCGGTTAACTCGAAAGGGACAACCGTTTGTATGGGATATGAGCTGTGAGAACAGTTTCTTGGAGCTCAAAGTCCGGTTGACTAGTGCACCGGTTTTGATTATCCCCGACCCGACCTTAGGTTTTGAGGTTTATAGTGACGCTTCTGGTAAAGGTGCAGGTTGTGTTCTCATGCAAAATGGGCGGCGATAGCCTATGCGTCTAGGCAATTAAAGCCCCACGAAGAAAACTACCCAACTCATGACTTAGAGCTAGCAGCCATAGTTTTTGCCCTGAAAATCTGGCGACATTATTTATATGGTGCCCGATTTGAGATATTCAGTGATCACAAAAGTTTGAAATATCTATTTGATCAAAGGGAACTGAATATGAGGCAAAGGAGATGGGTAAAGTTCCTCAAGGACTATGATTTTGAGTTAAAGTATCATCCTGGCAAGGCGAATGTAGTAGCCGATGCCTTGAGCAGAAAGAGCCTCCACGTATCTTCCATGATGGTCAAGGAGCTAGAGTTGTTTGAATCCTTTAGGGATTTAAATCTAGGAATGTATTTCACAGAGGGTAGCCTAATAGTGAGCTATTTGGAAATCACTTGTGATCTTAGAAATCAAATTAGGTGTGCCCAAAGCGAAGATAGTGATTTGCAAGCTAGGAGACACCAAACTGGATTCTCCGAAGCTAGTGACAATATGATCCTCTTTCATCAGCGAATTTGTGTTCCTAATGATCCAGTCATTAAGAATCAAATTCTTGAAGAAGCCCACAAGAGTGGATTCTCGGTACACCCTGGTTCTACTAAGATGTACCATGATCTTAGGCAAAGGTATTGGTGGCCGGGAATGAAGAATGATGTAGGCGAGTTTGTAGCACAGTGCTTGGTTTGCCAGAGAACCAAGATAGAGCACCAGAGACCATCAGGTACCCTTCAACCCTTAGATATTCCGGAATGGAAATGGGAGGGCATATCTATGGACTTTGTGTCAAGCTTGCCTCGCACTCAATCTGGATATGACTCCATCTGGGTTATTGTAGACAGATTAACCAAATCTGCTCACTTTCTCCCAGTAAAGTCCACTTTCAACACCGCTAGGCTAGCTAAGATCTTCATTAGGGAGATTGTTAGACTCCATGGGGTACCCTCTAGCATCGTCTCTGATAGAGATCCTAAGTTTACCTCTCGGTTTTGGAAACAATTTCAGATGGCCTTAGGGACCAGATTGCGTCTTAGCACCGCTTATCATCCACAGACGGATGGTCAGACGGAGAGGACTATCCAAACCTTAGAGGAAATGCTTAGAGCATGCGTGTTAGATGATGGTGGTAGTTGGGATGAACATCTAGCTCTCATCGAGTTTGCTTATAACAACAGCTACCATGCTAGCATAGGCATGGCACCGTACGAGGCACTCTACTACGCAAATGTAGACCTCCTTTATGTTGGTTTGAAGTAGGAGAGAAGAGATGGTTAGGACCAGACATAATTCAGGAAACCACTGACCAGATCAAAAGGATTAGGGATAGGCTAAAAGCGCTCAGTCGGCGAGAAGAGTTCTGTGGATTTGAAGAAGACCTATTGAGTTTGAGAAAGGAGAGCATGTTTTCCTGAGAGTCATTCCTACGATAGGCATTGGTAGGGCAATCGAGAGCCAAAAAGTTGTGTCCTCGTTACATTGGTCCTTTTGAAATTCTTGAAAGAGTCGGTTCATTGCCTACCAAATTGCTTTACCCCATCTTTGTCAAGTCTGCACAATGTTTTTCATGTGTCTCGACTTAGAAAGTACATTCTGACCCCCATCAACCTTTGGATCATGAATCGGTACACCTTAGATCAGATTTGACATATCAGCCTATGCCGGTGCGAGTGGTGGATCACAGTGTCAAGACTCTGAGGAACAAGAACGTTCCCTTGGTGAAGGTTATCTGGGAGGGATCCACTCCTGAGGAGGCTACTTGGGAGATCGAAGCAGAGATGCAAGATCAGTACCCGTATCTATTTCAATAGGTAAGTATTTGTCTAGTTTTTGAGGACAAAAACTTTTAAAAGGTGGGTAGTAATGTAACACCCTGCCTAATTTAATTATTTAGCTCTGTTGATTTAAGCATTTATATGTTTTGAATTAATAGTTGAGTAATTAGATTGGGTGGTATTTATTAATATAGGGGTGTATGTAGTAATGGCAAGATGGTCCAATAGGTGAAAACCTCATTTTCCTTTCTTTTTTTTCTTCTCCCTCACGACCAGCTCACTTCCTCCCCCTCTCTTATTTTCGTTTTTGCTGCTTAAGGAAAAAGAGGAAGAAGAGAAGAAACCTAGGGTTCATGGGTCTTGGAGAAAGATGAGAGAAAATGAGTACTTTGGTTCCATACTTGCTTAGAGTGGAAGAAGGTGAAGCCAAGATCCTTTGATTTAAGGAAGATTGGGTGTTGATTCAAAAGGAAGAAGAGGAAAGAACAAGTAGGAGAGTTGGAAGGAGAAGAAGGGAACTAGGACTTTCAACCTTCAAAGCTCAAGATCATTTGTGAGTTCTTCTCACTTAGAGGTTGGGCAACCCATAAGACCCACCACTTAGGGTCTTTTATTTTGATCTCACTTGTGTATTTTCTTGATTTTTGAATTGGAAATGGTTGAAATGCATGAATGGGTTTGGGTAGAAATGAATGTGCTTAAGTTGATGCATTAATGTTTTGTGACATGTTGAAGCATGATGGATTGTGTTTTTATATGTCTTATGTTGCTCTTAATCTTGTATAGCAGTCATATGCTTGATTTTGAGTACCAATTTGGTTTGAAATTGGTTTGGATTGAAGAAAAGTGAGTTGGAAGGTGAAATTATGCGAGAAAAACACGTTTACGCATAATTATCTCAGAAATGCGCGTGGCGACGCCATCACAAATCTTGCGCCGCAGCATCAAAACAGAGCCAAAATGGAGAAATGCGCATGACGCGCTGTACAAATACGCGCGACGCGCACGTAAACAAGACTGCAAATGCAGAAATGCGCGACGCGCAAGACGCGCACAGCGCATTCTGCAGAAGGTCAACTTCGAGGATTTTATTAAAATATCAAACGAAGTCGGAATTGGGCAAATGACCACTCGTTGGAAAGCTTAGGATGTCTAGTTTCTAAATATAATTTTTATTTTAGAAAATACCCACCCAATTAGTGCAGTTTTAAGCAACAAGATAATAGGTTTAGAAAGTTGAACATTAACTTTCCCCCAATTTGGAACCTATGTTTCTCCTTCAATACTTAATGAAAATTAGAGAACTATATGTCCAAATTGAAGAGAAATGTGTCTAGTTTTCAATGGCACAAGAATTATTTCAAGATAAGCCCTATACCGGAAGTTGTGAAATATGCACGACGCGTCCTTTGGCGCGCGTGGTGCGCCTTTACTGAAATGTGTACTTTAGCATTTTATGGGCCTTTAAGGCCATGAATACTCGAGTTGAGAGTTCTAAAACATAGAAGATAAAAGGGATATCCTAAGATACCCTTAGATAAGTTAGTAGTGCATTTATTGTCTGAAAGCTTAGAGAAAGAAATTAGAACTGTTGGATTCGTAGTGGTTCTGATGAGATAAATGTAGTGCGGTGCGGTGTACCCTTTGTAAGGTAACGATAAGTCCCATTGTTTACCTTAGTGTGGCAGAGCGGTGTACCACTGTTACCAAACGATAAGTCCCGGCCGTTACTCCGAGGATTGTAAGTACAGAGCGGTGTTCCACTGTGAGGTAACGATAAGTTCCGGCTGTTTACCTTAGTGTAGCAGAGCGGTATACCACTGTTACCAAACGATAAGACCCGACTGTTACTAGTAATCCTAGTTGTATGTTTAGATGTATCACTATATTATTCGAGTAGTAATGTTATTATGATAATGACAAGAGTCTGGGAGGGGTCAGAGGACGACTCACTGAGATTATTTTAATCTCACCCCTTTTCTCTTTTATTTCAGATAAGCAGGTACCAGCAAAGGAGAGATAATGATTCTAGGAGCTTTAAACCTCTAGTTTATATTAAATGTGCATTGTACTTGTCTCTTTTGTTGTTGAGGCAAAAATTGACATTGTATTTTGTAATTTCCCAAGCCTTGGACTTGGATGAAGTTGTAAACTTTATTTATTAGACTTATGACATAGTTTGTGTTTGGACTTGTAATTTTACAATTCAAGTTTAAATTATTTTGTGTAATTCCTGTGCTTTAATGTAAATTTGTTTTACTTCAATTATTATGGAAGTACGGGTGTTACAGGAGGCCTTCGTTCGCCATGGTTAGTCCAATAATAGTAACCATCCATAAACCCCTTCATACAAAGGTGTGCCATGACATCATCAACTATGTGATGCTTTTTACACTTGCATTTTTGACACGGACATCTCAACTTTCCATCCTTTTTGTAACTTTTTTGTGCACAAGCAAGCTTAACAAACTCAACAACCCCTGCCATATATTCATCAGTAACTCTTCTCTTATCAAGACCCACCCTTTTCTCCATCCACTTGCGATGTTCGGGAATTTCCATTTTTCTCTAGTTGAAAAAAGTGCATGTCAACTACAATATGTAGAATAGAGATCATCAATCATTTTAGAGATCATCAATCTAGCAAGCAGCACAATGTACACATATAATTATGTAGACTAGAGAATAACACATAGGAAATAATTCATTGTGTTGGTACCTAAACGATTTACTAGGACTCTAGGCAGTTTCGACATAACATAAAGAAGTCCCACACAATCATCATGCTATGAATTCACATGTGACATGATTAGACCACACACACAAGTCTTAATAATTCCCATAATAGATTTACCCATCATGAAAACTCATACAATTTGTTGAGAGTCACAAGCATTCAAAGCTAACATGTAAATAGGAGAAGTTAGCATAAGAATATTTATGATGTTTTCCACTAATTCATGATTTTTTCCACTAATTTTGTGTCTGCAATCATGTTCATGTAGAAAGACCATAGAACTGAGAAAGGCATTTGGGAAGGAGAGAGAGAGAGAGAGAGAGAGTCTTGTGTGTGTGTGTGTATGTGTGGGGGTGTGTGCAGTGCAAAAAGTAATACTACTAGTAGTAATTAACCTCATTAAATTAAATAAATAATAAAAGGAAAGGAAAATAAATTAAAAGATTAGTACTTATCTATAATCAATCAAATTACAATGTAATTACCTTTCACTGAAAAATAATGTGTGTCTGTCAAAAAAAAAAAACAATACGTGTCGGTGTTGTCTTGTTTTATTCCCCCCTCTACTACACCAATAATCTCTTGATGTCTTGAAATTCCATGAGCCATATTTTGGTAAACCAATATGTCAAAACAAATCTGAATCATCAAACATAACTCGCCTGCTTCAAGCGATTATCATTTATCAATAGCATTATGCTAATTTACTACACCAATAATCCTAGACTCACAGTAACATACTCACAGTGACATTTATAAGAATATTTAGTTAAAGAAAGACAACCAACTTCCATAATAAAATTACCTTACTATTGTATTGGTACTAGATTAGTAGCATTAACTTAATAAATTTAATAAAACCTAAGTAATGCTTATATTAGTATCTTTAGTATCTTTCATTAAACAGGGACAGCAACAATGTGTAAAGGAATTTTCATTTTTTTAGCAATGAACCAACAAGAAAAGTTCAAGCAGATTGATTCATTTATTAACATATAGAAAATCAACTTGCACTAGGTACCTGGCTCACTAAATCTCTAGGGAATTCTTAAGATCCATATCAGTTAATTTGCATAAAGAAGTAATACAGCAGCAATAAACTACCAAACAATCAAGACATAAAGCTCCAATTGAGTGAGAGCCTTAAGCAGCATTGTACACAACATATTTGTAGTTGTCATTCAATATAAAAAGTCAGTAATATCTTGATAAACTATACCTCAACTAGCTGCAGCTTCTTCAATGCCTATCTATAGCTTGTCCAAAGACGACAATCATAGTTGCGACATACTGTAACCACAATGAAGAAAATAATTTCTGTCAAATAAAAAGTCTTTCAATGTATCAAATGAGATTTTGGTGAACAACTTATAAAATGAAATTTTCTTAAGAGATGCAAATTTCTGCAAATTTAACGCATGTCACGGGTGTCTTGGTGAAACCAAAGCAGAAACCAAAGCAGATATCAAATGAGATCAACTTATCAAATAACGCATCAATTTGGTGAACAACTTAGCGGATAACGCATGATCTCATTTTGGTGAACAACTTATCAAATGAGATCATCACAATACATCAATTTGTTTGTTTATTTTCATGATATTATGGAGAGTTTATGCAGAAACCAAAGCAGAGGAAGAACCATGAAACCCCAAATGCAAATAAATTAACAAATGTAGTTGTCAGCATTTTCATTAAGCACAATAGAGGTCAATACCAATTGAATGCTAGACAAAATTCGAGGTCCATTTATAAAATCAGAATAAAGCACCCTTCAGCAATCAAGCTTTGAAAACAATGGCTTAGTAATTGATTATATGGAATCTTTTAGATTAAAATGTGTGACAACTCCAAACCAAAACAATAAAAGATCAAAGATGTTATTACAATATGCAAAATGGCAAAAGTGCTTTCTCATTGATGATTAACAGTATATATACAATCAGTAAATACAATCAGTAAAAATAGACTAACACAAGCTAAGCTAGACCATTAACAAACTAAGCTAACTATCTCACTAAATAACTAACAGTTTAGTTAAAATAACAGCAGTAAGTTAGCTACTCTGAGATGTCATCAATCGAACCCCACCTTCACCAAAAAAAAAAAATCAATCGAACCCCACCATATAATTTATTATCATCAAGAACAACACCACCTGACAAATGAATCAAACAGAAAGAAATATGAAACATAGAATCGAACAAACAAAGAGAATCAAAATGAAACACTTGCCTTGGTAGAGCAACAAGAAGCTCCACTGATCAACCGAAACCCTTGCAGATCGGATCTCGAAAGCGAACCCTTCTTCACTGGCTTAAAGAAAATGAGCCAAATTAGTCGCAACTAACAAAAACAGGAAAGGGAACGGGGCGCTGAGAGAGATTAGGGCGACAGGGAACGAGAGAAAGGGGGGCTGAGAGAGAGATTAGGCTGGGAACGAGAGGGATCGAGAGGGCTGAGAACGAGAGGGCTGAGAACATACCTGAGGGAATGGGAACGAGAGGGCTGAGAACGAGAGCCAGTCTCCAGGCCGAGAGGAAAATGAGGCAGTTTCCAGGATCTCCAGGCCGACAGAACGAGAGGGAATGGGAAAAAAAAAAGGAGTGGCTCGATTTGGTTTCAATTTTTCACTAATTTGGGGAAGGGAATGAGAGGGAAATGAAAAAAAATGGAGGGATTTAATTTGGTTTAACATTTTCAATATTTAAATTATATAACTATTTAATAAAATTTGCAAAAATACTTTTAATCAAAAAAAATATGCTAAAGGATATGTGATTAAAATTAATATATATATTTATGAAATTTTTTAAAAAAAGATTATGTATTTTACATTTTAATGTTATAGTAATAAATATTTTGCATAAATAATACAATATTTTTAAAATTCAAAAACAAATTATAATTATAATTAAAATTAAAACATCATTAGAGATGTCATCTTTTCTACCAAAAAAAAAACCATTAGAGACGGAATTTAGTGACGGAATTGTTAGAGACGGATTTTAGTGACGAAATTGTTAGAGACGGATGTTAGTGACGGAATTGTTAGAGACAGAATTTATCCGTCTCTAACTTTGTTTTTACAATTTGTCGTACTCAATTGATAAGTTTGCGACGGGTTTAGAGACGGAATTTGTTTGCCACGGAATATTTCCGTCACTAAATTCCATCTCTGAATAAAGTTTGGCCATTTTCAATTCCACGTTGACCAATTGGAGACGGCGTTAGAGACGGAATATATTAGAGACGGAATTTTCCGTCTCTATATTCCGTCTCTAAATTGCAAAGTTCGATTTCCGTCTCTAAGTAGCGTTTTCCGTCTCTAATGTCGTCTCTAATAGAGACGGAAATAATTCCGTCTCTAAATTCCGTCGGTATTTTCGATTTTTCTAGTAGTGGTCATTGCAATCTATGGAAAGCTTGTCTTTAATCCTCCCAGCAAACGGGTAAAAGTGAGCCATTTCTGATAAGGATTCTTTTAACTGTTTCAATCTTCGCTGAGTGATATCACCAGCATCAGTATTGGCGCCTTCAGTGTTGCATAGGCACAAACTGGTCCAAAAGAGAGAGTTTGTGTGTTTTCAGGTGTTGTGGTGTTGGGCAGCAAGGTTTGATGCAGTGAATGGAGATTATTTCAATTTCCATGTTCTCGTTTGATGCAAAGGTGATGGACACAATGACTAATATATGTATTCTCTCTCGGTCTCTCCATCGATATATATTTATAAAAGAAACTATTCAAATTAATTTTGTTTTTTTAATTTTTATTCTGTTGTTATTGCTTTCAATATATAAACATGAAATTATATTTTCCAATAAAATTATTCATTTCAATAAAATACAAATGTCCAGCTAATGAAATTGTTGAATGGCTGAAATTGTTGAGTGTTTCAGCAATCGTTAGTTGTTAAAACCTTATTAAAATCTTTTTACATAAATTTTTCCATTCACACCTCTTTTATTAATGCCTACAATAAATTGTTCAATAAAAAACATTAATTGTACTCGATATCCATCAGATTTCTAATTAATTTCTTATACTTTCATTTACACCTTTTGTCTTAATGCATTTAATAACTCTTTTTTTGTCAGTTAGTAGAAATAGTAAACAACAAACACACATACACGCAAACGGCAACACATGGGTTCGAACCCCGGTCCCGGCGTTCCCATGTTGCTGAAATTGCCAAAGCAACCAGCAGTGAGGGGCAATGCATTTAATAACTTTAATGGATACTCTAACTTTAATGGACCCAGGGTATTTCACTTTCAACCTTTATCATTAATGCATTCTTTTTTTAATGGCAAATGTTAGTAGTTACTCTAATCATCATATATTAAGTGTCATTTATGATAATGTGCACGTCTTAGAAAAATCATTAATTACGATTATTTGCGTGATAAAATAATTTTTATTGACCAAAATGTTCTTAGTGTAGTAGAAGTTGCGTAGAAGTATTAATTAATAGATGGTAGTTAAGATAAAAATAAATGAGGGTATTATTGAAAAAAGTAATAAATACTCTCTCGATATTCTAAAGCGATAAATAATTTACGATTTTGAGACGTGTAAATATTTCAAACAAGACATTAATATGAGACGGAGGAAGTAATTGTTAGAAATATTAGTGGGGGAGTTGAACCCACGTGATCTTATCTCTCCAACCCCTATGGGTGTGTTTGATTTGCAAAAAATTAAAGGACTGGACATCACTAGAGCACTTGTACTGTGTTTGATTCAGAAAATTGTCTTAGGACTGGACAAAATAAGGGATGATGGACTCGACAAAAACATAAATTCTTGTCCCCTACTAAACCATGGGACAAAAAGTTGTCCCAAGTACAAACTATCCAAAAGACAAAAATGTCCACATTTATTTCTCATTACTCTCTCTCTACTTAATTCTATTTAAGTTTTTAATATATATATATATATATAATATTACGTTGTTATATTTTATATTATAACATTACGTTGTTATATTTGTCATATTTTATATTATAACACTTATTAATACAATATAATATTATATACTATAAAGGGTATTTAAGTAAATTTTGTATCATTTAACTTGTGCTGTCTATTATCTACCAAAAAATGTATAGGACAAAAAGTTGTGCTGTGCTATTCTCCTTGTCTTGTACTGTTCTCCTTGTCCTGTACTTCATTGCAAATCAAACGCATCCTATATGTCATTAATGTATTATGTTTTGTGAAAAAATGAATTTTCCAAATCGTAGTGGTTTTATCTTTTTTACTTTAGTTAATTAACAGCTTCATAAAAAAAAAGGTATACTCCCAATTAAACAATTTTCTGATTGACTGATTGTCTTCTTTTATTTAATTTAATTACAATAATTTATAAAATTTAGTAAGTAATGTGCTGACTGAAAATGGGGTGTGCAAAGCCCATACTTCAAATTAATTGAAATAACGACAATCTACATATATAGTACAGAAGTTACCGCTAAATTAAAATTTGAGAGATCAATAACAAGTTTAATGTTGACCGCAGTCAGTATTCTAGTAACTGAGTTACAATATTCCAAATATAAATACTTAGACTACAAAATACATTTAAGAAGTTTCCAAATATCTAAAAATAACTGAGTTGCTACACTCCCAGATTATAACACTAGACTAAGAGAATTCAAGTTTTTTGACTCGCTTGATCACCTTTCGGATCCTGCTTCTCTGAAAAACAAATAGAAAGGAGTGAGATAAAAATCTTAGTGAGCCCCTTACGGACCCCTCACAAACTCTATTCCCAATACAAACATCATGATTTCATAATAAAGAGAGTTCATAACGTCAACACATTCACACAGTATCACATTATACCATAACTAACAAAATGTGAGTCGATAAATTAATGAATTCAATGGACATATAAAATTGACTCCCATTGGAGTTCTTCACAATTCCGTCGTACCTTATAGCAGTATGGACCGACACAATTCCGCCGTACCTTATTGCAGAATGGACCGGCAACAATCATACAATCAATTGCAGACAAACATTGTCTACAAATCAAACTTATCAATTTACCAATGCATATACTCATAATTTTAACCCTTTTATTCAAGAACAAACACTCAAACAATCATCCATGTAATGGTGTTTTGTTATTAAGTATTGAAGGAGAACACATAAGTTACAATTTGGGGGATAGTTATTGTCCAGTTTTCTGAATCTAGTGGCTTGTAACTCAAAACTGCACTAATTGGGTGGATATTTTCCAAAGTAAAAATTAGATTTAGAAACTAGACCTCCTAAGCTTTCCAACGAGTGGTCATATGCCTAATTCTGACTTTGTTTGGTATTTTAATAAAATCCCCGAAGTTAACGTTCTGCAGAAAGCGTGCGGAGCACATCCGTACAGCGCATCATGCGCATTTCTGCGATTTGCCTCTATTTCTGTGAGCGTCGCACGCACTAGTACAGCGCGTCACGTGCATTTTTTCATTTTGGCTCTGTTTTTGCTGCGTCGCCCTTGTACTGAGCACCACGCAAACTCCTGCGGTGCGAGAAACCAATTTTCTGCACTTCAACAGACTTTCAACACATTTTTACCTCAATCCAAACCCATAGCAAGCAAGATTAGGACTCAAAATCAAGCATTTATCAAGTGTACAAGATCATGAGAAACTTATGATAACTATCACATAATCAATCATGCATTAACTTATCATATAACCCCTCATGCTTCAACCTAAGCATACTCATCTAGACCTAAACCCATTCATGCATTGCAACCATTTCAAGCTTAGAAATCAAGAAACCACACAAATGAGGCAAAAGAGGAAAACCCTAAGTGGTGGGTCTTATGGGTTGCCCAACCTCTAAGTGAGAAGAACTCACCAACAAACTTTGAGAACTTGAGCTATGGAGGTGATGACCTTGGGTTTCTTCTTCTCCAATTCGAGCTCCTCCTTCTCAAGCCTAGGGCAAGCTTCCAATTTTCGACAATGCCCAACAATCAGTCTTCAAACTCTCTTCTTCTTGCTAGGAATGATGAACTTCCATTATTTTCCCTCTTTTCCATCAAAACCTTCGAACCCTAGCAACCCTTTTCTTTTCTTCCTTCTTCTTCTTTCTTTTCTTCTTTCTCTGATGAGAAACGTGGGAGGGAGTGAATGAGAGAGAGAGCTGAGTGTGAGTGAGGGATAAGGGAGAGAATGAGGGTCCTTTCCAAAATTACCCCTCCTCTAATTAAAATTCTCCCAATATCACTACTATATACACCCCTTATTTCTACAAATACAACCCAATCCAATTACTCAACTTTTAATTCAAAACATATAAATGTTTAAACTAATTTAATTAAGTAATTAAATTAAGCGGAGTGTTACATTACTACCCACCTTTTAAAAGTTTTTGTCCTCAAAAACTAGACAAATACATACCTATTGAAATAGATACGGATATTGGGATTGCATCTCCACTTCGATTTCCTAAGTAGCCTCCTCGAAAATTGTTGCGTCTAACCTCTTAACTACATCTGTGATTCTCTGTCGTAGCCCATCCAATTCATTAGGAAACCTGGAAATGATTAACACTTACAAGGCATAAATCGATTAGACTAATCGTGATCACATTAACCGGTCACAGACTAGACTTTAACCAAGTAGTATTACCTAACTGGTTGAGGAATAGTTTGTAATTGGTTAGGTGGAAGCACTCTAAGCACTAATCAACAGACTACTTGTAATCGCGAATGACTCTAGATATCCTCCGACTTGGTGGCATCATACGTCTTTACAAACTTTAAATCCTTGCCATGTTGCAGGCTTTCACTTCAAGTCTCCCTCGGTGGAGTTAAAAGTGTAAAAACTTCATAATAACATCAGCGTGGGGTGAGGACAGAAATTCACCCTTAGGGAATTTCGTCCTAAACTTCACCTTACCATCTTATCTCATCGTTATGTAGGGTTGGCTTTCAGTGCTTCCGCTGTAAACTCCGATCCTACGTCTCTTCGAATAAGTGAACTCCTTTCGTCTCAATGCCATCGAATGGGATACCTTACTTGCAGTCGGAGAATTTAACTCTGGTGCTGCTTTTTCATTCAGTTGCTCTTGACTATTGGAAATTCTTACGTTTGCTCTCCATTGTCTGTTCCTTGTCTAGATACTCTGTTACTGCGGTAGTATGTGCTTCCTTTGCAAATCTGTAGCAACCCACAGTCTAGCTCGCATAGTCATTTGACACACGACATAACTTGGCTCGGCTCGAGTCCCCACTAAATCTGTCAAGTCTCTCACTCATCATCTATACACGTAGAAGGTAGGTAGAGTATCTAAACGGTCCTTTGAACTTGGCTACATACTTTCCTACGGACATGTTTCTTTGGGTGTTAAACGAGTGGATTCTTGCTCCTTCTGTCTCCTTGTTCTATTGGAAGATACTATTCTAGGAACACTTCTTGGAAGTTACCCTAAAACAACATCACATACTATCGTTGATGGTTTCAAAACTCTACGTCATTCGACTAACTTGTCAAAGGAAGATTGTCACACAACGGTAACCAATACCTACCTTGAAGAATTTCCATTCGCGATGTTCACTCTTATGTTACCATTGGAAATCCTTTCCTCAGAGTCCTCTTCCGCAACTTAAGGAATTGGTCCTTATCTCTCAAGCTCACTATACTTGGTCTAGGAAAAGTTAAAATCTAGGGTTACTCAACTCTTAGGAGGTATCTGTTGGTTAGACTGACTTGATTTCCACTAGTTGGTTACAAACTTTGTCTTGCACGAAGTCTAAACCTCACTTGGTTGGAGACTCAGCTTGTAAATGGCTAGTTAGAATCACATCAGACCCAACCTAACGAATTTACTCACAATAACTCATAATTTCAGACGTACACCTATTAACTCTTGTCCATAACATTTCAATCTTAGTTGAGCTTTACTATTACTCTCCTTAACTTGATGGGTTAACTCCCCTTCTTGGTTCTCTTGGAATTAAACCAGAAACCCACACAGCCATATCGGATGGCGATGTGGTTCGACACGTATAACAACCAATGGGATAACTGATATCAAGAAAATAGATCCTTGAGTTTCTTAGAGATATTCTATCTCTCTCAATCGGATCTACCTTCCTTACTCCTTCTAGATCATTGGAAACCCATAAGGAATTAACCTCTGCAAAGGAACTAATTGTCCTGAGAGTTCGGTGGTTTCATTACCCGATTATAGACTAAGTCTTATTCCAAATAATATTCTCATTTGGATAAGATAAAGTCTATAATTGGTCAGATGAATTCACGTCATTTACCGGTCAATTGGATCGAATGCAAACATTGACAACCTCGAATTTCCGCCGACAGAAGTTTGCTTATTACTCCTATAATTCAAAGACTATAGTTTGCTTCTCCTTCTAGACCACTACAAGAAATCGCGGGATTACCGACGGCCAAAAGCCGTCGGTAATCCACAAATGCCGTCGGTAATCCAAAAATTCCGACGGATTACCGACGGGCTAATATCCGTCGGTAAAACGCGCGTCGCAAATGCGTACCGACGGCTTTGCCCCGTCGGTATAATCGTTCGGTAAGTTCCGACGGCTTTGGCCCGTCGGTATAATCGTTCGGTATGTTCCGACGGCTTTAACCCGTCGGTAATGCCGAGTCTACAACAATTGACATTTCCGACGGCCATGACCGTTGGTAAAGTCGAACTTTAATTTTTTTTTTTGAATTGAAAATTGTATAAATTTTTATTAAAAAAATTATTTAATTTTTTAAATTATTTAATTTTAATTTCTGTAATCAATTTAATTTATTTATCCATTTAATTAACGATTACTAGTTATTACATTTAATTATTAATTTATTCCTGTATTTAAAAATGCAATGCGATAACATAAAATATAAAACAAATTAAAAAAAAGAAACGTAACAAATAAATAAAAAAATTCGGCGAACAAAGCAGTAATAAAAAAGATATCCGGAAATATAAAAAAATATCGATACAAACATAACTAATAGTCCTGATAGTCCTGATCATGATCACCATCCGCATCATCGACATGATCACCAAGATTATGTGGCGAGGCGGAGGCGGTGGAGGAGGCGTCGCGAGCTAGCAAATGGTACAGATCCTCCCGCTGGCCGCAAAGACTGAGCCAACATGGCAGCCGTCCGGCGGGCCTCCTCCTGCTGCTGGGCCGCGATCCGCTGCTGCTCGACCGCCAACCGCTGCTGCTCGGCCATGGCCCGCTTCAACTCTGCTATCTCCCGCTCATCCGCGGCAGCACCACTGCTGGACGACTCTCCAATGGAGAGGCTGCGGGCCCCTTTCTTGTAGTTGCTGGCAAGGTCGCCAGCACCGTATAGGCGACCCTTCTTCTTGCCACCAACTGTTACCAAGTGACTTCAAACACAAGAGGGGGGTGAATTGTGATAGCGGTGCTTATATAAAAAATTACAGATAAATTACTGAATTAAAAAAAAAAACTTGAAAGAAATAAATTGCGAAACGATAAATAATTTGAAGAATAAATTGCAGGAATTAAATTGCAATAAATAAATGACAGAAAATAAATGACCGAAAAATAAATAAAGAACAAAAATAAATAAAGTGCTTGAATGATAAAGAGACAGAGAGCAAAGTAGAGCACGCAAAGAATTATACTGGGTTCGCCACCAAACACCCCCTGTGGCCTACGCCCCGTCCCCCCAAAGCAAAGCACTATGGGATTTTCACTAAATCACTAGCTTTTAAATCGAGTTCACTAGAAACCTTTACAACTCTATACTGAGCAATACGTTCAAGAGATATCACCTCTCTATGAACACCTTGGGATTCCTACCCAAAAAGAAATGATTTTTACAAATAAAATGAGATGAGAAAGATACACTCAATAGTGCGGATATAACAAATTGAAGCTCAAATAATACAACTCAAATTATGTAGAATAAAAAGCTCTCAAAAATTGTGCTCAAATAAGTGTGAGTGATGGAGAATATTTTGACAGAGTTTCAAAGATAAAAATTAAGCACTAGCGTTGTGTTTCTAAAACAATGCTCATGGTGTAGTGCTTTTATAGGCACCGAGAGGAGCGTCACATTTAAGAGGATTTGTTCGTTCTGAGATTAAAAGGGATTTGTCCGTTCTTGCGGATTAAAAGGGATTTGTCCGCTGCAGATTAAAAATTGAAACACGGATACGGAAATGATTCTCGGACACACATGGTGTCCGACATCGTATTTCCAAACGACCTCTCCCGGCTCGGCATACGATCTCCCCATACAATCTCCCGGCTCCGCGACCTCTCCACACTCGACATACGACCTCTCCACACACTCGGCATACGACCTCTCCACACTCGGCATACGACCTCATTTCGACGCGACCTCCCCACGCTCGGCCAAGACGCGACCTCACGGCACCACGACTTCCCACACTCGGCACGCGACCTCATTTCGGCCACGCGACTTCCCCACAAATTTCTAAGACGGAGAATATTTTCCAAAGAAAACTTGAAATATTTTCCAAACAATATTTTGAGTACAACTTAAGAATTTTTCAAAATACTTTGTGCCTAAAAATAATTTAGAAAAAATTATCATAAAATCAATTTTAGAATAAAAATCATTTTGTGAGTGTGTGATTTTATTTTAATTGAGAGCTTTTTATTACTACTTACAAATAGTCTTAATAAAAATAAATAAATACCCAAAACCCAAAGACTTGAGAAACTATCATTCTTGATACGCGTCTTGGTATTCTTTTCCACTTTTTGCACGGTTGACTATTTGCAAAACTCCCTTTGTCAATCATCAAAACCATCCTGTCAAGGCATGTATTCACAGACTCCCCCTTTTTGATGATGACAAACATCTCATGGAGGGAATTTAGTAAAATATAATCATGATATGGCAATGAGATATAAGCATGGTTTTTCAATAAAAGATATCAGAGTTTAAGCACAATATTTAGAAAAACTCCTCACAATATTTAGAAAAAGATATCGAAAAACTCCCTCACAATATGCATAAAATAAACCACTCCCCAATCATATAACTCTCCCCTTTTGGCAACATCAAAAAGCGGAAAAGATAAAGGAAAGGCATGTAAAACGTATGCATATACGTGTAACTAGATGGCTAAAAATAATTAAAATAGAGTATCAAGGGTTCAATGAAGCATAAGAAATCCTTGGTAAAAAATTATTCAGGAGATAGCAAAAATAAAGCACTAGGATAAGAGTTACTAGTCCTCGCTCAACTCATTCTCATCATCAATTGTTTCCTCATCTTCACCGATATTAAGCGCATAATTGTTTGCAGCTAACATAACCTGCACAAACTTTTATTTTAACGACACAGGAAGGACGGTTGCATTTCTCCACTTTTAGTCTTGGTAATCTAACTCGCATAAAAATGTTAGCACACTCCAACGCCAAGTTAGAACTTATTCATAATAAAATGCACTCACACGCAAATATTCAATGCATGATTGATCTAAAATTCCTAACTCGGTTCTTATAAAAAGAAGTTTTCTTTAGGCAAAGGTTTAGTAAAAATATCTGCATGAGTTGTTTAGATGTTTCCACAAACTCAATCACACAATCTCCTTTTGAACATGATCTCTAATAAAATGGTGCCTAATTTCTATGTGTTTGGTCCGGAGTGATAAACCGGATTTTTCGTGAGGTTTATGGCACTAGTATTGTCGCACTTAATTGGAACAGTTTTCAGATTGATTCCATAATCATTCAACCGTTGTTTCATCCAAATGATCTGCGGCACAACAACTACCCGCCAGAACGTATTCCGCTTCAAAGAAGGGACAAAGCCACACCGCTTGTTTCTTACTATGCCATGAAACCAAGGCATTCCCAAGTAAGTGACATGTCCCACTAGTGCTTTTTCGGTCCATTTTGCAACCCGCAAAATCAATCCGAGTACCCAATAAGTGTGCGAACAAGACCTTTGGGGTACCATAAACCCATAGTTTGTGTGCCAGTGAGATATCTCATGATGCGTTTTACCGCTAAGAGATGTGATTCCTTAGGATTTGCTTGAAAACGTGCACACATACAAACACTAGACATAATATCCGGACGACTTGCAATGAGATAGAGAAGAGATCCTATCATACCTCGATACTTACTTACTTCGACCGACTTACCACCTTCATCTTTGTCAAGATAGCATGATGTGCTCATTGGAGTTGAGATTTCTTTGGCGTTGCTCATTCCAAATCTTTTAAGCAACTCCTTGCAATATTTGGATTGATTTATAAAAATTCCTTCTGTTGTTTGTTTGATTTGAAGACCAAGGAAGTAGTTGAGCTCTCCCATCATGGACATTTCAAACTCACTTTGCATGATTTTGGAAAAATCTTCACACAAGGACTCATTAGTAGCACCAAAGATGATATCGTCAACATAAATTTGAACAAGTAAAATGTCATGATTTTTGTGTTTAATGAAAAGAGTGGTATCAACTTTTCCTCTTTCAAAACCTTTTTCAAGTAAATATTTGCTCAACCTCTCTTACCAAGCTCTCGGAGCTTGTTTTAAACCATATAAAGCCTTTTTCAATTTGAAAACATGATTTGGAAATTCAAAATTTTCAAAACCGGGAGGTTGATCAACATATACTTCTTCTTGAATAAAGCCATTAAGAAATGCACTTTTAACATCCATTTGAAAAAGTTTGAAATCCATGATGCATGCAAATGCGAGAAGCATGCGAATAGCTTCTAATCTAGCCACGGGTGCATAGGTTTCATCGAAATCTATGCCCTCTTGTTGGTTATAGCCTTTTGCAACAAGTCTAGCTTTATTTCTAACAATGATACCGTTTTCATCAAGCTTGTTGCGAAAGACCCATTTGGTCCCAATGACTAGGTGATCTTTAGGCCTAGTGGACAAGTTCCCAAACATCATTTCTCTCAAATTGATTTAATTCCTCTTGCATAGCAAGGGTCCAATGCTCATCAAAGATGGCTTCATTGACGCTATTTGGTTCAATTTGAGAGACAAAGGCCATATGATGACATGCATGATTAAGAGAGTTTCAGTCGTTACTCCCTTTGAGATATCACCTATTATGTTGTCAAGAGGATGGTTCTTTGAGACTCTCCATTCCTTTGGAAGATTTGAGTGAGAGAGTTCTTGAGAGGGTTGAGGCAAGGACTCTTGATCCTCCTTTTGAACTTTTGATCTCTCTTGTTCCTCTAAATAGGTATCTCCTAACACTTCGTAAGATCATCAACACTTTCTTCATCAAGATTTGGGGTTAGATTCATCAAAAGAAACATGCAATGCATTCTTCAACAGCTAAAGTACGTTTATTAAAAATTCTAAAGGCTTTACTAGAAGTGGAATATCCAAGAAATAAACCTTCATCGCCTTTAGCATCAAATTTACCAAGGTTATCTTTACCGTTATTTAGAACAAAGCACTTACATCCAAATACGTGAAGGTGGGAAATGTTGGGCTTCCTTCCTTGTAAATTTCATAGGCGTTTGTTTTAGAATAGGTTTTATGAGGACTCTATTCATTACATAACATGCGGTGCTTACTGCGTCTGCCTGTAAATACTTAGGAAGGTTGGTCTCATTGAGCATCGCCCTCGCAAGCTCTTCAAGAGACCGATTTTCCTTTCCACCACTCCATTCTCACTGTGGTGTTCTAGGTGCGGAGAAATTATGTTCAATTCCATTTTCAAGACAAAAGGCCTCAAATGCCTCATTTTGGAATTCCCACCGTGATCACTTTGATGGATACTATGTTCATTCCTTTTTCATTTTGGATAACTTTAGCAAGTTTACTTAAAGGCGGAAAAGCGTCATTTTTATGAGAAAGAAATAGAGTCCATGTATAGCGAGAATAGTCATCCACAATAACAAGGGCATAGTAATTTCCACCAAAGCTTTTAGTTCTAGATGGTCCAAATAAGTCCATGTGTAAAAGTTGTAAAGGCCGGTTTGTGGAAACAATATTTTTTGATTTGAAAGAGGCCTTTACTTGTTTTCCTTTTTGACAGGCATCACATAATTTATCTTTTTCAAAACGAAGCTTTGGTAAGCCAATTACTAAGTCCTTTGAACCAACTTATTAAGATGATCCATGTGAATATGAGCCATTCTCCTATGCCATAGCCAAGATTCATCCTCTTTACTAATAAGACAACATGCATCATTTGAAGGTATTCTATCTAAATCAACCATGTAGATATTTCCAATTCTAGGTCCAATAAGAACAACATTTTCAGTTACAAGTTCATAACCATGCATTTTGAAGAATCAAAAACCACTTTGTTCCCTTTATCACAAAGTTGACTAATACTTAGCAAATTGTGCTTCAAGCCATCCACATACAAAACATTTTCAATAGTGGGATTAGGACTCTTACCAATGGAACCAATCCCAAGAATTTTACCTTTGTTGTTGTCACCATACCGGACATAACCACTATTCTTAGGTACCAATGAGGAGAACTTGCTTTTGTCTCCTGTCATGTGCTTTGAACAGCCGCTATCAAGATACTAATTTAAGTCCTTGGCTTTCAAGCACACCTACAACAACAGATTAATTTTTAACCTTTGGTACCCAAACTAAGTTGGGTCCAGATGAGTTAGTTTTTGGCAAAGTACCCTTTGGAATCCATATCTTTTTGCCAACCACATTCTTGTTCTTTCTAATATTGCAAATGGAGGCGGTGTGACCATTTCTACCACAAAGTGAAAGCATTTAATGAAAGTGGCTACTTGAAGTGTTGTTGTGATTGACAAATTTAAAGGATTTTTCATGCGTTTGTGGATTATAACCCAAACCGGCTTTTCCAAAAGTACCCTTTTGTTTTCCCAATAGAATGTTTAAGTTATCCCTTCCCATGGTAAATTTGGCAAGGGTGTTTTCCAAATCTTCAATCTTGTTTTTCAAAACATTGCATTCATCACACTTTAAAGTATCAATATTTTGGTTTTCACAAAAGGTGCAAGAAGAAAATTCAATAACAACAATTTGTTTTACCTTAAAATCTTCCATCTTTTGGTTTAAGAAAATAATTTTAGATTCAAGAGAAGAGATGGTTTTCTTAGAAGAAGAAATAATTTTTCGAAGTCTAGTCGTTTCATTATTTAATTCTTCACAAGCAATAAGCAGCTCATCATAAGTTAAGGGAGATTCGAGTTCAAGAGCATTTACCTCATCCTCCTCGTGTTTTGCCATGAGACATAAGTTGGCCTCCTCATTTTCTGATTCATCAGACGAGTCCATATCATTGTCATCCCAGGCAATGTAGGCTCTTCTTCCTTTTGATTCCTTTTGTGGTCTTCTATCAAATTTTTCGTTTTTCTTCTGACCATGAGGGCAATCGGGTTTTATATGTCCCTTTTGACCACACTTGTAGCAAGTTGGATTAAAAGAAGTTCCTTCCTCATTTTTCTTTTGAGGATTTTGTACCTTGCCTGTTCTCCCCTTTTGCCTCATGAACCTTTTGAACCTTCGAACCATCAGACTTATGTCTTCCTCATTCTCATCCCGACTATCATTGTTGTCGGATTCCTCTTTTTCATTTACGATTGCTTTGAGAGCAATTCCTTTCTTTTTCTTATCACTTTCTTCACTCTCAGTGAGTCGATTTAGTTCAAGTTCATGTTCCTGCAATTTTCCAAACAAGGTTGCCAATGATATAGTAGATAAATCTCTAGATTCAAATATAGCAGTAACCTTGGGTTGCCAGTTTCTATTTAAACATCTAAGAACTTTATTAATTAAATCTTCATTCATCAAGACTTTCCCAAGAGCTCTGAGATGGTTTATTATATGGATGAACCTTTTTTGCATATCTTGTATGTTTTCACTTGGTTTCATCCTAAATAACTCATACTCATGGGTTAATGTGTTCATTCGAGCCCTCTTGACCTCGGTAGTACCTTCATGGGTCAATAGAAGGGTGTCCCACATTTCTTTAGCAGTCTTGCAAATTGAGACCCTATAGAACTCATCGTAGCTTAAAGCGTATGATGATGTTCTTAGCTTTCAAATTGTATTGGACCTTTTTCTTATCATCTTCGGTCCAAAGTGATCTTGGTTTGTCTACCACTGCATCATTAATTGATTGAGTGGGGACAAATGGACCATTTTCCACAGCATCCCAAATATCAAGATCAACACCCTCAAGAAAGATTTGCATTCTATCCTTCCAATAACCATACCCCTCACCATTGAAAAATGGGGGTCTGTTCATGGAAGTTCCCTCGTTATTGTTTGAAGTCATTCACTTGAGACGGTTAAGTCCTTTATACAAGAGTCTAGCTCTGATGCCACTTGTTACCAAGTGACTTCAATCACAAGAGGGGGGTGAATTGTGATAGCGGTGCTTATATAAAAAATTACAGATAAATTACTGAATTAAAAAAAACTTGAAAGAAATAAATTGTGAAACGATAAATAACTTGAAGAATAAATTGCAGGAATTAAATTGCAATAAATAAATGACAGAAAATAAATGACCGAAAAATAAATAAAGAACAAAAATAAATATAGTGCTTGAATGATAAAGAGACAGAGAGCAAAGAAGAGCACGCAACAAATTATACAGGTTCGGCCACCAAACACCCCCGTGGCCTACGCCCCGTCCCCCAAAGCAAAGCACTATGGGATTTTCACTAAATCACTAGCTTTTAAATCGAGTTCACTAGAAACCTTTACAACTCTATACCAGAGCAATACGTTCAAGAGATATCACCTCTCTATGAACACCTTGGGATTCCTACCCAAAAAGAAATGATTTTTACAAATAAAATGAGATGAGAAAGATACACTCAATAGTGCGGATATAACAAATTGAAGCTCAAATAATACAACTCAAATTATGTAGAATAAAAAAGCTCTCAAAAATTGTGCTCAAATAAGTGTGAGTGATGGAGAATATTTTGACAGAGTTTCAAAGATAAAAATTAAGCACTAGCGTTGTGTTTCTAAAACAATGCTCATGGTGCAAAGGCTTTTATAGGCACCGAGAGGAGCGTCACATTTAAGAGGATTTGTCCGCTGCAAAGATTAAAGGGATTTGTCCGCTAAAAGATTAAAAGGGATTTGTCCGCTATAAAGATTAAAAATTGAAACACGGATACGAAAATGATTCTCGGACACACTTGGTGTCCGACATCAGTATTTCCAAACGACCTCTCCCCAAACGCAAGATACGATCTCCCCAAATGCAAGATACAATCTCCCCAAATTTCGGATACGACCTCTCCACACAAATCGACATACGACCTCTCCATACACCCAAGATACGACCTCTCCACACTCAAGATACGACCTCACTCTGACGCGACCTCCCCACGCCTCAAGACGCGACCTCACTCTAAGACACGACTTCCCCACAGACGCGACCTCACCAAGACGCGACTTCCCACAAATTTCGGCACGGAGAATATTTTCCAAAGAAAACTTGAAATATTTTCCAAACAATATTTTGAGTACAACTTAAGAATTTTTCAAAATACTTTGTGCCTAAAAATAATTTAGAAAAAATTATCATAAAATCAATTTTAGAATAAAAATCATTTTGTGAGTGTGTGATTTTATTTTAATTGAGAGCTTTTTATTACTACTTACAAATAGTCTTAATAAAAATAAATAAATACCCAAAACCCAAAGACTTGAGAAACTATCATTCTTGATACGCGTCTTGGTATTCTTTTCCACTTTTTGCACGGTTGACTATTTGCAAAACTCCCTTTTGTCAATCATCAAAACCATCCTGTCAAGGCATGTATTCACACCAACAACATCTGCCCAAACCATCAGCGATGCAGCTGGATCCTCTGGCCTCTGAGATGGGGAACATGACGATGTCTGAGATCTAACCTGAGAAATCCTCGCCTCAAACTCCTCCTGTCAAACATAAACAAATTAGTCAATTTTTATTGTAATAAAACAATATAAACATTGTTAAAAAACTATTCATTATGTTTTATAATTACCTGGGTCCGCCTCGACCGCTCATCTACAAAATCACTGGTACCTTTCCTAATATGAGTTGCACGATGGAGCTCGTGCAATCAACCTCCTTTTCAATCACGAGATCTGTAATTATTTAATAAAAAAGCTTAACTAAATAATAACAATAATAATAAAAATAAAAATAATAATAATAATAATAATAATAATATAAACGTCTAAGTCGAGCAACGTCATAGCTGATTGACCGAACCTCCAAGATGCAAGCTCCCACCCTTTCGCAGGCTCTATTCTTCTTCTCCTTCTCGCCACCGCCTTGAACTCGGGGAGTTCCAGCTGCCTTTGCCAGAGCTCATCTCCTATCCAAGTGGGCTGCCCATTGAGGCGGGCATCTCTAAGCATATCAGATAGGCGGTGGGAAGCCTTCATATGGAAGTTCTTCTTGATCTGCTCCTCCTGCTCTTCCTTCCAAGAAACCCTCTCCCGTATGAATATAATACGTTATTAAAAATAATTGAAATTCATGAAATAAAAAAATAATACGCAACAAAAAAAAATAAACAACTTACTCTGAAAGAATTGAACATGTGCCTTCGCTCATCCACCGTCAACGTCCCCCAGGTGGGCCAATAGTTGTGGTAATTTTGCTCAATTACTTCTGTGATAGCCTTCGCAGCTGGCTTTGACGGAAGGAACCTAAACAATAACAACATACCAAACAAGTTAAAAAAATATAGGTTAAATTGTAATTTTCGTCCCTTATCTTTTTTTTTTAGTTTTCATTTAAGTCCATTAAGTTACAAAAATTACTTCAATTTCGTCCTTTCTTTTTAATTATTCTTTTTTTGTCTTAGACGAAATACCATCTTACACGTGGCAGTTTTTTTTATTTTATTTTTCTGCCACGTGTCAGATGGTGATTCATCTAAGAAAAAATGAATAATTAAACAGAAAAGACGAAATTGATGTGATTTTTGAAGTTTAAGGGACTTAAATGAAAACTAAAAAAAGATAAGGGACGAAATTGAAAACTAAAAAAAGATAAGGGGCAAAAATGTGTATTCAACCTACATACTCACCTCTACCACCGCCCGATAGCAACTCGACCATCATGCAAAGATCTGAATATCATCAACGACCTCCGCTTCATCCCGGCCGCTCAACCTCCTCGTCCCGCCAACCCCGGCCTGATCAGGTGCCTGGCCCGCACTATACTCACGATCGGACACATGAGTGTCGCACCGCCTCGGACACAAAATGAGAGGAAGAAGCGGCAAGTGTCTCTGGAACCCTGGGGTGGGCATCATGTAAATGGGTGTCGGCGCGTAAGGTCCCGCATCTTTGTGTAGGTGCCGAATGTGACGTGAGGCTGCGTAGGGGCGAACTTCTGGAGCCTGTGTAGGCGTAGATGTATCGCCGTGTCGATGACAACATCGCATAGCCAGCATCATCAATCTTAATAATGTTCGGCCTCCGACGACGAGGGGGGTCGACAGCGATGCCCTTCCCCTTCCGTTGACCACTACTGGGTGGTCGGGGGGTCGGAGCCTGAACCTCCTGATGCCATATATGTCTATAGAGCAATTCAATAATAACAGTCATGAAATATTATATTTAAACATAACAATATTAAAAATCATCGCAAAAAAATTGTTTCAAACCCCCTCTTCCCGGATACAACCTATCGTACATCCAACTACGATTCGAAGGAAAAAATTCCATCTTCTGCATGTCAAAAAAATGACAATTTCAGCAGCACGACATTCTTACAACCGCTCTCTTTCTTTAAATGGTATGACCCTATCCCATTCGAGGAAAAACTTTTTCAGAACTCGTATAATAGTCATTCCTTAATTCTCATATCTTATACTTGACAAAATTTCGACAGCATTTCCCATTGGTCTCTGAGTACACAAAATGATCGCAGTTAGGAACAAGGCAATCAAGTATGCACCCAGAGAACAAAAGGAAATGAATCTAACCGAAATTTCATCAAATATCAAGATACGAGAATCAAGCAACAACTATTATACAAGTAAAGAAAAAGTTTTTTCCCAAACTGTCCGACTTGGACAATTCAAGGTTCAATATACAATGAACACGTGGTATCTAAAAGAGGACACGCACTCAATAATATATTGAACCTCAAACGGGAAGCTAAGGTTTTTTCCCGATACTAATAACAAAGCAAATGATTCAACGTGTTAATTAATTATTTTTAATATGATATATTACTTATTTATTTATTTTTACCAAATATAATAGTTAGTTATTTACATTGGTTCCATGGGCTTTAGGTTTAATTTCTACATTTCATATATTTTACTTAATATGTATTATTCAACATAATACTTAATTATGTGATATTTTTGGACACTTAATCTATCAATTATTTACATAATATAATAACTAATTGTATTATTTATTAGTATAGAATATATTAGTATAGAATATATTTATTAAATTCCGACGGGAAAGGCCGTCGGTAAAAATAAGAGTACAATCGATTGGCATTACTGACGGCCAAAGCCGTCAAAAACGTAGATTTTTTTGCGACGGGCAGAGACCGTCGGTAATATGAACTTTGATAATTATTGGGGATCAGACTTTATATCAAATTGAGATCAAAGGAAAAGAAAAACTTCATCCAAATGCTTCACTCAAGAAGTCACGCCTCAGGACTACAATGTCATTGCAAAGGCACATGAGTTTTCGTAAAGATAACATAAGAGTAGGGCCACGTAAACTCTAACAAAGAATGCTATTTGGTAGAGAGAGAAAAATTATTACAAAAGTGAGTACAAAAATAATTTAATCACTATGCACTAATAGGATAATTTTTTTACCCACACATACAATATTGATAAATGTTATGCCACCAGATTCTCGCACCTTATTCACAATAATTCAAGGAACCTCATCTCTTCTTATAAACTTTGTCCAAAGGTACACATAATTTAACATTCACATGCACCTTTTTTAGATGTTAACCAAAGGCAAACTCAACAGAAACAGGATCAGGAAAATCCACTACCAACAAGAACACACGTCCTATTATCACGAACGACGTTGGAAACTTGGAATCATGCCAAAGCTTAGCAACCAAACAAGTCCAGAATTCAATCAAGTTTTAAGGACCATTTAATATCAATTCTGTAACCCTTTTCTAGTCCTCATTCATTCCAGAATCATCCTAAAAATTTGAAGGGAAAAAAAGTTGCTGCACTTGAAAAAAATTCTACAACTGGTATATAGAAAAATAAATGTTCTTTTCAGTCATAAGCTTGAAGCTGTTTAGGACATGAAATAAAAATTATTCATCCGGTTGATTGTTTGTGCGGTAGCCAATCTGTCACCCTTATCAATAACCTCAAATAAAAATATATTCCACAAGATATAAATGAACAGATAAAGTTATCAATGTTTAATAAAATTAATGGACCAAGTTTATGTAGTCTAAGAAATTAGCTTATTGTTCCATAATGTAAAATGGCTGTTACATTGCTACTATATCTAATTGGCAGCAAGGGTAGACCAGAACAGAAAAGAGAGGAAAACAAACGAATAGCAGGAACTAACCATATTGTGGTGGAGATTCGCAACTGAGTAAGTAAGAAAGGGGGAGAATGAGAGAAAAAGAGATGAGAGAGCGTATGTGAACAGTGACAGGGCGAGAAGGCCGCGTTCTGCTTCATAAGAAGCGTACCGACGGCTCAGGCCCGTCGTTAAACAACGCGGCCTTATCGACGGGCAATAACATAAATAACATATGCACATGTACATGTAAAATAACATAAATAAGCAAAATAACATTAAAATCACATTTAAATGACATTTCACTATATCAGCAGCCCCACTAGATAACATTTTCATATCAGCAAAACAAGAGCATAATTATTGCCAGAGAAACCAAAAGCGAATCACAGCAACAGAGCACAATTACACAGCCAAACCAGTGAGCACACAATGTTGGAACAGAGAGCACCAAACGGTGCAGTGAGTATGAGAAAGGAAATAATAGAGGAAAATGATATTTCCCACTTGTTGCCTATTATGATCATGTAGTGAGTATGGACTTCAATTTTCAGAAATCAAAAATAGATATGTACTAATTATACAGCAGATGCATAGGCATTACAATCTGGAAATTTGGGAAAATATGAGAAAGAAAATATCTGATTGAGTACTATATTCTGTTTCAACCACAGCAGCCTCCTAAGGTCTAATTACTAACAAGAAATCACTTCACACCTCTGAAATTTCTCACAGCTTGGCAATGGCATTCCCTAAACTAGCACAAAACTGCAATCTTCAAGTTCAAGGTGTGCAGTTGAAGAATCAGTCAAATTTTAGATAAACTTCTAACTAGTAAACAAAACAACATTAAGTACAAAACAATTCACAAAGACCAAGATTTCAGACCAACATTGAAAGATGAGAGACAAAATGACCAAACCAGAAACTCAAATGAAACAAAGGAAAAAGCACCAACCTCACTTTCAAAGGACAGAAGCAACTGGACGTCCTCTACTCTCCGGTGAGGAGTCAAGATGCCGCGTTTGCTATCGGTGGAGGAAGAGGGTTGATGTACTCTCTGTAACACACAAAAAAACAGAGTGAATAGCAAAAAAAAATCAAACAAAAGAGAGTGACAAACAACAAGAGATAGATCATATCTGTTAGGCGAAAGAGAGTGATTCTCCGGCGAGGAATCAACACACGAACCCGCCACTTCAGCGGGGATTTTCGCGAAACTTGAAATTAACCGAAAATATAACTCCATTGAGAAGTGGCAAACACAAACACCTAATTCAACAATAGAATTCAAGCTATCCAGTTGAACCAAAATTTGTAAAAAACAAAAACAAAAACAAAAAGCTATTTGATTTTTAAAATTTGTGTTATGATCTAGTTTTTTCTTGTTTCATCTTATTTCTCTTAATTAATATTTCAGGTGTTGCAGATGAACCGGTTTTCACAAATCACAAATATGCTCTTAAGACAATCAAAAGCAAACAAATTTTTACATAGAATCACATCAAATACGGGCTGTTTGCAGAATCACATCAAAAGCAAACAAATTTTTACACAGAATCACAAATTTACAGAAGTACCTGGACGCCTGGAGTGGAGAGGCTAGAAACCACGTCGCTGCCAGTCGCAGGTGGCACGGGCTGTTTAACTCGTCGGAAAAAGTAGTCGCGGGCCAGCGTTTATGGATGTGCGCAAAATAGAGGCGATGAAGATAATGAGAAGGTTGGTTGGTTGCTGGTTGTCGATGGAAGAGAGGGGCGCCGATGTTCTTGTCTGTGGAAGCTAGGATGGTGGGCCGACGGAATAGAGGAGGCGCGGCGGCGGGGAGGGAAAAAACGAAAGAAGCCGCAGTGAAGGGAAGCGGAGCGAGCAAAGGCAAAGCGAAACCGAAGCGAAGCGTTTGCTGCTTTGTTGCGCTTAGTTTGGGTTAGAGAGACAGCAGCGCGGCGGAAGCGTGTGGCGGCGGCAAGGCGGCGGAAGCTGAGAGGAGAAGTAAAACTGGGAAGGGGAAGAAGGGGCTTTCGTCTGGTTGTATTCAGACGTTACCGACGACCATATTAACCTTACCGACGGGCTCAACCCGTCAGAACATTTCTCAGGATTACCGACGGTCTTTTTCAAATACCGACGGGTTAAAGCTGTCGGTATGTCATAAAAGCGGGGGAACCGAAAACTTGTGACAGGTATACCGACGGCCTTCTATCGACAAACAAAGGCGCCGCCAAAACACGCCCTTTCCAACGGCTTTGCCCGTCGGTAAGTCGAGGGTACGCCGCATTGGACTTATCGACGGGCAAAGCCGTCGGAAAAGCCGTGTTTTCGGCGACGGCCACAAGCCGTCGGTAGAAGGCCGTCAATATACCCGTGATTTCTTGTAGTGGACTAGCTACTCTATCAGGGAAACTTATTCCTGAAAGGCTTAGGGTTTCTATCTGCTCCTCTAAGGCTTACTCTCCCTCGAGATTCCTTACTACCGTTTAGGCATTGAAGTGAGTGGCTTAACCACAACTTACTTCCTATCCTAACTACTAATCACTTAGAATACTAAAGATCACTTAGGTGTCATCATAAGATCTCAATCATTCTAGGATCAATTCATGATAGATTAGGCTAAACAACTTGATAAATCAATAGCTATCAATCCCTAACCGATTATCAATGCCCATCCTAAGTCGATTGAAACCTACAAGGCAACCACCTCGTCTTGCTTGTCGTTCCTAATTCCTTGCAGAGCGTCCTGGTTGACAGCGCATGAGATATACGCTTTGTCCTGCTGAACACTCGCATCTGTGGTTTCGACCACTCTTGAAACATTCCCAAACTTTTGGTTCCGGGAAAGTGGGAACTTGTTTCTATCTATCTGTATTTCCCGAGGATTTTCACTTATTGAAAGCTCTTGCATTCATTCATTCCTCAACTACATCATCCTTATCCATTAAGCTGTCTCAAAATGCGCATTCCTATTCGGTCCTCTCCGTCATCTGCCAGCTCCCTCTACTACATTCTTCGTACACATTATGGAGTATTAAGTTGATCAGGCTTAATATTCCATACTAGGTATAAGAATACAGAGAGAAGTTCTCAAACAAAGGAAAGTTCCGGCTAAATGACTACAGTCCTTCAAGGACTAAACTGACACTTCTAAACTGAGTTAATTCAAGGCTCATAACTCACAGTCTGATAAGATCAAACTGCTCTGATACCATAATGTAACGCCCATACTTCAAATTAACTAAAATAATGACAATCTACATATGTAGTACAGAAGTTACCGCTAAATTAAAACTTGAGAGATCAATAACAAGTTCAACGTTGACCGCAGTCAGTATTGTAACACCCCGAAGTCCTATTCATGTTTTATTCTAATCATTAGCCTAACTTGTGTAATTAACAGGTATAAAAAAATACGAAGGAATTAAAATCGCAACACGAATAAGACTACGACGCGCTACGGTGAAATAATACTAAGTGTCTCACATGCAGGTATATAGATAAGTACTTACTATCAGAGTGCAAAGTGCGTAATGTAGATAGTAATGATACAGTTATCCCAAAAAGAAAGTAAACCTGTGAGGCTAACCTGCTGCCTCAACTAAACAAAACAGTAAAACATAGACATAACATAGTATAAAAACTCCTTGCCAACAAATAACTAAACACCTTAGCGAGGGAAAACTGAGAGCTCCCACTCTGAGAACCCACCCGCCTAGGAAACAAGCGCCGATAGTCATGAGATGTCGGGTGGCGAGAAGGACCAGATGTCGCTCCTCTCCCATGCCTCTGTCGTCCACGGTGGCTAGACTCGCTGTGATGGCTAACAGGTCGCACCGGCATTGGCTGAGGAGGCATTAGAGGATAACCTCCGTAACCAAAGCCTGGTGGAAACCCTGGAGCCTGCCTAAGATTGTTGACTTATTTTATGCCTAAGATTGTTGTAAAAGGTTGTTAGTAAATTGATTTAGCAAAGTCTTTCAAAGGAGCTTGATTTTAGGAAATGATTTGGTTTATGTTTCAAGTATTATTTTGGACTTGCAATAAGATTGTTTCTAAAATTTTGTGACATATTTTAGTGTTTTAAAAAGTGACTCAAAGTTAACAAAACACTATTCATTTGGTAAAAACACTATTCCAATTGGTAAAATTTGATTTAAGCTTTTTCTAAGTGTATAGAGTTAGTAAAAGTTTCAAAACTTGCATGACTTAGACTTGTTGCATGATATATGACTAGGTGTGATCTAAATGGGATTAAGTGAGTAACCCTTAGGCCTTTAGGGACCTAAACCCGTGGCTGCCCTAGGGGCATTAGATTGAGTTTTTAGTTCTAATTGATTGAAACTTGCATCGTTAGGGTACGCGTGAGGTGCGACTTGACGGTAGTTTCGAATTACCTTGCTTGGATTGTTAAAGCGCCCAAGGTAAGGAAAATTCTTATATAATGAGTTTGGGCTTTTTGCCTTGTGTGTTGTTTGATTGTTTGATTAACTGTGTGGTAGTACTTGTAGTATTACTATGTGTTGTCTGGAATGTTGTAGCATGTTATAGTATACTGAATTGTTATATGTTGTCTGAAATGCTGTAGCATATTCTTGGCCCTATGTGGCATTATGATTTGTATTGTTTTCCTTGAATCATGTGGGATTTAATTGGAACTTGGTTTGATTTGGAATATGAAAAATATTGTTGATGATAATGGATTAATTAAAAATGTGTTGATCGACTGTTATTAGTTTGACGACTTACAACGGTAAGTCTGATGCGATTCCATGAGCCGAGAAATGTTTTCATGGTAAACTAAATGTATCTTTCTAAAATAAGTCGGCGTACAAACACGCTTTATGGATCAGAGGGTTAGAAGTTGTTTAAGAGGTTCTTTTAAAAAGAAAATATTATAAATTTTGAAAACAGTTAAGTTAAGTAAGGTGTTTGGGAATTATCCTAGCGTATTATTTAGCTCAATTAGGGTTTCAACTACCTAGAGTTAAGGAGTATTTTCAGATACATAGGAGTAATACAAGAACAGAGAAAGAGATTCCAAAGATCGAATTTTTGAAAGAATAAAACATAGGGAACCTAGTGTTCCTATTGGGCATATGGGCCATGTGTCTTGTGCTGGGACTTAATGTCTTGCTTACGTACGTATTTTCTTGATTAAAGATTGGACCTAGTGTTCCTATGGCGTGCCTAGTATCTCAATCTAAAAATTGAGCCTAGCGTTCCGCTTTACGTGCCTAGAGTTCTGATCTGAGATTGAGACTCGCGTTCCGCAATTGAACACCTGGACCTAGTGTCCTATGTTTGAACTCTAAGGGGTATTTCTCATCATCTCAGTTCACTATGTGATGAGGAATACCTGAGCATTACTTGAGTAGTATGGGATGCTCATTGTAGTGCTTAAACTTTGAGTTCCCTCCACCTTTTCAAAAGTGAAACGTAATTGAGGTTTGTCGATCCGCATTGACTAATTAAAACATTACTCAGGCGCTACATATGGTGAGCATGCCATATTGAAGAATTTTTTTGGATGCATACTGTCTATTGAGCATCGACACTCGGAACGTTTGATTGTCTTTAAGACTTCAAAAGACGAGTTATCACTTCATGCCCGTGTGGCAGCAATACCTAATGCGTGGCAAGCCTAATGTGTGGCTATACCCTTGGTAGGGGAATTTGATTTGGACGTTGGGAAATAAAATTCCTCGTCACCGTTGACCTTGTTTAAGGCAACAGGTGTATACACAAACTTGTTCATAATACATTGGCATGCATGGCTAACCACATTTATGTTATGTGATAAATTGTTGATATGATTCCATAGGCTTTGGGCTCCACGACTACCCTAGGATATTCAGGACGAGTTCCTTGACGTTAAGACGTCTAACTAAGCTGCTGAAAAACAAGGGCGTCCTAGCACCCTAAGTTTATTTGGGATATAGTTCAAAAACGCCACGACGACACTTTCTCCACCCCAATGAATAAATCGACGCATACATATGATAATTTAAGAAAGCAAACTCGAATAATTATTCAATCGCATATTAAATAAATATTCACACAAAGCTCAATACAAGACAACCCAATTCAATAGTATTAAGCAATTAAGTCATATCATAACAGTCAGAATACAATTCATCCTTCTGCAGCTCAGTGGAGTTGACAGAGAGGAAATCAAACAAGTGTGGGGGGTTGGGGACAGCTGCTAACCACTTGCAAACAAGCCCACTAAATAATCATAATTAAAGTTTTAAGAACTAAAAATCGAAGGGGTACGAGACCCTCACTTCGAACCCTGAGGTTCTCAGACTTCTTCGTTTTATAACAAAAATTTAAAATCTATCCATATCTACAAGTTGCCTTTACCAAAGTTGTCCGCTAGCGTGGTACCGCTCGCCTCGGTACCGCGTTACAAGAACTCGGAACTCGCAAGTCCTATCACCACAAGGCAAGCTTAGCACAATTCTAAGACTCAACTTAAAAACCTTAGGCTCTCAACACCTAAACCCTTTCCTAACCAAACACTTCCACTTAGAAACTTAATTTAAAAATACTAAGTCACATACTTGAAATATTTGTGCAAAGAATTATCTCTTGAGAACTAAAACATAATACAACATTATTTTTCTTGAAATGCACATAAGTTGGAAAAATAAGATTCTACTAACTAAGTTCAAGTCCTTCAAAATTTTGAAACACAAATCAATACCAAAATCAACTTCATTTTATCTAAAACCTTAAATTAGGTACCTTGGGTCTCATGGAACCCAAATCACCTCATGTGCTTCATAGCCTTAAAATTTCAAAACAAATCCAATTTCAATCAAAGCTCTTCCAAAATTTTCCAAAACTTAATCTTACATCAACACAACAATTATAAACTAGTATGCAAAACAATTTCTCTCCCAAAACTCCTAAGGAGCTCGCGGCCAACACCAAGAAAATAGGAAACAAATTTCAAAACTTCTAACTACTTAAATAACATTCTTTCATAGTCCAATTCTTTCACAAAACAGTAATCCAATTCACAAATTAAAGCTCAATCAAAACCAATCCCTTTCCAAACCTATTTCAAGAACAAGGTTTTCCAATAAAACTTACTAACTTTCTTACTTTAACAATCTCAACAAACTCAATAACAATGATACCAACTAAAACACAAGAATCATCAACTAATTACTTGATTCACAAATTAATTACCACTAATCCCTCTTTATCAAGAATAGGTTTTCATCATAATTAACACCCAACAACTTCAAATTCGAAAACTATGAACAAATACAACAACAACAACAACATCATCAAAGAAGCTTATTTAACCCATTAATCTCTTGATTCACTAGGATCACACCTTTTCCTTCTTTTTCCCCCTTAGGGTTTCACCTTAGAGTTCCAAGAATTTGGGAATATGATGCTTATATCCATCATTGATCACAACCAAGCAAGTATCAAGACACAAAATCAAGAAAGGAAAGGAAAAGAACCACCACCTCCTCCTCGTATGTGGTCGAGGCCTAGGGGCTGTTTGTGTCGGAGAAAATGGTGCTCTCCACTTGCTTGATGATGAGCTAGATGATGATGGAAGGTAGAAGAAGAACTAGCAAGAAAATGAAGCAAGAGATGAAGTAACTCAAGACATGATGAAGGTAGCTTCCATGGAGGTTTTGGAGCTTCTCTCTCTAAAGGATGAAGATGATGAACAAATGAGGGTAGAGAGAGGGTGGGGGGCGCGGTTTAGGCTGATTAAAGGGAGGGGAGAATTAATTTTTTACACTTAAAAATAATGCTTGGTTGGAAATTAATCTAATAAAGTGACACCTTACATTAAGTGACACCTAACCATAAAGCAAAGATGCTAATCACATCAACTAATCTATTCTATCTAATCTCACATCTCTCATGATTACCCTCTAATTCTAGAGTGTAAGGGTTGCTAAAACACGGCGTCAAGTAATCGCGTTACCGATAAATTTTCCGCCGATAAATTCGCGAAAATTAATTTGACGAGAAATTAACTCACCGCGTGAAAATAAATTATCATAAATAATAAAAACAATCTAAAACACTCACAAATAATCACAACAAGTTACGATTCGATTTTCATCGAAATCAGGATTCATTTAAAATTTTATCTGCGGCAAAACTGCCCGGCGATTCGAAACGCGGTGAAACTTCGTTAGAATTTTTCAACGATAGTCGAACCATGAATTAATATGAAATATTAATTCTCAAATTCAATTTGATCTTGATTTATTTAAATCACTTACTTAGAGAACAAGAAATTGCTTATTATAACATAATTACGACAAAAATTACACTACAATAACGCTAAATAACGTATCATAAAAATACGGGTGTTACAATCCTTCTTCCTCCCTGTGCGTTGTACCTGCGACTGAACCAGAGCACAATCCTCCGTAGCGAGAACAAGGTACCCAGAGATCTCCCGTCGAGAATCTGAGATGAGTGGGTCCCAATCCCCTTCAACCTGTACGAGAAATTGAAGATCTCGTTGGGCTTTCCATCACCGGAACAAACCTCGTAGCACACGAACCGAGCCACGCTGGTGACGACGTCACGGGTCAGATCTGCGAGTGCCACACGACACTCACCTAAGAGCTTGTCGCAGAGGATGATGCCATCTTGTCAGAACTCAAAACGGAGGAACAAATCGCCGAGATCTGAACGCTGTTGTTGCAAGAGAAGCTCAAAAATTTTCCACACCGGGCATAATGATTCTCCTGCATCTACATAGCCATGGCAGTGATTCTCCTGTGTCTCGGCATGGTGACCGGTCCGAACGGAACAAAAGCGGGTTCCTGCATTTTAAGGGGCCTTGCTTTTGGGGAGACGACAAGTCATGGCCCCATGAGATCGATTACTTTCTGAACAATCTCCCCTTCTTCTTTGCTACAAAACTTGTTCTACACATTTTTGTTATAAAAAAAAATATTGTTATGTACATTGTACTTTTGTTTTCATGAAAGTTTGGATTTGCGATTTAGGATTTGTTCTGCAAAATTTGTTCGGTACATTTATGTAATGTTACTACAAAATTTGAGATCTGAGATTTGGAGTTTATTCTTTACATTTTGCTTTTATTTCATGATTTATGGATTTGGGATTAGGGATTCTTCTGTCTCTGGAGTAATCTTCACATTTTCAGGGGCTTTAATCACCGGTTTGACCTGTTGCGAGAGAAAACCCAAATCGAAATGTGTTTCGTGGTTCCATTCGGGGTTGCTGTCGTCGCCGTCACTGTCCCTGTTTGTTGGTGTTCTCTTTTGCTGCTTCTGTTCCTCGGTGAGTTTTCTCGCTAGCTAGGTCATCGCTCTAGATGGAGACAAGTTTTTTTTTAACACCGTTATGTTTGATAGGAAAGGGGTTAAAAGTGACGTGGAATTTTAAATGAGTTAACAACAGCCTATTGGAAGGACAAAGTTTGAGACAGGGAATTGGGGACAGGTAATTTTCGTCCCTCAGAAACAGACGTATTCGAGGCCTTGCCTTGATCCTCTTTTGTCTCTATTGTGAATGATTATCTCTACTATATGCTCGACATTGGAGTTTTGACGAAGACTTGCTCAAAATTGGTTTTAATAAAGAAAGTCTAAGATTTCAAGCTCAAATAGTTTTAGGTTGTTTAAATCGTAGACTTTGCGTATAAGTATCTCATTAATGTTTCAAAAGAGCTTACTAAGGCTTTAAATTGCTTTTGGAACTTAGACAGTGTTCAAGTTGTTTTAAATTCTGCTAAGCTTAAGTAGTCGATCAAATATTATATTATGTTTTTTTTGACAAATATATATTATATTATTATAACTGTAAAACTTCAAATAATTTAGACATTAGTCAGTATGTAATTTAATATTAAATATTTATTTTTATTTTAAATAGCATATTACATGTTAATATAAGTTGTATGAAATTTTGTACATTTGATATACTTAGTTAATCAATGGCAAAATTTGCATTCTATATAAAGAATTAATATCTTCGTTAAAACAAAAGACATACCATAGTTGGATACTCTTGCAGCATGCCAAAGTTGACAGAAGAATATCCCCCCTTTTTCATGAACTCCGCTCACGATTGGTTTCCATGCCTCTACTTGTTCCCTTGTCCATATGCCAGGTGTATTTGGGTACCTTAATATTGGTCATCCAAACAAGACAAAAAAAAACTCAGATATATATTGGGTAGTACAACTTTCCAAAGACATAGAGGAAGGATTTTCCTCTTTTGTTCAAATTAATAGATATAAATTGGTGCAATCGATCGAGATTACCCTTGTGCTGTGTCAGACACACCAAAGGTTTCCCCAATCAAGAGACAAAAGCGGCAACCATGGTAGTTTTTTGTTTGTTTGTTTGTGTAGCTAGCTTGATAGGGTCTGGTATATTATTTTCCAACATGTTTTTAGAGAATAGAATGTTTGTGCAGTTTGGTTGGTTAGCTAAATCGGGATGAAACCATGATTTGGGTGTTCATATACACTTCCTTTGGGGTCTACTAATCTTCTCTTGGGTAATGTTGGTGGGGCTTCCATACCCCGTTCGATTTACGCTTTGTAATGCTTTTCGGCTTCTTAGTCCCGTATTAATACCCATAAAAAATAATTTTGTGTTGTACAATCTACACGTAACAAATGCGATCGATTCTATATCATGTTTTGAAAACTTTTTTATGTATTTTTTTTGATTAATTCATTTTTTGAAAGTTAATGTATTTTTTTTAAAAATGATAAATTTACCGGACAAATATTTTAACTTTTTTGTCGAAAAAAAATAAAATATTGTAATTTTTAAAAATTATAAAAAAATGTGTTGTTACTTGCTAGTGTTTTTTTTTTTTTTGGGGTCAGATGTTACTTGGTAGTTTAACTGGCCTTTTTGATAGATAGGGCCTATCAAATGGGTTTTGAATGGCCCAATTATAGCCGGAATCAGCTTTGAATTTAGGGTTTTATATTTTGTCTTCTTCCAGGTTTGTAGTGTACACAGGCAGTGAAAACCTCCGTTCCAAATGGCCACCTTCAAGGTAGGTAATCCAATCATGGGTTTTCCACCATACACCCCTCTTTTATTTTGATTCATCGCCACCATTTTTTCCCTTTCTGTTTTTCATTCCAATTGACGATTATTTTTAATTTTTTCTGAATTTTTTTTTTCCTGAGTTTATAATGTATTTCGTTTGTATTTTTGTGATGAATCAGTTTCACCAGTATCAGGTTGTGGGGAGGGCTCTTCCCACTGAAACCGATGAGCATCCTAAAATCTACAGGATGAAGCTGTGGGCCACCAACGAGGTGCGTGCCAAATCGAAGTACTGGTATGTCACAACCCTAACATTCTGTGTTTCCCTTAAAGCCTTAGGTCAATGATGCTTTATGTTTTTTTACAATTTTTTGCATTGCTCTTTTTGGATGGGATGAAAATGTTGTTTCTGTTTATTCATTAATTAATTGCAATATTTTTTTTTTCTATTTCTGAAAAGCATGACCAGTGATCACTGATCACTAATCACATTTTCTTTTGTCATTTTTAATTTTTGTAGGTATTTCTTGAGAAAGCTGAAGAAGGTCAAGAAAAGCAATGGACAAGTGCTTGCCATCAATGAGGTATGCATTTCAATTGTCAGTTGTTCTATTGCGGTCCTCTTGACATCATAATGATTGTGGCGATAGGTTGTTAAATAAGCTTGGTTTCTACTTAGAACTTGAAGCATCTATTCAAAGTTATTTTTGTTTTTTAAAATTTTATTTTTACTGGTATATGGAAAGATAGGATTGGAAATGAGTGTATTTGAGAAAAAATTAGAGATAATATCTATTGTGAAAAAGATGGTAAATCTTACCTAAGGTCGTTTGGGCATGTGGAGAAGACTTATAGAAGGCCTATTAAGGAGAGTAAATTATCATATATAAGGTAGTTAAACTAGCAATCTAATTATTAAGAGGGTCTTAGATTTAAATGATTTTTGTTTAGACATGATCTACAATTGGACTTTATGGTGTTGTTTGATCGATGTAACCAACCCTACCTGGTAAAAAAAAAAAAAAAAAAACTTTTTTGTTGCTGCATATAAACATTGGAAGAAACAGTTGCCATGTAGTTTTCTGCATGTATGTTGGGAATTTGAATTTTCTCTTATTTGTTGATTTATTGAAGAATTCTAATTAACTGGAACTAGTTAGAGTAGTTGGGCATCTGTTTGCTTTGTTATTGAGCTACCCAGCATCTTTTAATATTTCTTTTTTTTTCTTTTTTTTATTACCAATTTTTAAGAGGCCGGGAAAATTGCGGCAAGTTTTAAAAACTGTAGAACTTGTGGTGAGAGCAGGTTTAAGCATGAAGCTTGTAAGATATTTGGTAATGAAACTCTAACTAAAATGTTCATATGGCCTCTGGTTTGCACTTGTCTAATTTATAGTTTTATACGGATATTAGAAAATGTTGGTAGGGGTGATTCAGGTAAAAGATATTGAAGTTTGGGCAATGGGTATAGGGTGGATCACAGTATCGTGTGCTACTAATCTCATGAAACACCCATCGTAAATTTTATAAGTACATTGTAGGAAAGAGAACTTGAGAAGGAATATTTTTTTTTTTTTTAGCTTCAGAATTTCTAGGTTCTAATTGCAGAGTGAGGTATAATTCTTTTTGCTTATTGCAGATTTTTGAGAAAAATCCTACCAAGATTAAGAATTATGGAATTTGGCTGCGATATCAGAGCCGAACCGGATACCACAACATGTACAAGGAATACCGCGATACTACACTAAATGGTGCGGTTGAACAAATGTACAATGAAATGGCATCTCGTCATAGAGTCAGGTTTCCATGCATCCAGATCATTAAGACTGCCACCATCCCAGCTAAACTTTGCAAAAGGGATTGTACTAAGCAGTTCCACAACTCCAAAATCAAGTTCCCATTGGTGTTCAAGAAAATTAGGCCCCCAACTAGAAAGCTCAAGACAACATACAAGGCATCGAAGCCCAACCTCTTTATGTAATTCTCAGTTAATCACATTTCGTACTTGTCATCTTGAGGCTGCTTGATTCATAGGAGGAGCTTAGAGAAAGTAAATTACATAGGAACAAACTTCATTACCTGCAACCATAAACAGTTTTTGCATTCTTTCAAGCTTTGAATATTGAGTTTTGGAAATTTGATGTCTTATTTTGATTATATTTTTGGAGTCTTTATTTTGCTCTTCATGAATTCGTTCACGGTTGGTTTTGAATCAAGAGATTCCTTTTTGTTATGAATGCTGTTTTTTCATATTTTTTTTTTGTTGGCATTTTCGTTTGGTGACTTAAAAGGAGCAGTTTAGACATTAGACATAGACACCATGAGGGTCACAGGGGAGGGAAAGGGAGATGGAAGGGTACTAATATTTCTGGAAAAGAAAGGGGAATGTGGTGTATGTATAAAAAAACTGGGTGTGAATATAGCCGCAACCTTTATTATTTCCTCCTTTTTCTGCCTACGGCCATGAATCCAATTGATCCCTGAAAATATTTCTGAACTTCAAATTACAAGTGGGCAGAGTCCAACTTTGTCTCTCTTTTGCTAAAATGAAAATGAAATTAAAAGTAAAAAACTTAATAAATGGAAAAATGGAAAAAAAAATGTTACTATTATTTTGTTTTATTTTAAATAAAAGTCAGGTCAAAATAGGTGTCAACAAATGGTCAATAAATAGTCCGTGGTCATAAAGACAACCCAGTGATTTGCCGCCGCGTGAGTTCGAACTCCGCTACGCCCTTTTCGCTCTTTGGAGTGCGTAGTAGGCCGCTGGGCCATAAGACAAAAAAAAAATGGTCATTTATTTTTACCTTTGTTCAATTAATCGTGTTCTGCTCTAGTATGATGCGGTTAATATAAAATTAAGTCAAAATGAAGAATTTTTTTTTTCTAAAAAGTTAAAATTTAACAATTTACCTATAAAAATAGACCAAAAAAAGCCAAAAATCACAAGTCTATTTTTCAGTCTTTCCAATTGTTTTTGTTAGGGAAGCCTAGATGCATTAATACTAGGGATGACAATTTGTACCCTGCCTACTAGGTACCTGCAAAATTTACTCACAATTGGTAGGATAATTACGCGCACAATGGTTAAGGGTCTGGGTATGGGTAATTACCCGCAAATTTGAATAGGTATGGATACGGGTACTATGGTACCCATCCCACCTCGCACCTGCATATATGCATATATAATTATTTATTTACTTATATTACTAATATATATATTTTTAATTACATTACAAAATTAAAAAAAATTAATCTAAAATTTCTAAACTTTTTTTTTTGGTACAAAAAATTCTAAACTTTCTAAACCTAGCAACATCTATACTTTTTTTTAATTGTGATATTACTTATTTTTGATGTTTTGAATGCTTATATTTAGTTAAATACTTTGATTTGCAATATTTTATAAGTAGATTTAAAATATATTTGAATCATTTTTAATTGTTACAATATTTCTTTTGTTATTTATTATTTTTTCAATTAAAGTGCAAGCAACGAGTGTGGGTAACGGGTACTTAGGTACCCAAAGGGTACGTGTAAGCATACTAAAGTTGTTAATCATGCGGGTATGATCTCGGACACATAATTTTTTTTCAAACGCCGGTACGAGGACAAATACTATAGTACCCTACTCATAGGATACCCATTGTCATCCCTAGTTAATACAGCCATGTTAGATAAGCTTGTATGATAGGACAGAGCTAGACTTAGATGATTATATTTATATGTTCTAAAATTTTGATATTATTATTATTATTATTATTTCACAGCTAAACCCAAGTTTGTTTCACTTGATATTATTCTTTTAATAATTTCATAACAATCGATATTTTAACAATATTATTTTAATTCTAACTATTGTTTTAATAGTTAAATATTATTGTTTTAACATTTAATAATTGCATACAAATTAAATACTAACTTACAATTGTTACCAATTGACTTCAAACACAAGAGGGGGGTGAATTGTGATAGCGGTGCTTATATAAAAAATTACAGAAAATAAATGACCGAATAATAAATAAAGAACAAAAATAAATAAAGTGCTTGAATGATAAAGAGACAAAGAGCAAAGAAGAGCACGCAGCAATTTATACAGTGTTCGCCACCAAACACCCCTGTGGCCTACGCCCCGTCTCCAAAGCAAACCACTATGGGATTTTCACTAAATCACTAGCTTTAAATCAAAGTTCACTAGAAACCTTTACAACTCTATACCAGAGCAATACGTTCAAGAGATATCACCTCTCTATGAACACCTTGGGATTCCTACCCAAAAATAAATGATTTTCACAAATAAAATGAGACGAGAAAGATACACTCAATAGTGCAGATATAACAAATTGAAGCTCAAATAATACAACTCAAATTATGTAGAATAAAAGGCTCTCAGAAAATTGTGCTCAAATAAGTGTGAGTGATGAAAAATATTTGACAGAGTTTTTGACACAAAAATTAAGCACTGCGTTGTTGTATCTTTTAAACAAAGCTCACGAGCTGTGTTTATATAGGCAATGGAGGAGCGTCGAAATGACCGTTGCAGGATTTGTCCGCTAAAAGATTTGCCCGCTATGCGTTTTGATTTGTCCGTTGGAATTTGTCCGCTTCGCGTGTGAAAACACGGAGACGGCTCGGCATACGACCTCAACGAAGGCGGCTCGTGACGACCTTTGAACTGGCTCGGCAAAGGCCTCGGCACCACGACCTCGAAACACTGACTCGACATACGACCTCCTCATCATTTCGGTTCTCATAGCTTCGGCACCACGACCTCCTCATCGGCTCGGTTCTCATAGCTCGATGCACGCGACCTCATCACCGACCGCGCGACCTCGGTGCAGCGACCTCATCGGCTTCGACACGGATCATCGACTCTTCCGCGCGACAAGAGCTCATCACGCGACCTCGATGCAGCGACCTCATAAGCTTCGACACCACGACCTCGATGACGCGACCTCATCGATTCGACACGCCGACTTCCTCCTCGATTCGACATACGACTTCCTCGTAGCTCGCACGCGACTTCCTCCTCATTTCGACATCCGACTTCCTCACTCGACATCCGAGCCACGAGATATGCATGTCAAAATATTTTGTGCGTGTGTGATTTAATTTTAATTGAGAGCTTTTTATTACTACTTACAAATTGTCTTAATAAAGATAAATAAATACCCAGAACCCAAAGACTTGAAAAACTATCATTCTTGATACGCGTCTTGGTATTCTTTTCCACTTTTTGCACGGTTGACTATTTGTAAAGCTCCCTTTTGTCAATCATCAAAACCATCCTGTCAAGGCATGTATTCACAGACTCCCCCTTTTTGATGATGACAAACATCTCATGGAGGGAATTTAGTAAAATATAATCATGATATAGCAATGAGATATAAGCATGTTCAATAAAAGATATCAGAGTTTAAGCACAATATTTAGAAAAACTCCCCCTCACAATAGGCAATACTTAAAAGATCACTCCCCCTGAATCATGCATTCATGTAACTCGCAATACTTAAAAGATCACTCCCCCTGAATCATGCATTCATGTAACTCTCCCCCTTTTGGCAACATCAAAAAGTGGGAAAGACAAATAAAGCAAGGCATATATTCAGGATTAAACAAGCATATTTTGATAGTTACGTGATACCAAGCTTGGTGTGTGACAGATGAGCTGGTTGGACATGATTAGCTAGTTGCATAAGACAAATGCGTCACCCACTCATTATTCCGTACTTAAAGAAAATGGAAGGGGAAAAGACCTGCATAAACTCGTTAGCACACTCAAACGCCCAAGTTAGAATTTATTCAAAAAGAAAATGCAATCACAGACAGTCACTCAATGCATGATTGGTCTAAAATTCCCAATTCAGTTCTAATAAAAAAGAAAGTTTCCTTAGGCAAAGGTTTAGTAAAAATATCTGCAAGTTGTCTAGATGTTTCCACAAACTCAATCATGCAATCACCTTTTTGAACATGATCTCTAATAAAATGGTGCCTAATCTCTATGTGTTTAGTCCGAGAGTGATAAACCGGATTTTTAGTGAGGTTTATGGCACTAGTATTGTCACACTTTATTGGAACAGTTTTCAAATTAATCCCATAATCATTCAACTGTTGTTTCATCCAAATAATCTGTGCGCAACAACTACCTGCCGCAACATATTCCGCTTCGGCAGTGGACAAAGCCACACTGGCTTGTGTATCGACCCGTTTCCGGACCGCTACCGAGCTCAATATACCGAGCTCGAGTTACCGAGCTCAACACACCAAGCTCAACATAAACCTGTATGAGATGTGTTTTAAAAACAAAACTCATGTGCCTTTTAAAAATACGATATATTTTTTTTTAAAAACCAACTCGTGCACATCAGAGTAATTACAGCTTTTCGAAACATGGTGCAACTAAGACACAAGACTTAAATTCTAATAAAACATACATGCATAACATACATATATATATATCACTCGAAATAATAATGTATACAAAATGCAGGGTAGCAAAGTATAAAGAAAATACACCTAAGGTACGACGACTTCAAAAGAGCAATCATACCCTGGGGGTACTTCCGGCAGACTCCCACGCAGGGGGCTGCTCCAAAAGTAAGACCACCAGTCTACCCTGAAACAACAAAACAACACTGCCCAAACTGGTCACGACATACTACTCCAAAAGAAAAACAAGGTACAGCCATAAAAAAAAACAACATCCAGCAACATAATCAATCACGACAAGTAGAGGTCGTCACTCGGGTCCTCGTCGAGCTCCTCCTCGGCATCATCTACTGTCGAGTTCCCTGCGCCCTCGACATCGCCTGGGTAACCGTCATGGATTGAAGGCACCACGGGGAAAGGGTCAACTTCTCGACAATTCAGAATAAGCTCGACATAAAGGATATAAGCAAGCGGCAATAATATATCTCAATCACCACCGCGTGACTCGACCATCTCACTCTAGACTCGACACAACTCTCAAATCCATTTTTCTCGACTCGACAATTTTTCCTGAATGCACACGCAGCCGTACCGTATGTCGGAAAGTCCAGCCGAAGCCTTGGGATCCTCGCTCTCCCTAGGGCCGATCAACTCAGTCCCGTAAGCGTGGCGGCGTCTAGTCGATCTCCAGTAAACAAAGGGACCTAGCACCCTCGATTATCAGGGTCCGCGGCTCAAAAGCGTCATACGACTCACCTAGCTCGCTCACTCGATGAACAATTAGCATACGATATTCAAAGAGTTAAACACAAGATATTCAACCGCATGTCAAATAAAAAGAGCAAGCTCGACATGAAGAAACGCAATTCAACATGCAATACACAATTCACGACATATATTCAATCACATATTAAATACATGCAAAAACTCAATCATATCACAACATTTCAAGCTCGACACAAATCAGGAAATCCATACACAATAACATAACCACGTAGAATATGAAATGCCCTTACGCTAGCATACTATGAAAGTATTAATGTGAAGCGCCCTTACCGAACTCCAAGTTAATGCTGCTCGACAACGACCTCGACACAGCTGTCTTCAAATGAGCTCGACAACGACTTCTCTTACTCGATCTCGACACGGCCATCTTGATCGACCTCGACACGTCGCTTCTCGATCACGGATTCATTTGCTTCCACGTCTTGGATTCGCTTTCCCGTACACCTCGATTCGGAAATCACACGATCTCGGGAATCAGACTTCCTAAAACAAACACAACTCAGTTCGATCTATGGGTTCTAATACACTTAGCTCTCTTCCCAAACTTAACCACAACCCAGAAAATATAAAACTCAAGAACTTGAATATATTTTTCCTCTAACACAAAGTTAGGGTTTTTGATCAAAAGTTCATGAAAAAGGTTATCTGATGCTTCAACAGATAGATCGACAACAACAACAACTAGAAGCAACAAGCGAAAAACAAGAAATCGAAATAAACCGAAAATGAAGAGTTTCTGGGCACTGCCGATTGCAGAAAAACAGGGGAAGAAAATTTGTTTTACAAGCCCAATTAATCGGTTAGAAAGATAGGTAATATCGTGAAGAAGAAAACCCATCAATTTGACATGATTTGGAAGCATAAAACTGGCTAAAAATGGAAGGAAAAGTAGCGCTAAACAGTAGCACAGAGAAAAAGAAAAATATGTTCTTCATACCTCAATGGTGATGGTCGAGCAGGCGAGATATAGGTCGAGAAGATAATGATGATGAACAAGATTGATGAAGAAAATTTGTGCAGAATCTCGATGGAACTCACGGTTTCGTCGATGGAAGTTCTTGGAGAAAAACAACGAAACTCAGAGCAGAAGGAAGAAGAAAGAAAGAAGAAAAGAGAAAGAATGAGTGTTTGAGGGAATCGGTCGTGGTATACAGCTGGAAGGGCATAATCGTAACTCCAGCTATAAGATGCCAATCCCATCAATCATCTACCCGTCTAATCGTTCCTCTCATAATTACCCTCTACTGCTTGGCCAATCCGGTGCAGACATCGCGGCGAACGGCAAGCCGACAATGTAATTATTACAAACAATATAATAATAGCGAATAACGTTCGAAAGAATACGAGTTATCATCTCGACCGCGATGTCGACTAGGGTGCTCGTGCAAGCGAGGTTCTAACACGAGTTCGTGAGCAGCGGTCTCCTCGGCTCGGCATGCGTCCTCATCGGCTCGATGCAGCGACTTCATCAACTCGACACGCGATCTCCTCGATTCGGCTAGTGCACGCGCTCCTCGGCTCGGCAAATGACCTCGGCAAGCGATCTTGGCGGGATCTCGACATAAGGTCTTGGTCGAGGTCTCGATACGTCGTCCTAATACGATGTCGATCTCGTCCTCGGGTGTTACAATCTCTCCCTCTAAAAAATTTCGTCCTCGAAATTGCAAATAAGATTCTTACCTCGGAAAAGTTCGAGTCTTGAGTCTTCATCTTCTCCTCGGCTCCCAGTCGCATCTCGTCTTGATCCCACACAACTTTGACAAGTTGAATCTCTTTGTTCATAATTGTTTGGCTTTCGATCAACGATCCTTCTTTGGTAATGCTTGAAAGATAGGTCGTCGCTTGATTGAATCACATCAGGTTCGATGACATGAGAGGGTCGGAAATATACTTCGCAATCGTGAGGCGTGGAAGGCGTCGTGGATGTTCGACAAGAATGGTGGCAAGGCAATCTGATATGCCACTGGACCAATACGACGAAGAATTGGTAAGGTCCAATAAATTTAGGGGTAAGTTTCTTGGATTTGATCGCTCGACCAACTCCGGTAGTGGGGGTGACTCTAAGAAATACATGTTCTCCTTCCTCGAACTCGAGTGGTCGGCGTCGTTGGTCCGCATAACTCTTACATCGACTTTGAGATGTTCGTGATCCGATCTCGATCAAAGCGGATCTTCTCGGTAGTCTGTTGGATCATATCTGGTCCTCTGACGATTCGCTCGCCGTCCTGGTACCAACAAAGAGGCGTCGACATTTCCGCCCATCTGGTACGCTTCAAAGGTGCCATTCCAATGCTCGCATGGAAGCGTTATTGTAGGTGAACTCCACCAATGGTAAGGCGTCGTCCCAACTTCCTCGGTGATCTAACGTCTGGCTCGCAACAAATCTTCAAGTGATTGGATCGTTCTCTCGATCGGCCGTCGATCTGTGGATGATATCTTGCCGAGCTAAGCCTGAGCTCGGTTCCCATCGCTCCTTGCAATTCCCTCCAAAAATGAGGCGTGAACTTCGGATCTCGGTCCGAACACGATCGAAGAGGGTATTCCATGAAGTCGTACTATCTCGCGATGAAGATCTCGGTCGGCTTTTCCACGTTGTATGTCGACCTCCTTTGGTAAGAAATGAGCGATTTGGTCAATCGGTCGACGATCACCCAAATCGAATCATTCTTCTTCTGCGTTTTATTGCAAACCTACAACGAAATCCATGGAAATACTATCCCATTTCCATCTTTGATACGTCAGCGATTGTAGCATTCTGCGGTCGTTGGTGCTCCACCTTCGCTTTACGACCACGTCGAACCACGGCTACGTGCTCGACCACTTGCTTCTTCATTCAGGACCACCAAAAATGCTTCTTCAAGTCTTGATACATCTTCGTAACTCCTGGGTGAATACTAAAGTTGCTCTTATGCGCTTCGTCGAGAATCGACTTCCTCGGCTCGGATCGTTAGGTACGCGCACTTGGCTATTGCACCTCGAGATGTCGTCGCTCGATGTGAGAATGCGCCTTCCACTTGCGCTATCAAGCTGAGATCTTCTCTTGCGAAGCTTCGTCATGAACTTGCGGTCTCGGATCTCGTCCAACAATGCATTAGAAATGGTAAGCATACCAAATCTCGGCTTCCCGGTGAAACTTGACACTCGACTTCAAGTCTCTAACTTCTCGAGCATCTCCGACTCCTTGATCATCATTGCCGAGGTTAAAGCGCTCTTCCTACTCAGCGCATACGCTACTCGTTAGCCTTCACGGGATGGTATTCCAACGTAAAGTCGTAGTCCTTGAAATTACGTCCATCTACGTTGGCGCATGTTGAGCTCTTTACGGTCGAGCAGTACTTCAAGCTCTTGTGATCGCCGAAAGCGATGAAGTGCTCCCATAGAGGTAGTGCCTCCCATATCTTGGCGCCAAAAACTCTTCTTTGCCCGGCTCAAGTCGTGAGTAGGGTAGTTCCTCTCGTGAATCTTAAGGTGTCTTGAAGCATCTGCGACCACCTTCCGATGTTGCATCGATGCATCCCAATCACTGGTGTGACGCATCACAATACACCTCGAAAGGCTCTTACGGTTGAGGCAAAATCGGCCAGCGCCGCCGTCAAAAGCTCGCTTCGATCTTTGGCGGCCGCGCTCCTCGGTCCAGGCAAAGGTTGATCCTTCCTCGTCGATCGTGTAAGAGGCGCGACAATCTTGAGAAACCTTCAATGAATCTTCGGTAATATCCTGCTAAGCGACAAAACTCTGATCTCGTGCTTAGTCTTGTTTGTTCCCACGCTAACACCGCCTCGATCTTAGTTGGATCCACATTTATCCGCTTCTTTGGAAATCACGTGACCAAGAAAATTCACCTCTTGACCAAAATTCACACTTGACGGTTGGCATAGAGTTGCTTATCTCGTAATATCTGCGATGCTCGACATAAGTGTTCTGCGTGCTCTTCTCGGTTCCTCGAGTAAATCGATTATGTCGTCGATGAACACTACAACGAATCGATCCAAAAGCGAATGGAAAATCCTGTTCATGTAGTCCATAAACACGGTGGCACATTCGTCACTCCAAGCGGCATCACCAAGTACTCGTAGTGACCGTATCTAGTCCTGAAGCTGTTTTGGCGACATCTTCCTCCTTCACGCCAAATCGATGGTAGCGGAGCTTCAAGTCTATCTTGGAAAGATCGCCGCTCCACGAAGTTGATCCATCAGTCGTCGTCAATACGTGGTAACGGATAACGGTTCTTCACGGTAACCTTGTTGAGCTCGCGGTAGTCCACGTCTGACCTTGATCGTCCATCCTTCTTCTTAACCAACAACACTTTGGAGCTCCCCACGGTGACACGCTCGGTCGTATGAATTGCTTTGACTCCAAGTGTTCGATCACGGGACTTGACTCTTTCATCTCGGCGGGAGACATCTGTATGGCGCTTTGGAAATCGGTCTGTTCCTGGAATCGGTCGATGGAGAACTCGACCTCTACCGCCTTTGGTGGTAACCACTGGCGCGTCTTCGGGAAAAAGCGTCCTCAAAGTCACACACCCTTTGGAACATTCTTCACGTCGATCTGTTTGGAAAACTTAGAACTAGCGGATACATGTATTCCTAGTTCCTTCTTTCAAAGAAACTCCAATACGTTCGTGAGAAAGATAATTGGAGACTCGAGTCTGGAAAAATTACGGTTTTACGGGCCGCAGTCCAAGGACATGGTGGTGTGACAACCAATCCATCCAGGGATGACATCTAAACCCTTAAGAGGCAAACAAACCAAATTGACCACAAACTTTCTACTACGAATAACCACTACACAATTAAGACATGCGGTGTTTGTGACTAAGGTTTTAGCGGTGGGGTTGTAACTACCAATTTAAGCGGTAAAGCGATCCGCGATCAGTTCAAATGGTTCACCTGATCGAGAAGAAATAAAGGAATGGGTTGCACGAATAAAAGAAACGGATAAGGATTTACCCTCGATCTCACATTCACCTTGGATAAGATCTTGACTCGTTACGCTTCCTCGCCACTCATGCGAGAAAACTACGCCTTTAGCCACTTGGCGCTTCCACTTTGGCTCTTTGCGCCATGGCATAGTCGGTTCGGCTTTAGGTGTAGGACAATCCTTGGCAAAATGCCCTGGCTTCTACGGTTGAAACACACCTCCTCGCTTACGAGTACACTACTCGCGTAATGTCGACTTTCCACATCGATAGCAAGTCACCTCGACACCGGTCGACCTCCACTCCTCGATCCCTGGGTCATCGGACGATCTTGTCCCCTGTTGTCGTTCCACGAGGTCGGTCGTAAGGCTTCTTCTGCGGTTGTTTCCGCTTTACGTGCAAATCTACGCCGCACTCACGGGGTCTCGCGGTCCGCCTACAAGTCTTCTTCTTGTGGCTTCTCACTCCTTCTACCTCGACACATCGATCAATCGACTCTTGGAGGTTTCGGATCCTCAGCGACACCGCGACTTACGAATGTCGAATCTCGATCCGTTGGAATCTCTCACTTAACCATCTTTGATCGGCTTCGATCACGGAATGGGACTGAAATACCTGCCAGCGACTCGAACTTGGCGCATACTCGGACAACTGTCGAGTTGCCTTCTTCTGCAATTGAAGAAACTCTTGCTCCTTCTCGGCTCGTGCGATGTCTGGGAAGTACTTGTCCAAGAACCTTTCACGAAAAAGCTCCCGAGTCATCTCGCGGCGTTACGCTATAAATGTTTGCTTCACTCCTCTCCACCAATACTCTGCGTCTCTAGCGATAAGTAGGTGGCATAGTCGACCTTCACGTTGTCAGGGCAATGAAGTGCCTCGAAGATCTTCTCGATCTCTTGCATCCAAAGATCGACTTTATCTGGATTTGGCTCACCGTAGAACCCGATTGGATCATGCTTCTGAAGTCGGCCAATCCTCTAACTTCAGCATTTACGTTACGCTCGTTCTTTGTTCTTTGCGAGTTCTGGCGAGTTAACGCTGCCGTCTGTTGAGCCATCGCGTTAACTGTTGAGTTCTGGCGGTGATTGTTGAGCCATGGCTGCCGCCATCTCGGTCGTAAGCTTGAATTGCTCGTTCCATGTCGGCGTTCTCGGTTGCAGGTGTCGTATTCCTACGAGGTGGCATTAGATTCCACAAAGTTCAAAACCACAGCGAGAATCTCGGAACAAGGATGTGTTAAAACACCTTTGCTTCAATCAAGAAAGCAGTTCAAACAATTTCTCAAGCAATAAGTGCTTCACTTAGTCAAGCGACAATCAACATAATACAACTAGGTACCCAACACACATAACCCGAGCATAGTGACCGGTCAAATCTCCTATGCACGGCTCGGTCGAGCAGAGCTGCTCACGATACCAGCGATTGTAACGACCGTTTAGGACCTTCTGAGAGCTCGATATCACAGAGCTCGAGTTCTGAAACTCAACACACAAGCTCAACATAAACTTTGTATGAGATGTGTTTTAAAAACAAAACTCTTGTGCCTTTTAAAAATACGATATATTTTTTAAAAAACCAACTCGTGCACATAAGAGTAATTCTGACTTTTGAAACATGGTGCAACTAAGACCACAAGACTTAAATTCTAATAAAACATACATGCATAACAAACATATATATATATCACTCGAAATAATAATGTATACAAAATGCGGGGTAGCAAAGTATAAAGAAAAATACACCTAAGGTATGCAGCGACTTCAAGAAGCAATCATACCACAGGGTACTTAGGCGAACTCCCACGCGTTTGCTCCAAAAGTAAGACCACTAGTCTACCTGAAACAACAAAACAACACTGCCCCAGCTGGTCACGACATACTACTCCAAAGAAAAACAAGGTACGACCATAAAAAAACAACATCCAAGCAACATAATCAATCCACGACGGATAGAGGTCGTCACTTTCGGGTCCTCGTCGAGCTCCTCCTCGGCATCATCTCTTTGTCGAGTTCCTGCGCCCTCGACATCGCTGGGTAGCGAGTCATGGATTGAAGGCACCACGGGAAAAGGTCAACTTCTCAACAATTCAAAATAAGCTCGACATAAAGGATATAAGCAAACAGCAATAATATATCTCGATCACCACACGTGACTCGACCATCTCACTCTGGGCACTCGACCTGACTCTCAAATCCATTTTCTCTCGACTTGACAATTTTCGGAATGCACACGCCGTGCGGTATGTCGGAAAGTCGGTAAACCTTGGGATCCTCGCTCTCCCTAGGGCCGATCGGCTTCGGGTCCCATAAGCGTGGCGGCGTCTGATCAATCTCCCGTAAACAAGGGGACCTAGCACCCTCGATTATCAGGGTCACGGATCAAAAGCGTCATCACGACTCACCTAGCTACGCTCACTTTCGATGAACAATTAAGCATCACGATATTCAAAGAGTTAAACACAAGATATTCAACCGCATGTCAAATAAAAGAGCAAGCTCGACATGAAGAAGCATAATTCAACATGCAATACACAATTCACGACATATATTCAATCACATATTAAATACATGCAAAAACTCAATCATATCACAACATTTCAAGCTCGACACAAATCGGAAATCCATACACAATAACATAACCACGTAGAATATGAAATGCCACTTACGCTAGCATACTACGAAAGTATTAATGTGAAGCGCCTACCAGAACTCCAAGTTAATCTTTGCTCGACAGCGACCTCGACACGGTGTCTTCAAATGAGCTCGACAACGACTTCTCTTACTCGATCTCGACACGGTGTCTTGATCGACCTCGACACGCGTCACTTCTCGATCTGGATTCATTGCTTCCACGTCTTGGATTAAGCTTTCCGTACACCTCGATTCGAAATCACACGATCTCGGGAATCGGACTTCCTAAAACAAACACAACTTCGATTCGATCTATGGGTTCTAATACACTTAGCTCTCTTCCCAAACTTAACCACAACTCGGAAAATATAAAACTCAAGAACTTGAATATATTTTCCTTTAACACAAAGTTAGGGTTTTTGATCGAAAGTTCATGAAAAAGGTTATCGATGCTTCAGCGGATAGATCGACAACAACAACAACTAGAAGCAACAAGCGAAAAACAAGAAATCGAAATAAACCGAAAATGAAGAGTTTTACGGGCACGCTGGTGCGAGAAAAAGCGAGGAAGAAAATTTGTTTTACAAGCCCAATTAATCGGTTAGAAAGATAGGTAATATCGTGAAGAAGAAAACCCATCAATTTGACATGATTTGGAAGCATAAAAGCGGCTAAAAATGGAAGGAAAAGTAGCGCTAAGCGGTAGCCTGAGAGAAAAGAAAAATCTGTTCTTCATACCTCGATGGTGATGGTCGGCGGCGAGATATAGGTCGAGAAGATAATGATGATGAACAAGATTGATGAAGAAAATTTGTGCGAGAATCTCGATGGAACTCACGGTTTTAGTCGATGGAAGTTCTTGGAGAAAAACAACGAAACTTCAGGCGGAAGGAAGAAGAAAGAAAGAAGAAAGAGAAAGAATGAGTGTTTGAGGGAATCGGTCGTGGTATACGGTGGAAGGGCATAATCGTAACTCCGGCTATAAGATGCCAATCCCATCAATCATCTGCCGTCTAATCGTTCCTCTCATAATTACCTCTACTCTGCCGGTCAGCGGTCTAGACACGCGGCGAGAACGGCGGCGGACAATGTAATTATTACAAACAATATAATAATAAGCTGAATAAGCGTTCGAAAGAATACGAGTTATCATCTCGACACGATGTCGACTAGGGTGCTCGTGCAAGCGCTACAAGGTTCTAACACGAGTTCGTGAGCAGCGCGGTCTCCTACATTTCGACATGCGTCCTCATCAGCTCGATGCAGCGACTTCATCAACTTCGACCGCGCGATCTCCTCGGTTCGGCGACTAGTGCAGCGGTCCCCTCAGCTCGGCAAATGACCTCGGCAAACGATCTTGGCACGGGATCTCGACATAAGGTCTTGGTCGAGGTCTCGATATGTCGTCCTAATACGATGTCGATCTCGTCCTCAGGTGTTACAGCTTGTTTCTTACTATGCCATGAAACCAAGGCATTCCCAAGTAAGTGACATGTCCCACTAGTGCTTTTTCGGTGCATTTTGCAACCCGCAAAATCCGAATCCGAGTACCCAATAAGTATGCAGTCAGCACCTTTGGGGTACCATAAACCCATAGTTTGTGTGCCAGTGAGATATCTCATGATGCGTTTTACCGCTAAGAGATGTGATTCCTTAGGATTTGCTTGAAAACGTGCACACATACAAACACTAGACATAATATCCGGACGACTTGCAGTGAGATAGAGAAGAGATCCTATCATACCTCGATACTTACTTACTTCGACCGACTTACCACCTTCATCTTTGTCAAGATAGCATGATGTGCTCATGGGAGTTGAGATTTCTTTGGCGTTGCTCATTCCAAATCTTTTAAGCAACTCCTTGCAATATTTGGATTGATTTATAAAAATTCCTTCTTTTGTTTGTTTGATTTGAAGACCAAGGAAGTAGTTGATGTAACACCTGAGGACGAGATCGACATCGTATTAGGACGACGTATCGAGACCTCGACCAAGACCTTATGTCGAGATCCCGTGCCAAGATCGTTTGCCGAGGTCATTTGCCGAGCTGAGGAGACCGCGTGCACTAGCTGCTGAACTGAGGAGATCGCGTGTCGAGTTGATGAAGTCGCGTGCAGGTGATGAGGGCGCATGTCGGTGAGGAGACCGCGTTCCACGAACTCGTGTTAGAACCTTGTGCGCTTGCACGAGCACCCTAGTCGACATCGTGTCGAGATGATAACTCGTATTCTTTGAGCGTTATTCAGCGCTATTATTATATTGTTTGTAATAATTACATTGGCTTGCCGTTCTCGTCAGCGATGTCTAGACCGTTGACCAAGCCAGTAGAGGTAATTATGAGAGGAGCGATTAGGCGGGTAGATGATTGATGGGATTGGCATCTTATAGCTGGAGTTACGATTATGCCCTTTCCACCGGTGTATACCACGACCGATTCCTCAAACACTCATTCTTTCTTTTCTTCTTTCTTTCTTCTTCCTTCTGCTCTGAGTTTCGTTGTTTTTCTCCAAGAACTTCCATCGACGAAACCGTGAGTTCCATCGAGATTCTGCACAAATTTTCTTCATCAATCTTGTTCATCATCATTATCTTCTCGACCTATATCTCGCCTGCTCGACCATCACCATTGAGGTATGAAGAACAGATTTTTCTTTTTCTCTGTGCTACTGTTTAGCGCTACTTTTCCTTCCAATTTTAGCCAGTTTTATGCTTCCAAATCATGTCAAATTGATGGGTTTTCTTCTTCACGATATTACCTATCTTTCTAACCGATTAATTGGGCTTGTAAAACAAATTTTCTTCCCCTGTTTTTCTGCAATCGGCAGTGCCCAGAAACTCTTCATTTTCGGTTTATTTCGATTTCTTGTTTTTCGCTTGTTGCTTCTAGTTGTTGTTGTTGTTGTCGATCTATCATTGAAGCATCGGATAACCTTTTCATGAACTTTTGATCAAAAACCCTAACTTTGTGTTAGAGGAAAAATATATTCAAGTTTTGAGTTTTATATTTTCCGGGTTGTGGTTAAGTTTGGGAAGAGAGCTAAGTGTATTAGAACCCATAGATCGAATCAGAGTTGTGTTTGTTTTAGGAAGTCGATTCGAGATCGTGTGATTTCGAATCGAGGTGTCTGGAAAGCGAATCCAAGGCGTGGAAGCGGCGGAATCCCAGATCGGTAGCGTGCGTGTCGAGGTCGATTGAAGACAGCCAGTGTCGAGATCGAGTAAGAGAAGTCGTTGTCGAGCTCATTTGAAGACAAAGTGTCGAGGTCGTTGTCGGCGGCATTAACTGGAGTTGATGGGGCACTTCACATTAATACTTTCATAGTATGCTAGCGTAAGGGCATTTCATATTCTCGTGGTTATGTTATTGTGTATGGATTTCCTGATTTGTGTCGAGCTTGAAATGTTGTGATATGATTGAGTTTTTGCATGTATTTAATATGTGATTGAATATATGTCGTGAATTGTGTATTGCATGTTGAATTACGTTTCTTCATGTCGAGCTTGCTCTTTTATTTGACATGCGGTTGAATATCTTGTGTTTAACTCTTTGAATATCGTATCGTGGTGTTCATCAGTGGCGAGCTAGGTGAGTCGTATGGCGTTTTGAGCCGTGACCGGATAAGCGAGGGTGCTAGGTCCCACTTTGTTTACGGAGATTGACTGAGGCGTCGCCACGCTATGGGACTGAGTTAGTATCTAGGGAGAGCGAGGATCCCAAGGCTTCGGCTGGACTTTCCGACATACGGTACGGCGTGTGCATTCCGGAAAAATTGTCGAGTCGAGAGAAAATGGATTTGAGAGTTGTGTCGAGTCTAGAGTGAGATGGTCGAGTCACGTGTGGTGATTGAGATATATTATTGCTGTTTGCTTATATCCTTTATGTCGAGCTTATTTTGAATTGTTGAGAAGTTGACCCTTTCCCGTGGTGCCTTCAATCCATGACGGTTACCCAGGCGATGTCGAGCGAGGAACTTCGGCTTGAGATGATGCCGAGGAGGAGCTCGGCGAGGACCCAGTGAGCGACCTCTATCTGTCGTGATTGATTATGTTCTTTGGATGTTGTTTTTTTATGGCTGTACCTTGTTTTCTTTTGGAGTAGTATGTCGTGACCAGTTTAGGCGGTGTTGTTTTGTTGTTTGAGGTAGGCGGTGGTCTTACTTTTGGAGCAGCCCCTGCGTGGGAGTTCTGCGGAAGTACCCAGGGTATGATTGCTCTTTTGAAGTCGTCGTACCTTAGGTGTATTTTCTTTATACTTTGCTACCTGCATTTTGTATACATTATTATTTCGAGTGATATATATATATGTATGTTATGCATGTATGTTTTATTAGAATTTAAGTCTTGTGTCTTAGTTGCACCATGTTTATTGTAATTACTCGATGTGCACGAGTTGGTTTTTTTAAAAAAATATATCGTATTTTTAAAAGGCACAAGAGTTTTGTTTTTAAAACACATCTCATCTGAGGTTTATGTTGAGCTTGGTGTGTTGAGCTCGGTAACTTCGAGCTCGGTATATTGAGCTTCGGTAGCGGTCAGGAAGCAGTCGTTACCTTTGTTGGTATCGAGCGATTCGGTTCTGAAAGTGTGCATAGGAAGATTTAGATGAGTCAGCATGTCGGGTTATGTGTGTTGGGTACCTAGTTGTATTATGTTGATTCTTTGTTTGACTAAGTGAAGCACTTATTGCTTGAGAAATTGTTTGAAGCTGTTTCTTGATTGAAGCGGTGTGTTTTAACACATCCTTGTTACGAGATTGACGGGGTTTTGAACTTTGTGGAATCTAATGCCACCTCGTAGGAATCTGGCCAACTGGCAGAACGTCGACATGGAGCGAGCAATTCAAGCTATGGCCGAGATGGCGGCAGCCATGGCTCAACAATCAGTGCTGCAACTCAGCCAGGCTAACGCGATGGCTCAGCAGAGGCGGCGTTAACTCGTGAACTTGCGGCAGCGACAGCGAGCGAGCGAAATCTTTGAAGTTAGAGGATTGGCGACTTGAAGCATGATCCACCGAAGTTCTATGGTGAGCCAAATCTAGATAAAGGCGATCTTTGGATGCAAGAGATCGAGAAGATCTTTGAGGCACTTCATTGCGGGACAGCGTGAAGGTCGACTATGCCACCTACTTGCGCTAGACGCGAGTATTGGTGGAAGAGGTGAAGCAAACATTTATAAGCGAGCGTCGCGAGATGACACAGGAGCTTTTTAGTGAAAGGTTCTTGGACAAGTACTTCCCAGATCTTTGCCACGCAGCGAGAAAGAGCAAGAGTTTCTTCAATTGCGGCAAAGGCAACTCGGCGATGTCAGAGTATGCGACCAAGTTCAGTCGTTGGCGAGGTATTTCAGTCCATTCGTGATCGAGTTGATCAAAGATGGTTAAGTGAGAGATTCCAACGGAGGATTGAGATTCGACATTAGTCGATGTGGTGTCGTTGAGGATCCGAAACCTCAGAGCTGATTGATCGATGTGTCGAGGTAGAAGGAGTGAGAAGCCACAAGAAGAAGATTGTAGGCGGACCGGTGAGACCCCGAGTGCGAGCGGATTTGCCTGAAAGAAACAACCGCGAAGAAGCCTTACGGCCAGACCTCGAGGAGCGACAACGAGGGGGCGATGTCGTCAGATGACCAGGAAGCGAGTGGAGAGTCGGGCCGGTGTCGAGGTGACTTGCTATCGATGTGGAAAGCGGGACATTATGCGATAATTGTACTCGAAGGAGGAGGTGTGTTTCAACCGCGAAGCCAGGGCATTTTGCCAAGGATTGTCCTACACCTAAAGTGAACCGACTATGCTTGCGGCAAGAGCCAAAGGGAAGCGTCAGTGGCTAAAGGCGAGTTTTACGCATGAGTGGCGAGGAAGCGAGCAGTGAAGATCTTATCCAAGGTGAATGTGAGATCGAGGTAAATCCTTATCCGTTCTTTTTGATTCGTGCAACCCGTTCCTTTATTTCTTACGATTGTGTGAACCATTTGAACTTGACCGTGTTGCTAGTTAAATTGGTAGTTACAACCCCACCGCTAAAACCTTAGTCACAAACACTGCATGTCTTAATTGTGTAGTGGTTATTGAGTAGAAAGTTTGTGGTCAATTTGGTTTGTTTGCCTCTTAAGGGTTTAGATGTCATCCTCGGGATGGATTGGTTGTCACACCACCATGTCGCTTTGGGTGTGCCCGTAAAAGCGTAATTTTTCCAGACCTTGGAGTCTCGATTATCTTTCTGTAGAACGTATTGGAGTTTCTTTGAAAGAAGGAACTAGGGAATACATGTATCTGGCTAGTTCGGAAGTTTTCAGCGGATCGGCGTGAAGAATGTTCGGTGGTGTGTGACTTTGAGGGCGTTTTCAGAAGGCGTGCCAGGTTACCACCACGGTCACGAGGTCGAGTTCTCCATCGACTGATTCCAGGAACAGACCGATTTCCAAAGCGCCATACAGATGTCTCTAGAGATGAAAGAGTGAAGTCCCGGATCGAACACTTGGAGTCAATGCAATTCATACGACCAGGCGTGTCACCGTAGGGAGCTCGGTGTTGTTGGTTAAGAAGAAGGATGGGCGATCAAGGCAGTGCGTGGACTACCGCGAGCTCAACAAGGTTACCGTGAAGAACCGTTATCCGTTACCACGTATTGGCGACTTGATGGATCAACCGTGGAGCGGCGATCTTTTCCAAGATAGACTTGAAGTCGGGCTACCATCAGTTTGCGTGAAGGAGGAAGATGTCGCCAAAACAGCTTTCGAGGACTAGATACGGTCATTCACGAGTACTTGGTGATGCCGTTTGGAGTGACGAATCGCCACTGTGTTTATGGACTACATGAGCGAGGATTTTCCATTCGTTTTTGGATCGATTCGTTTGTAGTGTTCATCGACGACATCTTGATTTACTCGAGGAACCGAGAAGAGCACGCAGAACACTTATGTCGAGTATCGCAGATATTACGAGATAAGCAACTCTATGCCAACCTGTCGAGTGTGAATTTTGGCTTGAAGAGGTGAATTTTCTTGGTCACGTGATTTCCAAAGAAGGGATAGGCGTGGATCCAACTAAGATTGAGGCGGTGTTAGCGTGGGAACAATGAAGACGATTCTGAGATCGGGGAGTTTTGTCGGCTTAGCATGATATTACCGAAGATTCATTGAAGGTTTCTCGAAGATTGTCGCGCCTCTTACACGACTGACGAGGAAGGACCAACCTTTTCCCTGGACCGAGGAGTGCGGCTCGCGATTTTCAAAGGCTGGAAGGAGCTTTTGACGGCAGTACCGTGCGATTTTGCCTCAACCGTAAGAGCCTTTCGAGGTGTATTGTGATGCTTCACACCAGGGATTGGGATGCGTCTTGATGCAACATCGGAAGGTGGTCGCGTATCTTCAAGACACCCTTAAGATTCACGAGAGGAACTACCCTACTCACGACTTGGAGGTGTGCCAGAGTTTCTGGCTGAAGATATGGAGGCACTACCTCTATGGGAGCACTCTTACTGTTTTCAGCGATCACAAGAGTTTGAAGTACCTGTTCGACCAGAAAGAGCTCAACATGCGTCAACGTAGATGGACATAATTTCTCAAGGACTACGACTTTACGTTGGAATACCATCCCGGTAAGGCTAACGTAGTAGCAGATGCGTTGAGTAGGAAGAGCGTTTTAACCTCGGCAATGATGATCAAGGAGTTGGAGATGCTCGAGAAGTTCCGAGACTTGAAGTTGAGTGTCGAAGTTTCACCAGGAAGGCGAGATTTGGTATGCTTACCATTTCTAACAGATTGTTGGGCGAGATCCGAGACCAGCAAGTTCATGACGAGCTACGCAAGAGAAGATTCGATTGATAAGCGCAAGGGAAGGCGACGAATTTCACATCGGAGCGGGCGACATCTTGAGGTGCAATAGCCGAGTGTGCGTACCTAACGTATCCGAGCCGAGGAAGCTGATTCTCGGCGGCGCATAAGAGCAACTTTAGTATTCACCCAGGAGTTACGAAGATGTATCAAGACTTGAAGAAGCATTTTTGGTGGTCCTGAATGAAGAAGCAAGTGGCGAGCACGTAGCCGTGTTTGGCGTGTCGAAGCGAAGGTGGAGCACCAGCGACTGCGGGGAATGCTACAATCGCGTGACGGTATGGAAATGGGATAGTATTTCCATGGATTTCGTTGTAGGTTTGCAGCGGAAGAAGAATGATTCGATTTGGGTGATCGTCGACCGATTGACCCGAATCTGCTCATTTCTTTACCGGTGAGGTCGGACGTACAGCGTGGAAAAAGCTGACCGAGATCTTCATCGCGGAGATAAATGCGACTTCATGGAATACCCTCTTCGATCGTGTCGGACCGAGATCCGAAGTTCACGTCTCATTTTGGAGGGAATTGCAAGGAAGCGATGGGAGCGAAGCTCGAGCTTAGCTCGGCATATCATCCACGTGGCGGTCGGGCCGAGAGAAACGATCCAATCACTTGAAGATTTGTTGCGAGCTTATGCGTTAGATCACCGAGGAAGTTGGGACGGCGTCTTACCATTGGTGGAGTTCACCTACAATAACATTTCCATGCGAGCATTGGAATGGCACCTTTGAAGCGTATGGACGGAAATGTCGACGCCTCTTTGTTGGTACCAGGACGGCGAGCTGAATCGTCAGAGACCGAATATGATCCAACGGACTCACAGAGAAGATCCGTTTGATCGAGAGATCGGATCACGAACATCTCAAAGTCGACGAAGAGTTATGCGGACCAACGGCGTCGACCACTCGAAGTTCGAGGAAGGAGAACATGTATTTCTTAGAGTCACCCCCACTGAGTTGGTCGGCGATCAAATCCAAGAAACTTACCCTAAATTTATTGGACCTTACCGCATTCTTAAATCGTATTGGTCGGTGGCATATCAGTTGCCTTGCCACCATTCTTGTCGAACATCCACGGCGTCTTCCCACGTCTCACGATTCGCGGAAGTATATTTCCGACCCTCTCATGTCATCGAATCCGGATGTGATTCAAGCGAAGGGCGACCTATCTTTCAAGCATTACGAGAAGGATCGTTGATCGGAAAGCCAAGCGATTCGCGGAACAAAGAGATTCAACTTGTCAAAGTTGTGTGGGATCGAGAAGGCGGGAGATGCGACTTGGGAGGCTGGAGGAAGATGAAGACTCGATTACCTGAACTTTTCCGAGGTAAGAATCTTATTTGCAATTTCGAGGACGAAATTTTTAGAGGAGAGATTGTAACACCTGAGGACGAGATCGACATCGTATTAGGACGGCGATGTCGAGACCTCGACCAAGACCTTATGTCGAGATCCCGCCAAGATCGTTCTGAGGTCATTTGCCGAGCCGAGAGACCGCGTGCACTAGGCTGCTGAATCGAGGAGATCGGCGTGTCGAGTTGATGAAGTCGCGTCTTCGAGCCGATGAGGGCGCATGTCGGTGAGGAGACCGCGTTCACGAACTCGTGTTAGAACCTTGCGCTTGCACGAGCACCCTAGTCGACATCGTGTCGAGATGATAACTCGTATTCTTTCGAGCGTTATTCAGCTATTATTATATTGTTTGTAATAATTACATTGTCGGCTTGCCCGTTCTCGTCAGCGATGTCTGAACCGTTGGCCAAGCGAGTGAGGGTAATTATGAGAGGAGCGATTAGGCGGGTAGATGATTGATGGGATTGGCATCTTATATTTGGAGTTACGATTATGCCGCTTCCACCAGTATACCACGACCGATTCCCTCGAAACACTCATTCTTTCTCTTTTCTTCTTTCTTTCTTCTTCCTTCTGCTCTGAGTTTCGTTGTTTTTCTCCAAGAACTTCCATCGACGAAACCGTGAGTTCCATCGAGATTCTGCACAAATTTTCTTCATCAATCTTGTTCATCATCATTATCTTCTCGACCTATATCTCGCCTGCTCGACCATCACCATTGAGGTATGAAGAACAGATTTTTCTTTTTCTCTGTGCTACTGTTTAGCGCTACTTTTCCTTCCATTTTTAGCCAGTTTTATGCTTCCAAATCATGTCAAATTGATGGGTTTTCTTCTTCACGATATTACCTATCTTTCTAACCGATTAATTGGGCTTGTAAAACAAATTTTCTTCCCTTGTTTTTCTGCAATCGGCAGTGCCCAGAAACTCTTCATTTTCGGTTTATTTCGATTTCTTGTTTTTCGCTTGTTGCTTCTAGTTGTTGTTGTTGTCGATCTATCTGTTGAAGCATCAGATAACCTTTTTCATGAACTTTTGATCAAAAACCCTAACTTTGTGTTAGAGGAAAAATATATTCAAGTTCTTGAGTTTTATATTTTCTGGGTTGTGGTTAAGTTTGGGAAGAGAGCTAAGTGTATTAGAACCCATAGATCGGCTGAGTTGTGTTTGTTTTAGGAAGTCGATTCAGAGATCGTGTGATTTCGAATCGAGGTGTCGGAAAGCGAATCCAAGGCGTGGAAGCAGCGGAATCCAGGCCGAGAAGCGTGCGTGTCGTCGAGGTCGATTGAAGGCAGTGTCGAGGATCGAGTAAGAGAAGTCGTTGTCGAGCTCATTTGAAGGCAATGTCGAGGTCGTTGTCGGCGGCATTAACTTGAGTTCGGTAAGGGCGCTTCACATTAATACTTTCATAGTATGCTAAGCGTAAGGGCATTTCATATTCTACGTGGTTATGTTATTGTGTATGGATTTCCTGATTTGTGTCGAGCTTGAAATGTTGTGATATGATTGAGTTTTTGCATGTATTTAATATGTGATTGAATATATGTCGTGAATTGTGTATTGCATGTTGAATTATGCGTTTCTTCATGTCGAGCTTGCTCTTTTTATTTGACATGCGGTTGAATATCTTGTGTTTAACTCTTTGAATATCGTATCTGGCGAATTGTTCATCGAGTGGCGAGCTAGGTGAGTCGTATGACGTTTTGGCCGTGACCGGATAAGCGAGGGTGCTAGGTCCCCTTTTGTTTACGGGAGATTGACTAGACGTCGCCACGCTATGGGACCTGAGTTGATCGTCCTAGGGAGGCGAGATCCCAAGGCTTGGCTGGACTTTCCGAGCATACTGATGCAGCGTGTGCATTAGGAAAAATTGTCGAGTCGAGAGAAAATGGATTTGAGAGTTGTGTCGAGTCTAGAGTGAGATGGTCGAGTCACGTGTGGTGATTGAGATATATTATTGCTGTTTGCTTATATCCTTTATGTCGAGCTTATTTTGAATTGTTGAGAAGTTGACCCTTTCCCGTGGTGCCTTCAATCCATGACGGTTACCCAGGCGATGTCGAGGGCGCAGGGAACTCGACAGTAGATGATGCCGAGGAGGAGCTCGACGAGGACCCGAGTGACGACCTCTATCTGTCGTGATTGATTATGTTGCTGGATGTTGTTTTTTTTTATGGCTGTACCTTGTTTTCTTTTGGAGTAGTATGTCGTGACCAGTTTGGGCAGTGTTGTTTTGTTGTTTCAGGGTAGACTGGTGGTCTTACTTTTGGAGCAGCCCCCTGCGTGGGAGTCTGCCGGAAGTACCCCCAGGGTATGATTGCTCTTTTGAAGTCGTCGTACCTTAGGTGTATTTTCTTTATACTTTGCTACCCTGCATTTTGTATACATTATTATTTCGAGTGATATATATATATGTATGTTATGCATGTATGTTTTATTAGAATTTAAGTCTTGTGTCTTAGCTGCACCATGTTTCGAAAAGCTGTAATTACTCTGATGTGCACGAGTTGGTTTTTAAAAAAAAAATATATCGTATTTTTAAAAGGCACAAGAGTTTTGTTTTTAAAACACATCTCATACAGGTTTATGTTGAGCTTGGTGTGTTGAGCTCGGTAACTCGAGCTCGGTATATTGAGCTCGGTAGCGGTCCGGAAACGGGTCGTTACAGTTGAGCTCTCCCATCATGGACATTTCAAACTCACTTTGCATGATTTTGGAAAAATCTTCACACAAAGACTCATTAGTAGCACCAAAGATGATATCGTCAACATAAATTTGAACAAGTAAAATGTCACGATTTTTGTGTTTAATGAAAAGAGTGGTATCAACTTTTCCTCTTTCAAAACCTTTTTCAAGTAAATATTTGCTCAACCTTTCGTACCAAGCTCTCGGAGCTTGTTTTAAACCATATAAAGCCTTTTTCAATTTGAAAACATGATTTGGAAATTCAAAATTTTCAAAACCGGGGGTTTGATCAACATATACTTCTTCTTGAATAAAACCATTTAGAAATGCACTCTTAACATCCATTTGAAAAAGTTTAAAATCCATGATGCATGCAAATGCGAGAAGCATGCGAATAGCTTCTAATCTAGCCCGCGGGTGCATAGGTTTCATCAAATCTATGCCCTCTTGATAGTTATAGCCTTTTGCAACAAGTCTAGCTTTATTTCTAACAATGATACCGTTTTCATCAAGCTTGTTGCGAAAGACCCATTTGGTCCCAATGGCTAGGTGATCTTTAGGCCTAGGGATAAGTTCCCAAACATCATTTCTCTCAAATTGATTTAATTCCTCTTGCATAGCAAGGGTCCAATGCTCATCAAAGATGGCTTCATCGATGTCATTTGGTTCAATTTGAGAGACAAAGGCCATATGATGACATGCATGATTAAGAGAGTTTCGAGTCGTTACCCCTTTTGAGATATCACCTATTATGTTGTCAAGAGGATGGTTCTTTGAGACTCTCCATTCCTTTGGAAGATTTGAGTGAGAGAGTTCTTGAGAGGGTTGAGGCAAGGACTCTTGATCCTCCTTTTGAACTTTTGATCTCTCTTGTTCCTCTAAATAGGTATCTCCTAACACTTCTGCAAGATCATCAACACTTTCTTCTACTGAAGATTTGGGGTTAGATTCATCAAAAGAAACATGCACAGATTCTTCAACAGTCCAAGTTCTTTTATTAAAAATTCGAAAAGCTTTACTAGAAGTGGAATATCCAAGAAATAAACCTTCATCAGCTTTAGCATCAAATTTACCAAGGTTATTCTTACCATTGTTTAGGACAAAACACTTGCATCCAGCGTGAAGGTGGGAAATGTTGGGCTTCCTTCCTTTGTAGAGTTCATACGGTGTTTGCTTAAGGATCGGTCTTATAAGAACTCGATTCATCACATAGCAAGCGGTGCTCACGGCGTCTGCCCAAAAGTACTTAGGAAGGTTAGTCTCATTAAGCATCGTCTCGCTAGCTCTTCAAGAGACCGATTTTCCTTTCAACCACTCCATTTTGTTGCGGTGTCCTTGGGCGAGAAAAGTTGTGATCAATGCCATTTTCTGTGCAAAATGCTTCAAATGCTTCATTCTCAAATTCCCCACCATGATCACTTGAATGGAAGCAATGTTAAGTCCCTTCTCATTTTGTATAACCTTTGCAAGTTTTGAAAAGCATTAAAAGCATCATTTTTGTGAGAAATAAATAAAGTCCATGTATAAGCGAGAATAGTCGTCCACAATAACAAGAGCATAGTAATTGCCACCAAAGCTTTTAGTTCTAGAAGGGCCAAATAAATCCATATGTAAAAGTTGTAAAGGCCGGTTTGTAGAAACAATATTTTTAGATTTGAAAGATGCCTTTACTTGTTTTCCTTTTTGACATGCATCACAAAGTTTATCTTTTTCAAAACGAAGCTTTGGTAAGCCAATTACTAAGTCCTTTCGAACTAACTTATTAAGATGATCCATGTGAATATGAGCCATTCTCCTATGCCATAGCCAAGATTCATCCTCTTTACTAATAAGACAACATGCATCATTTGAAGGTATTTTATCTAAATCAAGCATATAGATATTTCCAATTCTAGGTCCAATAACAATAACATTTTCATTTATAGAATCCATGACCATGCATTTTGAAGAATCGAAAACCACTTTGTTTCCTTTATCACAAAGTTGACTAATGCTTAGCAAATTATGCTTCAAACCATCCACATACAAAACATTTTCAATAGTGGGATTAGGGCTCTTACCAATAGAACCAATCCCAAGAATTTTACCTTTGTTGTTGTCACCATACCGGACATAACCACTATTCTTAGGTACCAATGAGGAGAACTTGCTTTTGTCTCCTGTCATGTGCTTTGAACAGCCGCTATCAAGATACCAATTTAAGTCCTTGGCTTTCAAGCACACCTACAACAACAGATTAATTTTTAATCTTTGGTACCCAAACTAAGTTGGGTCCAGATGAGTTAGTTTATGGCAAAGTACCCTTTTGAATCCATATCTTTTTGCCAACCACATTCTTGTTTTTCCTAATATTGCAAATGGAAGCAGTGTGACCTTTTCTACCACAGTGAAAACATTTAATGAAAGGACTACTTGAGGGTTTGTTGTGATTGAAGAGTTTAAAAGATTTTTCATGAATTTTTGGATGATAACCTAAACCAGCTTTTCCAAAAGTACCTTTTTGGTTTCCTAACATAATGTTTAGATTATCTCTTCCCATCGTAAATTTTGCAAGAGTGTTATTTAAATCCTTAACCTTATTTTTCAAAACACTACACTCATTGCATTTTAAAACTTCATCCTTTTTATTTTCACAAGATATGGGAGGAGAAGTTTCAATCACAGCAACTTGTTTTTCTTTAAGAATCACTATCTCTTTGTTTAAAATTTCAATTTTTGATTCAAGAGAAGAGATGGTTTTCTTAGAAGAAAGAACAATTTTTCCAAGTTTGATCGTTTCATTATTGAATTCTTCACAAGCAGCAAGTAATTCATCATAAGTTAAAGAAGAGTCAGAATCATAAAAATTTACCTCATCTTCATCATGATTTGCCATTAGACTAAGGTGAGCCTCTTCATTTTCAGATTCATCAGAAGAATCCATATCATTATCATCCCAGGCAATGTAAGCTCTTCTTCCCTTCGAATCCTTTGGTGGTTTCTTTTCAAATTTCTCATTCCTCGTTTGGTTTTGAGGACAATCGGGTTTTATGTGACCTTTCTTTCCACACTTGTAGCGGTGTAGGATTAAAAGAAGTTGTTTCATCACTTTTCTTTTGAGAGCTTGGGAACTTACCTTTGTTTGAGTCTCATGAACCTTTTGAATTTGCGAACCATTAGACTCATGTTTTCCTCATTATTTTCATCTTCAAGGAAATCACATTCGTCATCGTCAGTTTCCTCGATGCTTGCTTTGAGGGCGAGCCCTTTCTTTTTCTTATCAGCTTCTTCGCTTTCCATGAGACGATTTAGTTCAATTTCATGTTCCTGCAATTTTCCAAACAAAGTAGCCAAGGTCATAGAAGATAAGTCTCTAGATTCAGCTATAGCAGTGACCTTGGGTTGCCAATTCCTGTTTAGACATCTAAGAACTTTGTTAATCAAATCTTTATTACTGAAGACTTTCCCAAGAGTTCTGAGATGGTTTATTATATGGATGAACCTTTTTTGCATATCTTATATGTTTTCACTTGGTTTCATCCTAAATAACTCATACTCATGGGTTAATGTGTTCATTCGAGCCCTCTTGACCTCGGTAGTACCTTCATGGGTCAATAGAAGGGTGTCCCACATTTCTTTAGCAGTCTTGCAATTTGAGACCCTATAGAACTCATCGTAGCTTAAAGCGTAGTGATGATGTTCTTAGCCTTCAAATTGTATTGGACCTTTCTTATCATCTTCGGTCCAAAGTGATCTTGGTTTGTCTACCCTTTGCATCATTAATTGATTGAGTGGGGACAAATGGACCATTTTCCACAAACATCCCAAATATCAAGATCAACACCCTCAAGAAAGATTTGCATTCTATCCTTCCAATAACCATACCCCTCACCATTGAAAAATGGGGTCTGTTTCATGGAAGTTCCTCGTAATTGTTTGAAGTCATTCTCTTGAGACGGTTAAGTCCCTTTATACAAGATTCTAGCTTTGATACCAATTGTTAACAATTGACTTCAAACACAAGAGAGGGTGAATTGTGATAAGCGGTGCTTATATAAAATTACGAAAATAAATGACCGAATAATAAATAAAGAACAAAAATAAATAAAGTGCTTGAATGATAAAGAGACAGAGAGCAAAGAAGAGCACGCAGCAATTTATACGAGTTCGGCCACCAAACACCCACATGGCCTACGTCCCATCCCCAAAGCAAACCACTATGGGATTTTCACTAAATCACTAGCTTTTAAATCGAGGTTGGCTAGAAACCTTTACAACTTTATACCAGAGCAATACGTTCAAGAGATATCACCTCTCTATGAACACCTTGGGATTCCTACCCAAAAATAAATGATTTTCACAAATAAAATGAGGCGAAAGATACACTCAATAGTGCGGATATAACAAATTGAAGCTCAAATAATACAACTCAAATTATGTAGAATAAAAGGCTCTCGAGAAAATTGTGCTCAAATAAGTGTGAGTGATGAAAAATATTTGTGAGTTTTTGACACAAAAATTAAGCCTTTGCGTTGTTGTATCTTTTAAACAAAGCTCACGGTTTGTGTTTATATAGGCAATGGAGGGCGTCGAAATGGCCAGATTTGCGAGATTTGTCCGATTCTGCAGCATTTGCGGTGCGTTTTGATTTGTCCGTTGGAATTTGTCCGTTGCGTGTGAAAACACGGAGAGCGGCTCGGCATCACGACCTCGAGCGGCTCGGCGGGGCGACCTCACTGGCTTTGCTCGGCAAAGGCCTCGGCACCACGACCTCGGAACCTGATTTCGGCATCACGACCTCCTCATCATTTCGGTTCTCATGGCTTCGACACCGACCTCCTCATCATTTCGGTTCTCATAGCTCGGTCTGCGACCTCATCGGCTCGACCACGAGACACCGATGCAGCGACCTCATCAGCTCGACACGGATCATCAGCTCTTCACGCGACAAGAGCTCATCACGCGACCTCGGTACGCGACCTCATAAGCTTGACACACGACCTCGGTACGCGACCTCATCAGGTCGACACGCGACTTCCTCCTCAATTCGACATACGACTTCCTCAGAGCTCGGCACGCGACTTCCTCCTCAGCTCGACATCCGACTTCCTCAACTCGACATCCGACACGAGATATGCATGTCAAAATATTTTGTGCGTGTGTGATTTAATTTTAATTGAGAGCTTTTTATTACTACTTACAAATTGTCTTAATAAAGATAAATAAATACCCAGAACCCAAAGACTTGAAAAACTATCATTCTTGATACGCGTCTTGGTATTCTTTTCCACTTTTTGCACGGTTGACTATTTGTAAAGCTCCCTTTTGTCAATCATCAAAACCATCCTGTCAAGGCATGTATTCACAACAATTACTATTATTTTTTAATATTATTATTTTAATAATTGCATAACAATTAAAACCCAAATTTTATTTTTATTACCTTTTATCCAAGTCATTGTATAACAATAAAATACTAACTCCATACAAACTTTAAAGATTGGAGGACTCCAAACACTCGTTCGATGTCCTTGTCGATTCTTGTCGTTAGGCAAATAGTTTTCTCTTTTATCCTTATGGCATTGAGATGATCTTGACAAATGTACCTAACTTGGGATAAATACCATCTGCTAGATAGTACCCCATATCATTTGGAGTTCTATTCACTATGTATTAAACTGAGGGAGCTTCTTCATTCAAGACATTACTAAACACATTGGATTTGTTTTAACACGTTAATGTCATTGTTTGAAACTGCAGTGCCAAAAAATTTATGACAAATCCACAAGTATTATGATGCCACTGCTTCAAGCATAATCATGGGTTTGACGTGATCACCTCGACAATAGAGGCCTTTCCACGCGACTGGACAAATTTTCCACTCCAGTGCTTACAATCAATAGAACTCTACATAACTAGAAAGCCATGTGACTCCCCCATTTGTGATTGGTGTGCAATGTCTTCATTGTTAGGTCTTCCTAGATAGACATCCCCAAACACCACATACACACCCTTTACAAATTTCTCTAAGCATTTCACTATTGTGCTTTCGCCAATTCAAATATAGTTATTCACACTATCAGCAGTTGATCCATATGTCAGTATACAAATAGCAGTAGTGCACTTCTGTTACGGTGAAAGAGCCATTCTATCGACTGCATCAAGCCTCACATGGAAGTTGTAACACCTGAGGACGAGATCGACATCGTATTAGGACGACGTATCGAGACCTCGACCAAGACCTTATGTCGAGATCCCGTGCCAAGATCGTTTGCGAGTCATTTCTTGAAATTTGAGGAGACCGCGTGCACTAGGCTGCTGAGCCCGAGGAGATCGCGTGTCGAGTTGATGAAGTCGCGCGTCGAGGTGATGAGGGCGCATGTCGAGTCGAGGAGTCCGCGTTCACGAACTCGTGTTAGAACCTTGTCGCGCTTGCACGAGCACCACTATTCGACATCGTGTCGAGATGATAACTCGTATTCTTTCGAGCGTTATTCAGGCGCTATTATTATATTGTTTGTAATAATTACATTGTCGGCTTGCCGTTCTCGTCAGCGATGTCTAGGCCGATTGGCCAAGCAGTGAGGGTAATTATGAGAGGAGCGATTAGGCGGGTAGATGATTGATGGGATTGGCATCTTATAGCTGGAGTTACGATTATGCCACTTCCGGTGTATACCACGGAATTCCCTCGAAACACTCATTCTTTCTCTTTTCTTCTTTCTTTCTTCTTCCTTACGCTCACGAGTTTCGTTGTTTTTCTCCGAGAACTTCCATCGTGGCAAAGCGTGAGTTCCATCGAGTCTGCACAAATTTTCTTCATCAATCTTGTTCATCATCATTATCTTCTCGACCTATATCTACTTTGCTTTCGACCATCACCATTGAGGTATGAAGAAGCAGTTTTCTTTTTCTTTGTGCTCTTGTTTAGCGCTACTTTTCCTTCCATTTTTAGCGAGTTTATGCTTCCAAATCATGTCAAATTGATGGGTTTTCTTCTTCCACGATATTACCTATCTTTCTAACCGATTAATTGGGCTTGTAAAACAAATTTTCTTCCCTGTTTTTCTACGCAATCGGCGGTGCCGAAACTCTTCATTTTCGGTTTATTTGATTTCTTGTTTTTAAACATTTATACAGTTGTTGTTGTTGTCGATCTATGCTGTTGAAGCATCGGATAACCTTTTTCATGAACTTTTGATCAAAAACCCTAACTTTGTGTTAGAGGAAAAATATATTCAAGTTTTTGAGTTTTATATTTTAAGGTTGTGGTTAAGTTTGGGAAGAGAGCTAAGTGTATTAGAACCCATAGATCGAGGCCGAGTTGTGTTTGTTTTAGGAAGTCGATTCAGAGATCGTGTGATTTCGAATCGAGGTGTGCGGGAAGCGAATCCAAGGCGTGGAAGCGTGGAATCCAGGCGAGAAGCGTCACGTGTCGAGGTCGATTGAAGGCAGTAGTGTCGAGATCGAGTAAGAGAAGTCGTTGTCGAGCTCATTTGAAGGCAGGTGTGTCGAGGTCGTTGTCGAGCAGCATTAACTTGGAGTTCGGTAAGGGCAACTCCTAGATATCTCTAAGGCTTTATTTTATAAGTCCTTATGTAAGGGCGCTTCACATTAATACTTTCATAGTATGCTAGCGTAAGGGCATTTCATATTCTACGTGGTTATGTTATTGTGTATGGATTTCTGATTTGTGTCGAGCTTGAAATGTTGTGATATGATTGAGTTTTTGCATGTATTTAATATGTGATTGAATATATGTCGTGAATTGAGTATTGCATCTTGAATTGCGTTTCTTCAGTGTCGAGCTTGCTCTTTTTATTTGACATGCGGTTGAATATCTTGTGTTTAACTCTTTGAATGCTCATTATCGTGGTGTTCATCAGTGAGCGAGCTTCAGTGAGTCGTATAGCGTTTTGAGCCGTGACCGGATAGCGAGGGTGCTAGGTCCCCTTTGTTTCTGGGAGATTGACTAGGCGTCGCCACGCTATGGGACTGAGTTAGTGTCCTAGGGAAGCGAGGATCCCAAGGCTTCAATTTGGACTTTCCGACATCTGATGCAGCGTGTGCATTAGGAAAAATTGTCGAAGTCGAGAGAAAATGGATTTGAGAGTTGTGTCGAGTCTAGAGTGAGATGGTCGAGTCACGTGTGGTGATTGAGATATATTATTCTTTGTTTGCTTATATCCTTTATGTCGAGCTTATTTTGAATTGTTGAGAAGTTGACCCTTCCTCCGTGGTGCCTTCAATCCATGGCGGTTACCAGTGCGATGTCGAGGCGCGCAGGAACTTCGGCGATAGATGATCTTAGGAGGAGCTCGGCGAGGACGAGTGGCGACCTCTATCTGTCGTGATTGATTATGTTCTTTGGATGTTGTTTTTATGGCTGTACCTTGTTTTTCTTTTGGAGTAGTATGTCGTGACCGGTTTAGGCGATGTTGTTTTGTTGTTTGAGGGTAGGCGGTGGTCTTACTTTTGGAAGCGGCCCGTGAGTCTGCGGGAGAGTACCCCAGGTATGATTGCTCTTTTAGTCGTCGTACCTTAGGTGTATTTTCTTTATACTTTGCTACCACTGCATTTTGTATACATTATTATTTAAGTGATATATATATATGTATGTTATGCATGTATGTTTTATTAGAATTTAAGTCTTGTGTCTTAGTTGCACCATGTTTGAAAAGCTGTAATTACTACAGTGTGCAGGTTGGTTTTTAAAAAAAAAATATATCGTATTTTTAAAAGGCACAAGAGTTTTGTTTTTAAAACACATCTCATACAGGTTTATGTTGAGCTTGGTGTGTTGAGCTCGGTAACTCGAGCTCGGTATATTGAGCTCGGTAGCGGTCCGGAAACGGGTCGTTACAGAAGTACTCCTCATGATTGCCAACGGCTTCTACAACTTGAAGGAAAACACGCCTTCGCATTCAAAAACATGTGTAAGGAAAACGAAGCATCAAAGAAACAGGTGCATCAAACACATAGACATGATCAACCATCAGCTAAATATCCCAACTATCTTGATGAATGATAACATATGCAAATCCTGGACACCAACTACTTCACGCTCAACTGGATCTGTTCTAACTCTAGAAAGTCAAATGGGAGCGCCATATTCGGTTTTAAGATGTGTGGATTGTAACACCTGAGGACGAGATCGACATCGTATTAGGACGACATATCGAGACCTCGACCAAGACCTTGTGTCGAGATCCCGTGACAAGATCGTTTGCCGAGGTCATTTGCCGAGCTGATGAGACCGCGTGCACTAGGCTCTTGGGCCGAGCCGAGGAGGTCGGGTGTCGAGTTGATGAAGTCGCGTGCATCGAAAGTGAGGAGGCGTTCACGAACTTCGTGTTAGAGCCTTGTGCGCTTGCACGAGCACCCTTGTCGACATCGTGTCGAGATGATACCTCGTATTCTTTCGAACGTTATTCAGCGCTATTATTATATTGTTTGTAATGATTACATTGTCGGCTTGCCGTTCGTCGGCGATGTCTAGGCGGATTGGCCAAGCGAGTAGAGGTAATTATGAGAGGAGCGATTAGGCGGGTAGATGATTGATGGGATTGGCATCTTATAGCTGGAGTTACGATTATACCGCTTTTCTCACAAGTGTATACCACGGCCAGGATTCCCTCGGATACTCATTTCTCTTTCTTCTTTCTTCTTCCTTCCTTCGCTTCGAGTTTCGTTGTTTTTCTCCAAAAAACTTCCATCGATTTAAACCGTGAGTTCCATCGGTCTGCACAAATTTTCTTCATCAATTTTGTTCATCATTATCTTCTCGACATATCTACCGCTCGACCATCATCCGAGGTAAGGAAAAACATATTTTCTCTTCTTCGTATTATCATTTAGCGCTACTTCTTCCTTCCATTTTTAGCTAGTTTTACGCTTCCAAATCATGTCAAATTGATGGGTTTTCTTCTTCACGATATTACCTATCTTTCTAGCAGATTAATTGGGCTTGTAAACAAATTTTCTTCCTCTGTTTTTCTCCGATCGGTGGTGCCCGAAACCCCCATTTTTGGTTGTTTTGATCTCTTGTTTTTCGTTTATTGCTCCGGTTATTGTTATTGTCGATCTATCTGTTGAAGCATCGATAACCTTTCATGAACTTTGATGAAAACCCTAACTTTGTGTTAGGAAAAATATATTCAGTTCTTGAGTTTTATATTTTCCGGGTTGTGGTTAAGTTTGGGAAGAGAGCTAAGTGTATTAGAACCCATAGATCGAA